>JAVHKY010000074.1:1800000-2153432 GCA_035079385.1 Aspidiotus rigidus | reverse complement strand
TCGTTACGTTCCGCGACAGCGCGCGGGAAGTAGACGAGAATATTTGTTATGATTACGTGAATATTTATCGTGATTACTAAAAATTGTGACGTGCTAGCAAAAAACGGACAACGGATTCGTGTTCAGCGTTGAAAAGTATCTGAGAATCACGTAATAGAATCTTTGTAACAGGATAGCTGTTCAGTAGTGTAATCAGTTTGTGTTATATACCTATAATCATTCAGAAGGGTGAGACAAGAGTCAACGAAAACAATAGTTTTATTCAAGGATGAGAGTTTTGTGGAGATGATTTGATCTGATGCTGCGAAATGATGAGAAGAGAGTGTAAAGATGACAACATTGAGTCCCTGGAATTGAATAAAGGCAACACTTCTTGCTTGAGATAAGAGCACAAACGAGATGAGGCAGGAGTTAAAGTGAGAATGAATGTACAATGGATTGAAAAGATTGAAGTCTGATAATAGCAAATATTCAGGGTAGGAGAGTATGGTGAGGCGAGAAAGGCAGGGAATTGTTACTGTAATATAACTTAGATCATCCTTCAAAATTACTACTCGCGGTACTAAGATGGACTTAATCACGTCCATCAAGGCGCCGACAATGAGCCAACAGGCATAGATATATATTAGAAACCTAGATAGCGGACTCGCCGTATTTTCTGTGAGCGAAGTTTTATCAGTAAGATTCCCGCGTTTTGAACAGAGTTGACAAAACATTAGGTAAATTATATGGGGGTGATATGAAAACGTGTTATACCATGGAATGCGATGCCATAGCTCTGACTCTCGGTCGTATCGCCTACCATATGCGCAGTTGAGCAAGTCCGCTAGAGAAGTGATTGAGATAGATTGGAAAATCGGGAAGATAAAAGCATGCATTTTGAATGCAGTACCCGGATTCCTCGGCATTTGTCGAATCGTTTTGCTAAGGGCGAGAAGCTTGAAAACCAGATCGAAGTTCATTTTAGGGGTAGTGGGACCTGTAAAACAAACTTCATCTTGCCGAAAATGGAATAAATGCCAAAAACGGGGTTTAGAGCCGAATAAAGCCAAAAATGACCATTTCGTTGAATATCATAGGAACTCATAATGAGTGAGTGAGGTGTAAGTAGAGCACTAATATTGAAAAAGGGTTATCAATTGTACAAATCTACTTTATTAGTTGCTTATACAAGAGTACTTTCGGGTGTTATCCCATCATCAGTTGTGTCGCAACTGGAGAACAAGGCCTTAACATGAGTTTTTTATAGTATAACACTGTGATCTTATTGGCTATTACAATGCTGTGTTGTGATTGGTTCACTTCTTAGAAACTTATTCTTACAATAATATGACATTGTGTTCTTATTGGCTAAAACATACTGCTTTGTGATTGGTTCAATCTATTGGTCTAAATGCTGCGTTTCTATTGGCTATCTGGATTCCTGCCGTCTCATTGGTTGGTTCCGTTCTTCTTCTCTCGTCCAATCACCAGGCCGAATAATTTTTCGTTGTCAAATGTGATTACATTGTTCAAGAGGCAGGCTTTCTTCCTCTTGGCTTTTGCAATCTCCATTTGTTCCCAGAGTTTTCTTCTCTTTGTGCGATTCTCTACGTGTATGACTTCAAATATTCCCTCCCCATCGTGGTTTTCCTTGTTACAGTGTTTCCCAAACAGTGACTTGCCATCTTCTTTCTCCCTCGACGTTTTGTGCTCCTTTCTCCTGATATCAAACTTTCTCCCAGTGTCACCGATATAGATCGCCTCGCACTGTTCACAACAGAGCTTGTACACTCCGTTCAAGCTTTCCTTGTCCTTTTGTTCCGTCTGGTCATTGCTGATTCTCTTCACCGTGGGTTGGTTATTCTGGATACCCACATTCACATCGTAGCCATTGAACGCCTTTATCACCTTGTTTGTGTACTTTCCTATATATGGTATCGATCCGGAGTACTTTCTCACTATGCTGTCATGGGTTCCTTTCTTTGTTTCCATTTTCCCAAAGACTCCCTCCACCACACATCTGCGGTAGCCATTGGCTTCTGCGATCTGCTTTACTATCTCGATCTCTTTCCTCTTCTCTTCGTTGTTCTTGAGGATAGGAATTGCCCGATAGCAGTAGTTTTGGATTACCGCTAACTTGTGCCTGGGGTGGTGGTAGGAGTCATTTGGGATGATGGTATCAGTATGCGTCGGCTTCCTGTAGATTTTGTATTCTATCCTATTGTTCTCCATTGTGAGTGTAAGGTCCAAATAGTTGATGGACTCATTGCCTTTTACCACTGTGAATTTGATGCTCTCATTCATCGCGTTCATTTCTGAAAGGAATAGATCCACCTGTCTATCAGTGCCTGACCACACAATTAGGATATCATCTACATATCTCGCCCAGTGTTTGATCGAGTTTCTGAACTTGCTGACCTTCAATATCTTGTTTTCCATATCATTCATGAATATCTCCGCCAGTATTGGTGACAGCGGTGATCCCATCGCAAGTCCCCTTTCCTGACTGTAGAACCTGTTATTGAAGCGGCAGTAGTTCTGGCTCAATATCTCCTCCACTATGTTGGCGTACTTTGACCCATCGGGGTTCCCATGGTATCTGTTGCTTTTGAGCGGGGTGAGAAGTTCCTCCTTTAGTATGGTACCAAACATATTAGTCACATCAAAGGATATCAGCTTGTTGTTACTCCTGATTTCCAACTTGTCCAGTTGCTCAATCAGCTCTCCGTTGTTTCTGATACTTCGTCTGGGTGCAAGAAAGCCTGCCTCTTGAACAATGTAATCACATTTGACAGCGAAAAATTATTCGGCCTGGTGATTGGACGAGAGAAGAAGAACGCTACCAACCAATGAGACGGCAGGAATCCAGATAGCCAATAGAAACGCAGCATTCAGAACAATAGATTGAACCAATCACAAAGTAGTATGTTTTAGCCAATAAGAACACAATGTCATATTATTGTAAGAACAAGTTTCTAAGAAGTGAACCAATCACAACACAGCATTGTTATAGCCAATAAGATCACAGTGTTATACCATAAAAACTCATGGTTAAGGCCTTATTCTCCAGTTGCGACACAACTGATGATGGGATAACACCCGAAAGTACTCTTGAATAAGCAACTAATAAATAGATTTGTACAATTGAAAAACCCTTTTTCGTTGAATATCGTTTAAAATTATAAAATCTCAGACAAAACTTGCTCAATTTTATTTAAAATTTAGCAATTGTAGTGAAAATTGGGCAGTTTTTTCTTTTGAATATTACTTTTAGTTCATTGTTGAAAAATTAAAAATTTTGATTGAAAAATTGCTAAGATTTTTTATTGATGAGTTTCATCCCAAAAAATTGTTTATTTTGGTCAAAATCACGGAACTTTGGTCGTAAACTGAATAATCTGATCGTGAATTTGTAAAAGCACTGAAAACGCATGTTTTTGTTTAAAATGCCGAAATTTTTCATTTTTAGTGCCGAAAAATCCGGGCTGTGGTTATATGTAAGATGAAAAATTTAGAAAAATTTGGATATGTTGCATTTTCTTTTCAATAGTTGTTAGTAATCACCGAAGCCTTCGCCATGGGGATGCATTTTCCTCACATTCGATCGTTTTGTAATTTTTACCAATGTCCCGCCGTCAATGGACCTCCTCGCGCAAATTGCAGGAGGGGGGGGGTCGGGTAATTTGAAGTGGTTTTCAGCTTTTTGAGAGCGGTCTGAAAGCAATTTTAGTGAATTTCTGTCATTGCAGTATCGTACTCAGTATACAAATGCAGAAGTAGAATCTTGTAGGTGTTATTTTCGCAAAATTTCGTGAGGGAATTGATCATTATGTGTGTACTTTCGAGCTAGGAAGAGAATACTTTAGTCTGTTGCCAATGAGGAGACTCATATTTTCTGAAAAAGTTGAGATGGAACGCGATTCTTTCTACTTTTCCGTCGTTTCCAAAATATTTGCAACCGAAGGCGAAAATTGATCGGACAAGAAGTTGGACTGGAACCCGAAACGGAGTACGTTACTAACTGATCAATGAAAATACAATATTTAAGCAAGTTGGGGATAACGAAAGAATCAGACATCAGCAATCGCACTTCTTCTAAGGATGTTGTATCGCAAAATATTACAATGTTATCTGTAAATTTTGTGGTCAACGACTTTACGTCTTTTGAGAGTGCTGTAAATGATAAATTTGATACAACTACTTTACTAAGATGCACATGTACCTTTATACTGCATTACATCTTGGCATACTCGTAATTTTTATTTCTTCAAAATTCAAGGTAACATGTCTCTTTTCTCACCTTGTTATTGTGCAGTCCGTACTCTTGAAAATAAAGTTTTATAACAATACTTGATGGTGGATGTTTTGGGGCAAGTATTCAAATTAATTACAGTTTTGCTAAATCATTTCGCAGCTCCAGTAACACGAATACGATATGAGAAAAACCATAGCCCGCTTCACTACCTCTATCTAATATGTGTTCTATCTTGGAATACTTGATGAAATTTTTCAAACATACTTCATTCCATACGACAAAGTAGCTTCAACTGAAAAAATTGGTCTCCGAAAAGAATATTATAACCCACCATCCCTATGCAGGGCTGTATTCGTTTCCTTGCATTGTCAATTTTTGCTGAGGAAGTAAATTTAAGTCAATGAATGAAAATATTGGGGTATACATGAAATAATTTTATTTCGAAAACCAATGCTCTTATCTGCTACATTTTCTCACAATGATCACTACAACGTATTTCCTGGTCTCGCACAAACATTTACTAAAGTATGTAGAGTATGTGGTCTACGTGCATAAAAGGGTACACCTATGCATTCTTGTATGGCTGTGACGTCACGTCCTCAGAAAGTGCCGGGTAACCACATCTTTATGCACAGTGGGAGTTGTACTGGGTGGGTGGGTCACAATCCTCTTGCACCATTTCTAACAAATAGCTATTTCATGTCGTTGGACTACAGGAAGAATCATAATCAATAATAATTGAACATAGTCAACATTGAAGAAGACGTTGCATCTTGGAAAATAAAACGGTTGTGTAAAGCCAAGGTAACCTCGCAACTTGAATATATTGACAAAATGAAAGAAACCAGGGCCGAAGAAGAAAAAATTGAGCCAAGAAGGCATTGCCGAAGTAATTGTAAGTTGTGAGCTCAGTATTTGAAGACGAGACGAACGAATTTTTTCTACATGAAGGAGAATGATAAAATTACAAACCGAACAATAGGAAACGAGTCGGAACAATCAATACTGGCACGTAAGGGCATTCTTCCTATTTGTTTTGAGTGTTTGAAAATGAAAAGGATTCATGATGAAACAAAGGTCCTCCTTAATGACTGCAAACTTTGACATTGACAGGTGTCACATCCTGTTTCTTCCTTATCGACGTGCAGAATTTCATGTGAAGCAAGTTCTTCTGTGGTAAGTTCGGCGTCTCCATCAAGTGTTTTCGACGTAACTGTTCATTTTCATGGGTGGTTCAAAGTCTTGTACAAACTCTGATGACGAATTGCATAATTCAAAAGTTCATTGCAAGAGTTTTAGGAAGGGGAAATGAAAATTAAATCTGAAAATATCTCCGCCCCACCCATTCTCCGCTTCTTCAACATAATTACAAAATAGTTTTGAATTATTGGGTCATTGAGTAGTGTTAGAATCTACATGGACGATAAGGTTCAGGGTGCGTCTATCTTTATTGGTCAAAATTTTACAGAATCGCCGAGCGTCGTAGTGGTAAAAGACGAGAAGTCTTTACATTTCGACACTAATGACCGTTCGATAGAGTTGTCTGAGCTCAATAATATAGTCTCCCGCCAACATAGAAAAGTTGTTTTGCGGATAGTCTATGAAATGACCATTCCTGACTTTTATTTAGTTAGCGTTCAAGTCTCCTCTCGCCTCTAAGAGGGGTATGCATATTGCGAATTGAGAACGATTGTGACAATCAACTAGAATACATATATTCCAGTTGCTGATTTGTCTAATCAGGACACCCCTTTCAAACCAAATCAAGCGCTCACCAGATCTCAGCTTTGTGTACAAGAAAATATCAGTGTCTGAATAAAAATATATACCAACACTGCATTCCACATAGGCTAATATTCCGGTCACGGTTCTATGAAAAAATCTTTCATTTCCTTCTAGTACAAACGCTACGACCTCAATTAAAAAACAATTTCAGAAACATTAATTTATCGTTAAGTGAGACCACGATGGCATTGAAGCCTATATTCCTATTTTTTCTCTCATTTTTTGCCAATTTTTATCAAGAAAAGGCGACTCGTGAAAACTCATTTCCTCGAACGGCGACGGATGAGTGAAGCTGTCGAAGAAGGGTTGGAAAATCAATTGCCCAAGAATATGAAAATGGCCTTAAAATTTCATTGCTTCGCGATGCTTCCCTTCTGGTGACATCGTGGGTTATATTTTTTCCCCACTCAATTATCTTCATTCCATCATATATCAATTTAAAATTCAAGACCTGTCGTAATCGAACTCGTTTAAATTTCTCGTTTTCCCCTTCGCAAATAGAACCGGGGTAGAAAACTACTTGGGATCCCGCGATCTCAAGTAAAGCAAACTTTTTTTTCCCTGTGCACAGCGGTAAGATTCACGTATATACCCTCGATATAATCTGCAGTCTCCTAATTTTGAAAAAGTATTCAATTTACGTGAATTAAATTAGATTGAACGCAAATATGTTGCAGGCGATTCGGTCGAGTGATACTAGAAGAAGAGTAGGCCTAATGCAAATGTCTTCGCTAAGGGCTGTCCACGGAGAGATACAAAAAAAATAAAAAGAGATACCGCAAACTCGACACAGATTGTATACCGCCTCTTCCATTGTTTCTTCTGGATTTGACGTTCTATCCGCAAGATTGTGTCTCATTTCGCGGAATTTCTTTCGTGAGTTTATTTCGAGGGGAATAATTCCAGTAGGCCACAATTGTGTTATACTCGTACAAAGAAGTATATTTATTCATTTTCCCCCCTCCTGCTGTAACACGCGATACTGAACAAAAGCACTATCTTTCTTGTTACTCATGTACAATAACTAAGGCATGATTGCCGCATTCAAATTTGAATCACATTAAGATTCGTAATTCTGGCGAGAAGAAGCATAGCGTTTATTACCGAAAATAAAGTTTGCATAATTAATGACGGTGAGTGACGAGTTTTCACCGATGCAAATCACGTTTTCGTTTTAGGAACGGTGTGATTCCGCAAGGATATTTTGTATTGTGCAAAGGGAATTTCGGTTTGTTTTGAAGCGTGGACACGCGTATTTAAACGGTGTTTTTCGTAAGTTTGACGTTGGAAAAAAAAAAAAAAATAATATTTGATCTAGTGCCGCGTGAGCAGCCAGTGGCGCTTTTGATAACATCATTTTTTGATTATTGTATACATGATATGTTTTCAGCCAGAATTGTAGAAAACGTGCATCAAGATGAGCCCTCTAGTTCTATCCATCCTTCCATTGGTATTTTAGTAGGGAAGAGAAGTCCAACTTAGTGCAGCTTCCAGACTCAGACCACTCTGGTCCACACTAACTGTCCATTGACGGAGTCACTAGATGACGGGTGTTTCTTTTTACGCACAGTGATTTCCTGTAATGGAGAAGGATGGATTTTACGGGAGATTACTCTCCAGCTTCCGTACTAGGTTCCATCACCAGATCGTAACCACAGGCTTGACAGAGATCTGGTGTAATGCCTCCAACCGGCTTTTCAGACGACGCTCTGCTTTCTCCTATTAGTGACAACGGTTATATCCCAAATAGTTCGCTCGTATCTCCAAATTCTCAGTGGAGCAACTTGATTGATTTCGAAAATAGCTCGCCGAAGCAAATCTGTCAGAGTGTGTAGGGTCTCTAGTCACTGCCCCGGCCCCGCCTTGCTGAGCAGTTCCTGACGTCCCGTGACTCGTCGTCCTCGTACTTACCTGTACGACTGTTTTCCCTGTCTATAAAAATTCTATAATAAACATTTCTAATTATTAAATAATACTCAACTCATTTTAAATCTAAATAATTTAAATAACGAAAAATAAAATATACTCCAACAGTGACTAATGTCGATGAATGAACTAATGAAGAAATAGGTAAAGGAGCAATGCTTTTGTCAATCATAAATTTGAAGGAAATTGAGATCTTTTTATAAAAAAACAAAATATAAATAAATGATTAATATTAATATTAAAATTGAATATTAAATTATTTTTAGAATAAATAAAAAAATAAAAAATTATTATTAAAATTAAAATATCCCCTAATAGATGAAATAACATTACTAATATACTTGACTTTATAATAACATAATTATTATAATAAATAATTTATAAAAAAGATATTGGGCCTAATAAATCTCATCAAAAAATTATTATTATTAGGTTTAATCTAGAAATTAATATAATTATTGTAAAAACAAATATTATAATTAAATATGAATAATTATTATTACTTAAGTGAATATAATTATAATAAATAATTAAAACTCTAATTATTAATACTATAATTAAAAATGATAAATTCAATTTATCAAAATAAAATATTTTCTTTATATATAAATAATCAAATGTAAATGAGTTTGAATTAATAATTCATTTAATTTCAATAATTAAAATTATTATAATTAAAAAAAAAATTACTAAAATTTTAATTAATTAAATAATGATTTTGTACATCATTTAATAATTATTAATTATAGAAATAAACTTATTAATTATATTATTTATTATTATAATAAATTTTTCCAATTTATCAATTATTTTAATAATAAATTATTCATTTTATACTAAAATAAAACAATTAAATATTTATTTATTAAAAATAATAATTTTCATTAATTTAATATTCAAATTTAAATATAAAAAAATCAATTATACAATATATTTTTTTTAAAAAATTTCTTCAAAAATTTTTTTTTTCAATTTATTATTATTAATTTTATTATTAATATTAATATATATGTTGAATATAAATTTTAATTAAAATTTAAATTTGAAAAATTTTATGAAAATATTTTTAATTAAAATATCTACAAATTTAAATATTATATGAAATATTGGATCATTAATTATATTAATTATATTAATATAAATTTTTATTGGATTTTTCATTTCAATAAATCATTTTTCATATTCAATTGATATATTTATTAACTCATGTATAATCTTTTACAATTTAAATTATGGATGAATATTTTGTTTTTTCCATAGAAATTTAACATCAATAATTTTTATTTCAATTTTTTTACACATATTACGTAGATTAATTATTTATAAAAATTTCATAAATTTTGAAATATGATATTCTGGAATTTCTTTTTTAGGCTATCCTCTTGTTTGAAGACAAATATCTTATTAAGCAAGAATAGTTATTACTAATTTTATTGTTGTCATTCCATTAATTGGTAATAAATTAATATATTTAATTTGAGGTAATCGATTTATTAATAATATTTTAATTAATCAATTTTTTTCAATCCATTTTATTTTAGCTATTATATTCTTAATATTTTCAATTATTCATTTAATTATTTTACATATTAATAAATCATCAAATCCTTTAAATTTAAATAATTATTTAGATCAAATTAATTTAAATCCTTTATTTATTTTTAAAGATACAATAATAATTTTATTATTATTTTTATACATTTTTGTAATAATTAACATAATTATACCATTAAAAATAAGTAATCCAGATAATTTTAATCAAATAATAATATTTAAATCTCCTAATCATAATGAACCAGAATGATATTTTTCATTTTTTTATTCAATTTTACGTTCAATTAATAATAAAGTATTAGGTTTATTAATCACATTTAAATCTATTATTATTTTAATTTTTTTTACCAAATTTAAATAAATCAAAAATGTTTAATAGTAAATTTATTTTAATTAGAAATATTTTTATTTATGTTTTAACTATAATTAATAATTTTAATTTCTTCTATTGGTTCTAAACCATCTAAAGAACCTTATATTACAATTGTAAATAAATTAATAATTATTTATTTCCTAATATTTATTTTAATTTATACCTATTAATCTAGCCCGTCCATCAGTGCCGCTGTATGCCAGGACTCTGACGATGACCCCACCGTGTCGGGGCTTGAGTGTCAGAGTGTTACGGTCTCCAGATACTGCCTCTGCCCGTTCCTGACGTCCCGTGACTCACGGTGACTCGTTGTTCTCGTACTCACCAGTACAACTACTGTTTTCATACGTTGTATTTGTACGACTCGCACCTCAGTCTGTCCGCTGTGCTCGTTTGAGATACATCTCTCGCGCCTGGTGACGCTCTCCTCTCTAGACTGCCGCTTGTAGTGAGAAAGGGTTAACCCGGTCCCGGTCTCCACCGGGGACCAACCTGCGGGTACCTCAACCCTCTAACAAAATCTTATCTGTTTCGTCAAATTCACCTGAGTCTTGTTCCCTCAGTCCAATCTCACACAATCTTGAAACAGAAAAAGGTCATCGGCGACTTACAATCTACTCAAATATTGATGACAATTTGTTCTATCTTGTACCTTATCAATGAGAACTCCTGAATGTCTTCTTGTCACCATGCTAAGAGAAACGGTTTGGTAACCAGGTGCCGAGTTCTGAGATAAGATAATCAGCTTGCTGAAGTTTTCTGACAGTTAATTTCCAAGTGACGAATTTTTTAACCATCAGCATTGAATGTTTAGTTTACCAGTAACCAGTTGTTGGGGAACCATTTGCAAACTACTCTCTTTTTCCGAAAGTTGGCATCTGGTCACCAAACATTTCTCTCTCTGTGACACAGCAGGCTGACATGATATTTCAGGCTTCACAGATCGAAGGCCTAAGATGAGTTCTCGTCGCCTCTCATTTGATACTTGAAACTGCCGATAGACTCAAGTATATCAAATTTATATATATTGAAGACAATTTTCTTATTTTCCCCTGAAGGAAGAATTTTACGACGTTGTAAATATTGCTATTTCAGAATATTAAACCCAAGTTCAATCACCCTCGCAGAAATATTGTACAATAATGAAATTTTCATACCTACTAACATCGGTATTCACGGCATTTGTATACAGTCAAAATACGAAATCACGTTGATACACGAAGAGGAAATTGAGTTCTCTTTCAACACTCGAATTCAATTAATGGTCGTTGATTTATACGTATCTTTTTTTGTATGGATCATCAAATTCTCCAATCTCGCGATACGCAGGCTTTCGACGAGAGTGAGCAAAAAATCTCGTTACTACCAAAATAACATTTCCTACCAACATCAAGGAACGTTCCCAGTTTATTAGAGTAATATAGAGAGAGGACGGAGGAGAAGGAAAGAAAACGCGATTGATTGTAAAGGCGTCCCTTCTCTTCTTCCTCCTACTAACGGCATCGTCTGTCATCAAGTTTGTTAGATACTTTTTAAACAAGGCGGAACAACGTCATAAGTATACGAAACATAGCCTTTATGAACGTCGGTATCAATAAACTTCCATTATACGCGGTCCGGTTGTTCCTCGGTTTATTTGAATTACCCATAAAAAATATACAGTATAATATTTTCTAGACTTTTCAGACGCGATTAAAAATTGCGTTTCTTCTTCCTCCGTAATTCATTCTTTTCACTTCGCGCAAAGTTGGCGCTCTCGCTGTTAAAAAGGGTGTAAAACACTTCTTAATGGCGTTTTCGATTGTGTAAGACGTTAATTGCCGGTTTTCAATGTGATGTTTTGCCAACGCATGAAACTATATCCAAACTCGCAACCAAGTCGAGGAGCCGTGAGTGAGGTGAGGTGAAAGTGGTATAATAATGAAGTTCGATGTCGCGTCGCTCATTTTCTTCCCTTGTCGAACTGAGACGTAGAGAGGCGTATCTAATTTATTCGCTCATTTTTTTCCCCTCAAAAGTCGGCTCTCGATGAAGCTGTACAAAATGCGAACTCGAGGCGGAGGAATATTCGTGCGAGAAAAATCGCATTATCCGACATTAAAAAAAGAGGAAAGTTTCGCGATCTATCGAACAAAAAACCGTTTACTGTCCCGATTTAATTTATAATTTTCAAGTAACCTGCGATTTTCGCTTTCGAGAGCTAGCAAAGAGCTAAAACATGTAGCGGCGCTCGCGTATTGGGCGCGGTAAAGGCTACACACATACATATACAGTATGAAAGAGCAACTTCTCTATTTTACACGAAATATGTTTTATCTTAATGGGATAGGTACGAGAAGCAGGCCGCGCTTTTGTCGTATGACGCAGATGAACGCTTCAGATTCGTTTCTTTTTGTGCTTGTCCTCTTGCCCCGCTCATCTTTTCTTAACTTTTCAGACTAAGTTGTTTTCTTTTCTTTTTTCCTCCACCCTCGCTCGGTTCATCATACAAAGATTCTTAGCCTTGATAGGTACTGTTTATGACAAATGGTTTCGTTTTTGCATTTTTGGCGCATACACGTCCTCTTATATACACACCGTCATTGACTGTGCATTTATATCGTTATTGCGATCACGTTCTTGTCGCACGATACCGAAATTTACGGCCCTTGGTCTCGAAAGGTTAGAAGGTTGAAAATCGCGCTCTGGGAATCATCACGTCGCGTCCATTTCCACCGGCTCGCGTATTGACGCGCACGACGACGCGACATATATTTTATATTCGACGAAATTTCCGAAAATGGAAATTGAATTCCGTTGCATACGCTTCGCTCGCGCTGTTTTTTCTTCTCCTCCGGTGCTCATTGGGAATCTGTTTTCTACTTTTCGCTCGACGTTTAGTTTCCAATCTGATGAAATGACTTTTTACCGGCGAACATTTTCAGCGCTCGTCTTGAGAGCGTTACTGCACACCATTACAGATGATGGTGATTTTGAAACTTTTTTTTTTTTTTTTTTAGAAAAAACATTTGCCCGTTTAATGAATATCGCGCGATCGAATGAAATTTCATCTTTTTTCCTCCTCGTGAACTCCGGGCGTGGGACCGTGCTCTCGAAGAACGAATCCTGCCCGACGTCCGGTGATTATTTATTTTAATCGAGATACAGGCGACTCTCACGATGCGATAATAGGTTTCAACACTGATGAGACATGGTTGAGAGACTTTTGCCAGCGATATTCTATTGACTCGCCTTTTGGCGAGAGTTCTAAAGCTCATCACGGATGAATGCTTTTAAAGAATTTAGATTTTCTTGTTATTGCTTTTGTTGCCATCGGCATTCGAGAGCGAGTTTTAATTTTTCTTTTCTCGTGCCACTTTGTTTGCCGCTTCGATTGCGTCAAGATATCAACTTTGAAATTGGAACAACGAATGCTCGTCGTGCATGGAATCTGATTTACGGAGATCATTTTTCCAGGATAAAATACGAACTTGTACTTCGAGAGGTCAACACTCTTAGATCTCCGATCTTGTACCAACACAGAAAAAAGGTTCAACACAAATTAGTGAACAAATTTGCAATATTTCATGTCCTGTCAGTATATTTTAACGAGCCTCAGCAAAAAGTACCGAATTCTCCCTACAGCAATTTAAGATCCCTCTAAGTTTTAAAGAACAGCTGTGCATTTTGTACTAAGAATTGATTAAAAATTGATAGACTGTTCACGCAAAAAATACAAATATTACACGCAATCTTTCACGTAGCGATTATATGATGAAGTACTGTCGTGGTACAGAATTTTTACTGTGCCAGTATGAGTGAAATTAACTGAGCTGCACTGATACAGGTTGGATCGTTCCATCCTTCCCTGTTAAATATTCTAAATGAGAACGCTTCATAAATTACCCTACCGTATCAGTGAAATTTTTACAATTTTCTTTTAAAAATTTTATGACGAGTGTCCTTGCTAAATATTGGTAAAAAATTATGCCTGAACGTTCGTGAGCGTTGAAAAAATCATAGCTAGTAAGAGGTTGAAAATTTAACCCCTTTTAAAATAAGGTTCATTTATCATAATTTTGGGACAATATTTTGGGTCAAGTTTTAGGAGTAAAATATTGATGAAAATGATATCGATTTGGACAAATTTGACAGTGTTCTAAACGTACTTGGTATACGTGGAAATAACAAAGTGTGGTCATTGATATTCCTGAGTACTTACCTTGTCGAAAATGAAATACTGTATCCCCACCTTGGTAAAAATAATATATCCTTAGTGAAAGTGATTTCTGTCAGATAAAGACTAATAAGGCTAAATAACATTAATAAATTTTGCCTGAACGTTTGTGAGCGTTGAAAAAATCATAGGTAAAGAATTTACCTTATTTATTGTATTCTAGAGGGGCAATATTTTAGGTCAAATTTTAGGAGTAAAATTTTGATGGAAATGCTATCAATTTGGACAAATTTGACAGTGTCCTGATAAGTGTCCTATACGTACTTGCACGGTAAAAATTTTTCCTGTGTACCTATACCTTGTCAAAAATGAAATCTGTCGGATAAAGCTTGAATAAGGCTAAATAATGGTAATAAATTATACCTGAACGTTCGTGAGCATTGAAAAAATCATAGGTAAAGAATTTACCTTATTTATTGTATTATAGAGAATAAATTTTGGACAATATTTTAGGTTAAATTTGAGGAGTACAATTTTTGCTGGAAATTTACAAATATTTGCTCTGTCTAGGCAAATATCCTAAAGTCCCATAGCTCTTGAAATTTGGTTTACCAGAAATGAATGAAAAAGTTCAAATATTTGAATTTTATTCCGCAAGAGTCCGTTCTCACACGTTCAACTCATACTTCGCTTAAACGCAATAAATTATACCTAGCTCCTTATTCGTAGTGGCTCATCACTCGTGCTCGATACCTAATCATGCACCCTGATCCTGACGATGGTGATAATTTTTTCGAGATTTTAATGGTTTTAATTGCAGGTCCCAAAATCACTCCTTGATGAAGCACATGCGGAGGCAAATGCACACTTGGAACGCGCGGTGAAAGCAGAAAATCAGTTGGTTAGTAAGATTTAATTTTTCTATACGTTTATGCTGAACTTGGTCGAACTGGGGTTCTCGTAAGCGAGTATGTGATCATACAGGATGTTCACTCGCGGACATTCATGTCCGCGTGATCATTTTCTCTTTTCAGAGAACAAGTATAATTTGGTGGATATTTGAAAAAAAGACGAGAGAATCGAATTGTAAATGATAAAAACTAAAATCTAGCGAAAATGTTTAACAACTTGTATATTATTTTAGGATACCTTAAAAGGTATGCTCGGTATCGTAGGTGGACGCGGCATAGTAGATAAGTTTTTCTCGGAACATGTAAAACCGTATGCAGTGGTCAAAGATCCAGGTACTTCGTATGTACAGGAGCAGAGAAGCGCATATGAGAATTTTCTAAAAGATTCAAAAAATCCAGTCGCCATCGCATAATTAAAATATTTTCCTAGTAAGTATTTGAAATTTTTAGATGCAAATGAAAAAATGCAATATTATTATAATAACTATCCATTCTAGATGAGTCAGTACAAGATGACGCTGAACGATACCAGAAGTTATATGGCAAAATAAGCTGGTATGATCACACCTTGTATGAAGCTCTTATAAAAATGTTGACTATCGAGAAGTTTATGATTACCATTCAGTCTATACCGGCATTCCTGCTTACAAAAGAAAAATATTCTTTGGAAAAGATGATAGAAGTATTCATCGAATTCAAGGACGACTACCAGACCTAGTCAACTAATATTTAATTAATATCTAGACGCAAGATGTTCATACTTGCTGGCCAAACTTAATGAAGATTAGTCAAATATAAGCAAATTTTGTTTCCAGGTTAATCCTAATTCAAAAATAATTGTATTATATTGAGTTGTATATCGAAGTCACGGAGCCCCTAAAATCAATTAATTAAATCATTAATCTGTTAATCTGATTTTGTTCTTTATTCATAGGTAGTGAGTAAGAGGTTGAAAATTTAACCCCTTTTAAAATAAGGTAAAAAATTTACCTCATTTATCATAATTTAGAGAATAAATTTTTGGGCAATATTGATGAAAAATGATATCAATTTGGACAAATTTAACAGTGTCCAGAACGTGTTCTAAACGTACTTGGTATACGTGGAAGTAAAAAAAAGTGGTCATTGATGTTCGTGAGTACCTACCTTGTCACAAATGAAATACTGTATCCCCTCCTTGGCGAAAATGATATATCCTTAGTGACAGTATTTTTTACAAGATAAAGGCTAAATAACGTTAATAAATTTTGCTTGAGCATTCGTGAGTGTTGAAAAATCATAGGTAAAGAATTTACCTTATTTATTGTATTCTAGACTAGAGGGTAATATTTTAGGTCAAATTTTAGGAGTGAACTTTTGATGGAAATGCTATCTATTTGGTCAAATTTGACAGTGTCCTGATAAGTGTCCTACACGTACTTGCATGGTAAAAATTTTTCCTGTGTACCTATACTTTGTCAAAAATGAAATCTAACAGATAAAGCTTGAGTGAGGCTAAATAACGTTAATAAATTATACCTGAACGTTCGTTCATTTGCTCTGTCTCGGCTAATGTCCTAAAGTCCCATAGCTCTTGAAATTTGGTTTACCAGAAATGAATGAAAAAGTTCAAATATTTGAATTTTATTGTGTACCTACCTTAGCAAAAATGATATATCCTTGTTGACAGTGATTTCAGTCAAATAAAGACTAAAATATCTTCGTTAGCAAAATACAACCGAGCTTCCTTCAATTAAACGATAACACATCGAAGATAGCGGAGAAAAGAAAATAAGCTGTGGTCATCGACGTACAGCGCGTATACTCTCGAAATCCAAACAGACTGCAACCTCGAGAGCATCGAGGAAGATAAAGAAACGAGGTGTGTACATATATGGGATACTCGTACAAACCATAAATCATGAAATATATATATAGCGGAATTACAACTCATAATCTAAATACTAGTAATAAAGAGTATAGCCGGGTAAAATAGGTGATTTGGCCCTCGAGCCGAATTTCAAAAATAGGTGTTGGGAAATGTTTGTAGAGGTAAAAAAAACATTTATACCGTTTATTGGGCCGCCATCTTCATTTCCTCCCAGGATATAAGCCAAATATTAGTTTTTTATGTTTAAAATTCTAACTCCAGTTATATTGAACGGAATCCATTCATTTTTTGAATGAAAGTTAGTAGTCAAGAGAGCAATCCTACAGAATTTTTTCAGAATTTTTGGAACAATTTTTCGACACGAAATCACGTTTTTAAATCTTTAAAATAGAATTTCCACCCGTGAATTTAAATGTGCGACCACAAAATTTTTATATGTTGAAGAGGACACTGCTATGCATAACTCCACTTTTATATAGAATTTTCTGATTGGTGGAACATTGTTAAAATTGAAGTGATTTGATCCGGGAGATACGCATACCGGTCTAGCGGAGTTACACGACGCGCAACGCTACGCGGCACCCAACTCGACGCGCGTTGCATCGTTACTCTACTCGCGAGCCGTCACAGACTCGATACAGTCGCGTCAGTACGTAACTGTTCAATAGGTAATCTTTTCTCTCTTTAAAAAAAAAGTTTCATTTCGTATCAGAATATTGACATCGACTGAAACCTATGTAAAATCATCCGTAGAATTCAAAAAACCAGGTCTCCAAATTCTTCAGCGAACGAAAAACTGAGAAAATAGCGGAAAATGAAGGAATAACCATTATTTTATCATAAAGAAAGCAATAACTTCCTGATGTTCATAATTTGCGGCCAGTGTAAGATTAATTCTAACATAAAATCAGCCGTACAGTTCGATAAAAATAAACAAAAAATTCTCCAGTCAACAATAAGTTGAGAAAAGAGCAGAAACTGGAGAAATAATCATTATTTCATTCTGGAGAAAACGATAACCTTCCAATTTTCAAAGTTCGCGTGCAGTGTAAAATTAATCCTCAGATAAAATCATCCGTACAGTTCGATAAAAATAATAAAAAAAATTCTCCAGTCAACAATAAGTTGAGAAAAGAGCAGAAACTGGAGTAATAATCATTATTTTATTCTGGAGTCATACGAAATACCATATTAAGTTACTTATATTAATCTTCGTCGCTGTTTTTATCGACCACTGTCTCAATTTCATCTCTTTGAAATATTTTGGTGAGAATGGCCGCCGGACAAATGATTTTGGACAAGTACCGCGCATGAGATAAATAGTAAATGGCAGCCGCTACATGTGAACAGCATCCAATAGTTCTCAAACCATTGGCGCATTCACAGACGTGGCCGACAATGCCATGTAAATTATTAAGTGACGGCTTATATTTTATAAAACAGCGATAAACTTTTCTTGAAATATGCCTAGAAGGAATTTCAAGTTTCAATACGGCGCCATCCTTCACCCTTTCTTTGAGGAATAATATTTTTATCGTTCCTGTATCCTCGTCCATAAAATCTCAGCTAAGTACGAAACGGATTGGCTGAGTTGATAGGTACCGGTGAAAAAATCTTCAAATCTGTTTCTGTTAACGTGGGAAAATCAAGAATCTCTGCAATGCTTAACTGATTGAAAGGAACCTTACGACGGATCCATTTTTTGTCCTCAACCTCGTTTTCGAAAACGTTTTCTTCATTTTTTTTTGAAGCAATCCTTTCAAGAATCTCTTCAAACAGTTCTGCGTCGCTGTTTAATCGTTTTCTGCCATTTACTATTTATCTCATGCGCGGTACTTGTCCAAAATCATTTGTCCGGCGGCCATTCTCACCAAAATATTTCAAAGAGATGAAATTGAGACAGTGGTCGATAAAAACAGCGACGAAGATTAATATAAGTAACTTAATATGGTATTTCGTATGACTCCAGAATAAAATAATGATTATTACTCCAGTTTCTGCTCTTTTCTCAACTTATTGTTGACTGGAGAATTTTTTGTTTATTTTTATCGAACTGTACGGCTGATTTTATGTTAGAATTAATCTTACACTGGCCGCAAATTATGAACATCAGGAAGTTATTGCTTTCTTTATGATAAAATAATGGTTATTCCTTCATTTTCCGCTATTTTCTCAGTTTTTCGTTCGCTGAAGAATTTGGAGACCTGGTTTTTTGAATTCTACGGATGATTTTACATAGGTTTCAGTCGATGTCAATATTCTGATACGAAATGAAACTTTTTTTTTAAAGAGAGAAAAGATTACCTATTGAACAGTTACGTACTGACGCGACTGTATCGAGTCTGTGACGGCTCGCGAGTAGAGTAACGATGCAACGCGCGTCGAGTTGGGTGCCGCGTAGCGTTGCGCGTCGTGTAACTCCGCTAGACCGGTATGCGTATCTCCCGGATCAAATCACTTCAATTTTAACAATGTTCCACCAATCAGAAAATTCTATATAAAAGTGGAGTTATGCATAGCAGTGTCCTCTTCAACATATAAAAATTTTGTGGTCGCACATTTAAATTCACGGGTGGAAATTCTATTTTAAAGATTTAAAAACGTGATTTCGTGTCGAAAAATTGTTCCAAAAATTCTGAAAAAATTCTGTAGGATTGCTCTCTTGACTACTAACTTTCATTCAAAAAATGAATGGATTCCGTTCAATATAACTGGAGTTAGAATTTTAAACATAAAAAACTAATATTTGGCTTATATCCTGGGAGGAAATGAAGATGGCGGCCCAATAAACGGTATAAATGTTTTTTTTTACCTCTACAAACATTTCCCAACACCTATTTTTGAAATTCGGCTCGGGGGCCAAATCACCCATTTTACCCGGCTATACTCTTTTGCCTGAACGTTTGTGAGCGTTGAAAAATCATAGATAAAGAATTTTATCGTATTTTAGAGAATAAATTTTGGAGTAATATTTCAGGTCAAATTTGAGAGTAAAATATTGATGAAAATGATATGAATTTCTACCAATATTTGGTCTGTATTGGAGAGTGTCCTCAAGGTATCCGTCTTTCATGAATCGTATACTTACCGCTCCTGTAGCTTAGTATATACAAATAGCAAATCATAAATTCTTAGGAAATTTTTTCTTCTCGTAAGCATCTAGGTGTTCGTTCGAACGGATCTTAAATTTGCGACCTGTCCCTTCTGTATAAACTATTTGCACATTACAATCCTGACAGGGCAGACTGTAGACACCATGTTTTTCCCTGTGAGAACCCGAATTTTTCAGTTTACTAACACACTAGCGATTTGATGGTGTTTAAAATATGAAATGCTGGTTGTGGTTTTAAAATTTTATCACATTCACAAAAACTTTTCCTAAACAATCTAATTCATCTTTTCCTTCCTTTCTAACTGTTTGGGACAAAGATGTAGAAGAATTCAAAGCTTTTTAAAGCAGTTTTTCTTGATTAATATATTTATATTATTCAGGTTCCCATATTTATATTTGCAATGTGATGAATTATTGAAACCTCAGTACATATTTAAAACTCTTCTGGAGTGAGAGACATTGATGTTAATACAGGGATTACACTATGAAAAGTAGCATTCTTGTGAGCAGACGAGTAATAGAGCGATCCGCCAACGGTGATGTTAAGGAGCTCGAAAGCAGGTAAATATACATCCATTTTGTTTTTCAAGTGAACCTTACACCCCTTTGGTCAACGTGACCCTCTCCACAAAAAAGCTCTTTAGCACGCAAAATATCGATGTTGACTTTTTCACGGATTCAAACAGGTTAAATAGTCCTATGTCACACGATCATGCAGTTTTGCAGTCGAATTTCTCACCATAAAAAGTCAATGAAAAATCAAAATACGAGTACTACTTGCCCAAAAATCATGATTTTTACTATGATGTTCTGTTGGCACATCAAAAGCGCTGGTAAAAATTTCAAGTCATAGTCACACATTATTGACCATTGCGCGACGAAGTGACGGTCCCGGCCCGGTCAGCCTGTCCACCCTCATATAGATCTTCGATTGCATGTTACTGTGTTCCGCGAGAAATGAATGCGAGTTCATCATTTTCTCTTTCTTCATATTATTTGACTGATCAGCATCCCGAGCATTTCAACAAACCGATATAGCGTCTATTGATCAAATATTTCTGATTGTTGCGAACTTTTCACGTTGACGGGACATTGCCATTGTCATTTCCAACCTGTCATAATCTCTTTTCATTCGCACTTTCGAAGAAAAACAGTTCTCGACGAGAACGCCCTCGTAAATCCAACAAAGCCGCAACGTTAGGTAAATTAATGGAACATTCTTGCACCAACCATACATCGTTGGCAACATTTATTGCGTTATACCCTTTGACCGTATATTACTTTCGTGTCACGATGCTGACAGCACGAGAGGATGAGAACGAACACAAGGAAAAATGACGGACAATTTTCTTTCAAAACAAATTTCCTTCTCTATCACATAGTCGTCCACGAGGAAATGAGATTATTTCATCTTAAATCAATTTTACTCGAACTTTATTCATCCTCGACCCAAATAAACGGAAACTTGCATTATGAAAATTATACATCTGGAATTGACAAAGGGTAACACGAACGTTTCTGGCAATCTATCGTACAGCGCGGAAGAACAACATCAAATAGCTGTTCGAGCCATAGCCTTACATGTATACACAAAATGTATACGATAGTTCCTTCGTGCGGAAGTAATTAAGCGAATCAGCTTACGGAAAAACGAAAAACGTAAAACACGAAACTAATAAATGTCGAAACGAATAACGTATACGTGAAACAGCGGGTAGACGTTTTCCTTCCTCCTTTTACGTTTTCTTCATCTAGTTCGGATTGTTTTTCCCCTCTCCACCAATGGGAAGAAGAAGAAGAAAAAAAAGGTCACTTAATTCTCGAAGAAAGTTTACTTTGTTTTGCGAGTGATTGTACAAATGAAGACGGACGAAAAATCAGTAAGGTCTTCCGTATATACGGATAGACTCCTACACACACTAGTCGAGTACAGTATATTAAATCCACACAGTCACGAATAAAACGTCACCGTTGCGCACAATAATGACGTTATTAACAAAAACAGCCGAGCTTAAAGCTACCATGGACATGATTTAATGAAGTTGCCCGACGACTTTTAACCCTTTTTCGGTCGACTTACGCGAAGCCAAGAAAGCTTATGAGACGTCTGTAAAGTGTGCGGCGAAGAAGAATACCGGAATACGAAAAGGGATGGGACAGACTACAAGAATTTCATTTTACAACACAATACGATACACGCATCAATAAAGTTTACAACAAAATTTAATGACAACGTTCAGGCCGACAACGACGTCGTCGTTTTCTCGATTATATTTGTTTCTGAAATTCATTAGAATTATATTCTCGTTAGCGACATAGATGGTGAACTGAAATTTTTCATAGTAGGGCTTTAAATTTTGAGGCGGATACTTCGAGGCTGTTATTTTAATTCCACGGTTTCGAGATTTTCTCTCTTTCAAGTTTTAGCAAGCAATAAGGAAAATTCAAAAGTTCTTACACCAGTGATAGCATCAAGTTGTTGACATGTTTCATGTCTTTTACCCCGAATCGATACGTTGTTCTAATTTATAGTTATTCATATTACGAGAAGAGTGTACACCCGAAGGTGTAGCAAATTATATTGAACCACAAGAGAAACGGCCGCTAAACGTTATCGGTTAAGCAACCATCATCGGAGCGTAAACGAAAGCGACTGAATCCAACATCAACAAAGACAGAGGGAGTTAACCAGAAGATCATGATTTAACCAGCGAGTCATCGAAATTTGAATCATTCTCATATACTAGCTCAATCAGACCCTCTTCAAGAATGAACTTGTTTAAAACCGTGAAGTCTTCGTTATTCCGGTGTCGTATGATTTCTATATTTTCTGAAGCCAGCCGTTTGAAATATGAGTTCTCCCTATGGAGGAGGATACCAGAGCCCTCCTTGAATTTATGGCCACTCTCGAGTAGATGATCAGCAAAAGCCGAATCACCCAAATTACCCTTCTCCCACGCTTTTTAATGCTCCTCAATTCTTATTTGGAGCTGACACCCGGTCATCCCTATATAAATACCTGGGCAATCGTTGCAGGCTATACTGTATACCCCACTTCTCTCGACCGGAGGAATCGGGTCCTTCAATTTCACAAATAAACTTTTTACAGTATTGATATTATAGAACGCTGGCCGGAACCCAGAAGGACCGAGTACCCGGCCCAACTGCAACGAAAACCTGCCCAAGTAATGGCGTTTAATCCAACGTTTTCTACTGTTGTGCAAATCCCTAGGGAGGGAGGTGGTAGAATCGAGGCATTTTCTCGTAAGCCTCCTTCGGACCATTAAATCAATGTCCACTCGAACCGGGTTCACTCTGGCCAGGTACTTAATCGTCCCTAGTTCCTTCTGGAAAGCATCCTGACTCAAGGAAATACTAGTCAGTCGATGTATCAAACTATTGAAGGTAGCGATCTTGTATGCAGCGGGACAGAAAGATGACCCATGGATTGTTATATCAGTCGAAGTTTCTTTTCTATAAATACCAAATTCATGGACGCCATCTCTAATAAATATGGACAAATCCAGGAAATTTATTAATAATCCGCCAACTTCCAGAGTGAATTTTATGGAAGGATATCGGCCATTCAAGTGAGAAAGGAACTCACTAAGGAGTTCCACTGGGCCTGTCCACGCACACAATATGTCGTCTACATACCTATGCCAGTAAAAGACGTAATTTAGAAGTACCTGGCCTGAAGAAAACAATTCGACTTCAAATCTGGACATGGAAACCTCCGATATTAATGAGCCCAAAGGGGACCCAATAGGGATCCCCACTTCTTCTGGGAATTCGAAAAATTTACCCTCAAATTTACAAAAATTGGGAGTCCAACAAACTCTCAGAAGGTCGAAGAATTCTACCAATTCCTCATGAGGGACACCAGTTTTTACAAGCCATTCGCCCATATGTTGGATTGCGACAGCCTTCGGGATGTGAGGAAATAATCCCACCATATCAAAGGAACATAAAATCGTTTCCTCAGGGAGGCTTATATCCTTCAACCTCTCCGTCAACGAACCTGAGTTTAATACTGAGTGAGGGGAGGTATAATCTACTCGCGATTTGAACCATCTATCAATAAATTTAGCTAACAAATAAGTTGGCGACGAGACAAATGACACGACCGGCCGCATTGGTACATCTTTTTTATGTACTTTGGGTAATCCATATAGGAGGGGAGGAACCGGGTTAGGCTCCAAGAGATCTTTCTTTGTCCGAGGACTCTTAATAATCACACTACAATTATTAATAGTGTTCCTCACCTCTTTGACAAAACTGGTGAACCAGAAGAGGCTATTCTCCTTAGCGACACATTGTTCCAGTACTTCATGAACCCCGGATACATAAGAGGACTTCTCCATAATCACAACGGCGTTACTTTTATCCGCCTTGGTAAGGATTAAGCCCTCCTCCCTGACCTTCCTCTTTAATCCTTTAATCACCTCACTACAGGCATTACTTATGCGGGGGAGGGGAGTGTTGCAAACCATTTCGGCGCACTTTTTTTGGATATTCACTCCAGGTCCAATTTTGACTGTCAGGTCAGCTACTACGTTAGCCAGTGTCTCTTGGTTCTTAAGGGGAGGGAGACCAAATTTCAACCCTTTCTCCAACAGGTATAACTCATCACTATCAAACTGAACTTTACTATAATTAATAATGTGTGGCTGGAATTGCTGAATTCGCTGGTTAAATCATGATCTTCTGGTTAACTCCCTCTGTCTTTGTTGATGTTGGATTCAGTCGCTTTCGTTTACGCTCCGATGATGGTTGTTTAACCGAAAACGTTTAGCGGCTGTTTCTCTTGTGGTTCAATATAATTTGCTACATCTTCGGGTGTACACTCTTCTCCCCCCCTCCCCCGTCAAGAGAGACCGTGCGCGTGCAAATCTATACTCATGGGTGATCTTCTTGCACGTCTGTATGTAGATGGTACACATGTGTCGAATAGGTCATACCGTGGTTCTGCATTTGGCCAATATTTTTATTCGGCAACTGTTCGAATCCTTCCAAGAAATTCTAAGAGATTTCACTAACTCAATAGACAATCCTTTTTGACCTCCCTCTTTGTTGGAATCTCTACTTCAAAATCCGAGGTTCAAAACAACGTTCGAAGGAGAAGTCAGTCGCTCCAAGTTGTCGGTTGCGGCTGATCGTAAAATTGTAAGTGCTATTTTAATTTACTAGTTATGTGCGTATGTATTATTATCAAATTATTAAAAGATTAACTGTGTTTTTGAGTTATACTGTGTTTTCGTGTTCAGAATAATGAAATTAAACAGCAACCATCAGCCGATAGGTCTTAAGACAAAATCAAATCTTGAAAAAATTTCTGTAAACGATTACAGATTGACTACATTGGGTACTCTTAGTCAGCATGCTGAGAAAAAATTTATAATAGATAGGATTGTCCAATGCGTTCTCACACCCTGAAACTCACTGTGCTGTATCACTGAAAATAAATACTGGGAAAATGTTGATCGGAGTACCGAAGAGAGACTGCTCACATACGCTGGTATATAAGGGTATGAAATCCAAAACATTGATTTCGCAAGAAGGATACACAAAACATATATTATGTCCCTTGTGCTTTTGAAACTCTCGAGCCGCACGAAGGAGACATTGTAGAGATTACGGCAGAAGACGAGTGGAAGGAAATATTCTCCCGATTAAATATCAAAGATTATTCTCACAAAAAATGTCTGCAGATCTTGAGTCAAGCAGTCACCAAAGAGGAAAATGGTGGCGAAAGAAATAGAGGCTAGAGAGAACGTGGCAAGTGAGAAAAGAATATGACGTGAAATACAATCTACTAACTTACACCTCCACTCCTCCAGGTAGTATTTTACTTCCTTCACTTCATATCAAATTTGGCCTTGTGGAGAATCCTGTAAAAGTAATGGATAAGAATAGCGAAGTCTCTCACAACACCATGATGAGAAGTGCTTTTCCATCATACTTCGCAGTACTCTTCACGCAATTATTGTGAAAAACACTACACAATACAAAACTTCTGCAAACAAGTAAAAGATGACCTCTCGTGCAATTCGTATGCCGCCTTTTACACATACTATTGACCATCTAGACGTTTGCACATATTGTTCAAAATTTGAGTGAGTGATCCGCTATTGATACATTACTGTCCAAGGTCGACAATTCATTTTAGTTTTTGATACTGGTTTCTGGTATAACTTCCTGTCTAGCATTTTTTTTTTTCATCATTATTTATTCACTTCTGACGGGACTTTTTTAAGCGAAAGATGTCAACTGTGTAATCGGAATTGTACGAACTTGTAACTTTCTTCTATTTGATCATGAGTGCTTATTTTTTTCAGAAATGGTGAGCATATGCAATGGATCCCGAAGAAGCCGACAACTGTGCCGAACAAAAGAAGAATAACCATATCATGCAATATTTGTGGTGGCAGGTGAAGACGTGGCTCAATGTTAGGATTGAACTCAACTTCATGACCACGGGACACACTAAATTTTCATGAGGTGGTCCCTTCGGTATGCTAGGTGCGCAATCACTGGAATGGTGGCCTCGCTATTGCCGATAACTGGACCTATACCTGGGGTATTCCTGTAGCTATTAACCGCTAGTGTAAGTTTTGTCCAGCTGAATGGGGTATATCGGCCCCTGATCCCACTGTAATATTCGGTCCTGATGTAGCTATTTTCGCCCCCCTGCTTTTAGAGGGTGGAGCGCCTTACAAGGAGATGACACATATGCTGAGAGGGCAGCTTCCGCTATGTCTTAAGCTGTTGTCGCATACGCGGCTTACGCGATTAATGTGATACAGCAGCGACTCGAGCTTGCTGCAGCTTTGTCCAAGAGGACAACGGGTGTGGCGCCGGGTAGTAGCCGGGCCCGTAGTGGCTCTGCCTGTGCAGCCCCCCTTCGATGCGAATCTCCGGGTATTCGACCCATGCATAATAATGTCTTTTAATTGGAATACATACAAAGTTAAGGCACCGTTTATTACGCAAGCTAATTTTCCTGCGGGTGTTGTTGACCTACAGAGGTTGACTGTTATGAAGAAGACGGTTGCCGTGTTGGCTGGTCTATCCATCTGTCAGCGCCTAGTATCTCTTATCACTTCAGTTCGTGGATTACGTCGTCGTGCTAATGCCGGCTCATCCAAAAGTGTTAAGAAACAAACGTTTGATGATCCCGCTGACGAGCCTGTGGGAAACGAGTGAGGGCGAACGCTGCGTTTTTTGTTGATGGCTTGCCTCTAGCATTCGTCACACATCTAGTTCACATCAATAACGTTGTTCCTACTTTGTTTGAAAATGTGATTACGGTGACCTTCCGTAAGAAAACCTATTTATCTCACAAAAACAATATTTTACAGGAGAAGGGGTTGAAGTGGTGGAAGTAAGTTGATAAAATCGGTTACAGGCATGATCACATTTAGACATCATGTTTTCTCGTTTTCTCATGTCGGAGTTTCGTTTCTATGGTGCGTGATTTTTATTATATCTACGCAGGAAGATACAAACCACGTTTTTCGTCTGTATAATAAAGAATAAGAATGATTATTATCATTGTGAAGAGAGTGTTGTTTACGTCGTTTACGAATCGCGGCATTATCTGGACAGTAAACGAACGCATGGTTTCCATACCGGGCTGTGTTGATCCGTATTATTTTTTTTCGCTTCTGTGGATTAGTTTACGCTTCACGTTATTATTATTATTATTTTGTAGTACGTTTTTTCCATGGCTGACGATTCGAACATTATTGCAAAATTAATTGGATGTGTAAGTAGTACTCACGCGACGTTTTGGCGAATGAAAGGTTGGCATCATAGCACGATTAATAATTATTGCTATGTCTCTATTATTTTTATTACAGCCTGTGATGATGGAAAATTATTTAGAGAAGATGATGATGATTGACGAATTCGAGGTAGAATGCGAAATATTTGAAGAGGCTTACTTCAACATGACGTTGGTTGACGATACGGTAAGTAAGGTGTGTACATCTTAGGTCGATATTATCAGCATTGCTTTGTATTACGTCGACATTCTAGATAGTGGAGGATGACTTGTGTGATGATAGCATTATCGACCGAACTATCACGAACGAGGACAATGAAGACGATACGGTAGTACAACCATCACCTCCTACTGAACAGCAGGACAAACAGAAGAGTGATTACGATGACGAAGAATCGGAGAAGACAGAGGATGATCCTTCTGCAGCAGTAGTAAGTAAAGAAAATAATTATTATACTGACGAAGTTGTTTGCAAAATGAATAATGATAACCGAATTGTAATTCAAGTTTACTATTGACCCCACAATCAGGACCAAAGCGACGGAAGCTTTCTAAGCCTTCATCTTCCCCGAAGGCTTCCTATTCCGACGCGTTTGATTCCGACGCTTTCGATTCCGATGATCTTTCCTTGTAATAATTAAATTATATTTTTTTCTTTTGTTGTATTATTTTGATTGTGTTCTATTGTTTTTTTGCTCATTGTTCCTTTTCCTTGTGATGTATTTTTTTGTGTTCATTGTTCCTTGTCTAGTACAATGTCTCTTTTTACTATTGTTATGCCTCATCAAATTTAATTATAATATTATTATTATTATTATACAATGATTGTGCAGAAGATTAGTATTGCAACGAAGGAAAACGCGAAAATATGTCATGAAAAATATACACACGCAGAGAGAAATTCACCTCGAAATTCACTCATTGTTTTCTGAGTCTACAGCAGAGATAGAGTTTCATTGATGTCACCAAGTGAGAGAAGAATGTTTTTCTATCAGGATACAACAAACAGAATGAAATACAACAAAATAATACGTTCCCACGAACGAGATTAATGAGAAATTTCGAATACCTCGGAAAAACGAGTTTTTCCGAATTTTCTTCAATGTTCTTTCCCAATTTCGAGGCTTATAACTCACTCTAGAGTCGATATAGAATTTTTTACTATTTTTTGTGTGAAAGAGGGGACTTCAACTGATAAGAAAAAAAAAAAAAAAGATTTTTTTGTGAGATAAATAGGTTTTCTTACGGAAGGTCACGGCCTCCGATATTATTAAGCATGATCATAACTTCAAAGTTCGTTATTTTTGTAGACTTTGTGATACGCTGCATTTTATACCTGAAGCCATGGGTAGATGGATTATTGATTACTTTGTGATGTAAGAAGGGGAAGAGGAGTGTGACGCACGACTCTGTCGCGCGCCACAAGTTGGTTGAAAAATTGAAAAATTCGTAAATATTTGGAATAATTAACTCGCCTCTACGACCTAATTCGAATAACGGTAATTCACTTCGCGAAACCGCGAAATATCGAGGATGTTTAGACTACGAGAATGACATACGACGAATTGTATACAATGTTTACCGATATAAGAATCAATCATATGTACCAGCAAATTTTCCACGATATTCAACGGATGTTATGTCTAAAAAGAAACTGCAATTGAGAAAATAGGCGTTTGCCGAAATATGTGTAAAATGTATATTGTCGAAACCCCACATCCTCAGGATGTTTAGTCTATCCCTAAAACTGTACATATTACCGTTAGCTGTACCATTTAATTTGCTTCATTTTGTTCAAATTCCATTACTCGTTCAATAACATATTCCCCTAAACAATAAAGAGGAATACTCCGACGTGGAGTAAAAAAAAAATGCAAACCGCAGAAAAAATGAAAATACGACGAGCGCTTTCGGTTAAACAACCATCTTCGAGCCTGAAATGAAAGCAACTGACGAACAAAAGAGAAGAACGAGGTATTAAGATCGTCCAAACGAGAAATCACGGTGTGAGTCATAAACAAGTTCGATCAGGCCATCTTCCGGAATATACGAATTAAGAACAGTGATACCGTCAGTGTTGAGATGACGAATTATCTCTATATTCTCGAGGGCGATACGCTTACGGTAGGAATTCTCCTTATGGAGGAGCTTTTCGGATCATTCACGGAAGCTGTGGCCACTGTTTATTAAGTGATCGGCGAAAGCTGACTCCCCCAAGTGTCCCTTCTTCCAGGACTTCAGGTGCTCAGCTACTCGAACTTTCATTTGGCGGCTGGTCTCACCAATATAAAAGCCTCCACAATCCTCACACTCCAACTTATACACACCACTCCTCTCATCAACAGGTATGGGGTCCTTCAGTCTCACAAACAACCTCTTGACTGTGGTAGGGTTGTAAAACGCGGGTCTGAAGCCAAACGGGCGAAGGGCCCGACCCAATTGCTGGGAGAACTTCCCCAAGAAAGGGAGACTGATCCAACGCAAACGGCGATCACGGATCGTGTCTCGGGGGAGGGAGGTGGGGGAATCCGGGAGGCCCCTCGTAACTTTCCTCCGAACCATCACGTCAACATCAACATTGACCCCATTCACTCTGGCCAGGTGTTTTATTGTGATTAACTCTTCCTTGAAGGCAGACTGACTCAAAGGAATACGAGTCAGTCTGTGAACTAGGCTATGAAAAGCAGCCATCTTGTGAGCAACAGGACCGAACGAACCACCGTGGACTAAAACATCGGTCGTAGTATCTTTCCTGTAAATTCCAAACTTATGGATACCGTCTATTATAGAGATCGATAAATCCAAAAAGTTGATGGAAAATACCCCTATTTCCAACGTAAATTTGATGGAAGGGTACCAGGAATTGAGATACCTCAGAAACTCACCAAGGAGATCTGGGTGACCAGTCCAGGTACATAGAACGTCATCAACGTACCTGTGCCAATAATGAATATGATTAAGTAACACCTGGTTCGAGGAAAAGAGGTCAAGTTCAAACTTAGACATGAAGATTTCGGATATGAGAGAGCCTAGTGGTGATCCAATGGGGATCCCTACTTCGTCAGGGAACTCGAAAAATTTCCCTTCAAATTTACAATAGTTAGGGGACCAGCAAGTATTAAGAAGATCGAAGAATTCGTGAAGCTCATTATGAGGAATGTTGGCTTTGACGAGTAGCTCACCCATACGCTGGATAGTAGCAGCCTTAGGAATATTCGGGAACAAACCAACATCAAACGAGCAGATGGTCGTTCCCGGGGGAAGGCTTACATCCTTGAGGACGTCAGTTAAAGAGGCCGAATTCAAGACCGAATGAGGGGATTCAAAATCAATACGATTTTTGAACCAACGGTCAAGGAATTTAGCAAGGAGGCAGGTAGGGGAGGAGACGAAAGAAACAACGGGTCGCATCGGGGTATTGTTCTTATGCACTTTAGGCAGCCCGTACAACAGGGGGGGGGTGTGGGGTTAGGAACGAGGAGGGCTTTTTTCAAAGCAGGAGTTTTGATAACAGCCTCACTCCTGTTGATGACACACCTAACTTCTTTGACGTGCTTGGGAAAGCTGAAATCCTCACTCTCTTTAGCACCACACTGCTGTAGGACTTCATGGACCTTAGAAGAATAGGCCGATCTCTCCATCACTACAACAGCGTTGCCCTTGTCAGCCTTAGTGACGATCAAATCTCCCTCTTTCATCTTCCTCCTTAGACCCTGAATCACTCCTCCCAATTTATTACTCATGCGAGGGAGGGGGTTATTACGGACTAATTCGGCACAGACTTTCTGGGTATTAAAACCAGGACCAATCTTATAACCGCAAGATCCGCAACAACGTTCGCCAAGGTTTCATCATTCTTGAGGGGAGGCATACTGAACTTCAAACCTTTCTCAAGGAGGGATGTTTCGTCACTATTGAACACTACCTGACTATTATTTATGAGGGGAGGATGGAATTTATGAACGACAACACCATCACTCACCCCCTCCTCAACCACCTCCTCATTAACCGTCATTAGGGAGGACAGCTTCTTATTTTTCCTCTCCTTCAACTTCGCCTCAAACTTCCGACACTTTTCATTGACGTCCCTCATAAAGTAATCCAACTCAAGGGGGAGGAGCATGCCGGAGAGTCTCGAAGGGACCATAAGGTTTAATCTGGTCGTGATATTAAATTTACCATACCATCTTCGCAACTCTGTTCTGATCCACTTCTCCCTCATATAATTTTCCAGTTTCTTAGTCGTAACCTTGCAATCGGAATAAAACCGGAATTTAACGAACTTGGGCCTCAAATGTAACACTAAACACCGACGAAGAAACCAAATATGAGAGGAAAACGAAGCGCGTTGCTTCCGAAATTTCAGAAAAAGGAACTGTAAATACGCCGCAGAAGCGTTCTCAATTACACGAATCCGTTCCTTTAAGTTACGGCTATCCATACTAAACAATAGCCGTAACTTAAAGGAACGGATTCGTGTAACATATTCCCCACTAGGCATATTTGTACCTGAACTTTTAGTATATAAGCTTAAGCTGTAAAATGAATAAGTCAGTTACCCAATCCAATCTAATTTGAGAATACTTGAAAATATTGTTTGTTCGTGTAAAGTTCGTAATCGTATTAATCGTTCGAAAATACATTAGTTTTCTTTTTGACTAGAAACCAGTTTATTCGTAATCACATAGTTTACAGATACATGTACATTTTCGTCTTTCATTTTCGTTCTCGCTAACGTTTTCGGGCTCTACAAATTCGTCGGTCTTCGACTCGAATTTCGGATCGTTATCCGAATAGTCCGCCATAAGGAGTAGAGCCTCGTCCTGCTACCAACATGAACTATACATAATTTATGTAAAGTAACCTATCGAGACAGCAAGCTAAATACAATGATCTTGCTTATTCCGGTGAAGCTTTCACATAGTATAGCCATCAGACTACCCACGACCACTCCAAAGAATACTCAAGACTCTGATGCCAGCCTATCCGTCCGGATAGGACCCAGATCCAGCTCAGTCGGAAAGCGTGAGTACTCATCGGAAGGAAGGGTTAGCCCGAGGCTAGACCAAAGGTCCAGTTCGGCGTCACTTTTAGAGATCACTCAGGCTATGAGAAACGCTAATTCTAAAGGAGGGTATCGTCGTCGCCGGTTGAAAGCTCTACTTCTTTCCAAACTTACAAAAAATAGTTTGTCGCTATCATTAATCATCCTTTCTACGAATAAAAAAATATAAAAAACTTGACTGTGTGTGGACTAAAAAGAAAAGAAAACTGCAAGGATTGGAAATTCAGTCAAACAGACCTAGAGAAGAGAAGACTATGGGACTACTTAACGAAAAATTTAGAGAAGTAAGGTTCGAAAGGGGGAGACGCACATCTAATTTGTCAGATTACTCGAACGACATTCGGATCACATATTGAAACGCTAATCAGCGTCTAGCTAGACCTAGGATCGAAAAACTGCTCATCGAAATAAAAGAGCCGATATCTGACGAGAGTCATTTTTATATACACAATTTATTCTCCGGAACTAAACCATAAATCGACAAGGATAGATATCGATAGATCTATTCTGGAGAATTGAGGTAAAACAGTCGATAGGAATAATAGAAAAGTGCAAGATAACAAACTTGAATAATTTTCGTTGGTGGTACTGCTATCGGTCGTTGTCGGATACTCGTTACGAACCCATTGAATCGATGTAGATTGAAAAGCAGGTTGAGTGTCCTCGTTACTCAGATCGGAGTTCGAAATTTTTACTCGTTGACCCACGTTCGTCTGAGCGCGGTTGGTTCGAAATGTTATTTTTCGAATACCCTATGATTTATACTACGTCGTAAGCATGAAAGTACTACGCAGTCTGAAATGCGATTATCCGGGAAGGCTGAATCGGAGCAGTTCGAAAAATCGATCACCATTTCAAGTTTCCAAAAATTTAGGAGATCTCGACTCGAATTCAAGGAACGCTGATCACAATAAGAAATGATATTCGAAAATATAAATTTTATGTCCCGTCCGAATCTATATTAAATTTCCGGCGAGTACGTTCATACACCCAGGCCTCGGCGGCCACGTTATTTTCAATCCGGAATATTATCGAAAGAACGCCCGTCGTCCGTCGAAGGGAAAAACCCACTCCCGCCAGAACGACAAGCAAAACCCATCGTTGAGGCGAGCACAAGCTAATCTTTCTCCTTCTTAATCGGCTCGGTTTACCGCATAATCGAGACAGCGGGAGAAGGGTAGATAGCAAAGGAGAAATTGATAGGAAGAGAAGTAACGGAGAACGGGGAATCAGGATAAGTTTGAAACTGGATGTAGCGATATACAGAAAGGAAAACGAAAGTGAAATGCTCTATCTCGATACAACGGTATATGGAGGCCACTCATGACATCGAACGGGCGAACAAAAACCGACACACACACACACACACACACACACACACACACACTTCACTGTTCAGTAAAAAGTCGGTATTTCTCAACTTTCTTTCCGTCTTTTGATGTTGATCTCCAGTCTGCCATACGCGATATTACAGTATTTTTGGACATCTTTCATATTTGTAATATTCATAAACTAAATAATAATGTATTGTGTTCATCCTACCTCAATGACAACATTTCAAGTGTGTTCCCTCACTACTCCATCCGTAATACTTCGAGTGAGTCGGTAATGCGTTTAGACCTTATAGAAAAGATTGATACTCTGTCCTGCCCAAAAGATCTTCGTCACACCATTCATATTTTGGTGCAACTCCGAAGATAAGTCGATCTTCGTCACTCAATCATATTTCGGTGCAACGCAATTTCACCAATCAAAAAGTTCCAAACAAAGCAATAAAAATTCATCAAGAATATAAGATTCTTGTAATTGACACGGCTCGATTTCTAGCGAATCAATTCTATGTCAAGAGTAATCGCTTCTCATATTTCCTAATCCCACATTAGTATTACAATCTCTGAGTAGGAGACACCTATCATAAATAGTAATACGTATCTGGCAAGGTTACACCTCATTGAGGTGGATCATGAAAACAAACGGAAGCACAGTGTGGTTTAGATCCTTGTATTGTATCGCGAATCTGGACAAATTTCAAAGCGAGAAGTTTAGCGGCCATTTTTCACAATTAAATAAAACTTAAAGTCACACCGGACAAGGATATAAAACTCGGTAGTACTTTGCAGACAACAAAAAGTAGAAACGGGTTATTCGCTTCTCAAGGATGGTGTGAAACGGAACCCAAAAAGTTTTTTTTTTCAAATTTAGTTTTCCCATCCTCTCTCTCTTTCTCTTCAACCCTTTACGCCATATCATGTTCTACGACGTACGTGCATTCGGCGAATTACGTCGAGGCGTATGTAAGGATATGAAAAATATATAAAACGAAAAAACTAAACGAGAAAAACATAATCTGTAACGAGATTTTTATATGTTGTAATGTTTTATTGCAGTAACACAAATATACGGCACCGCGCCACGGAGTGAATCAAATGTTCACGAATGGGAATGTCATCCGTGCTTGGGTTACATAGACGCGCTCACATAAAGCAGATCTTGTTCTACAGTGGTGGTGATATGCTCGAAAAACAAAAGCTCAAAATGAAATACAATAAAATTTACTTTTCTCTCTTCTTTCGCGCGATGAAATATTGTCATCGTTGTTATCGCCCAGTCATAATCGACGTTGCTGTGATTTTTTGAAATTCAACGACGCAAAAAAATTCATCCACGATTTGACATTAGCACATTAGACCGTTTGATGCGTGGCAGAGCACGCTCGTGATGAATTTATTTATTAGTACTTAGCCTGTTCGAACGTCACAAAAATGAACACCTCCATTTCAGCTTCGTACCTCCCAATTTACATTAATTGTATCGTTAATCAACCTAGATCCTTAGCCGATCACCCCATTACCAATGAACCTCTCATCCATGCAACAGTCATATATGGCCATACTTTCGTTAGGCGACAACTCCGTCAATCCAGCCTTTCAAAATGTCTTTACAGTGAGCCCTGATTTCAGAATGTGCATGAGATCCTCAATCAGGCTGGATGGCCTTATTATAATTGAATGGGAAATATTTATCGGCCAAGCAAAAATAGTATTACCACAATAAGAAAATGAGCAGTAGAAATACAACTTTGTAGCAGTAAATGAAGGAATTTATATAGTAAATCACTGAACAGTAATTAATAGAAAATGAGCAGTAAGGAAAGCAGAATTAGCACAGTAGAAATTCATGTGGCTTAATTATCAAGTGATGGAAAATACACACAGTCTTCCCTATCGAACTGAACTGAACTTGATTTACTACTAGGTATACATCTAAAAATACTACAGTATGTGGCTCATATGTATCAATGAATCCGCTAGCAATAATACATGTTTCTGCTCGTCCTTTCAAAAAGTAGGTCAATGTAAACACGTTGTAGGAATGACAGTTAGGTCGAAGAAACTTACCGCCCCTTCGAAGGCGAAATCAGTCCCCCTGTAACAAAAGTGTAAACGGGGCAGACCCGCAAAGGCGGAAGAGGCATTACTTGTTCAGTAATTTTGACATGTTCCATGTCTTTTCTCTCGCCAGACCCCGATTGTGAAACTCGCGAGTACACCCCCCCCCCCCCCCCCCCCGTCAAGAGAAATCTCTACCCAGTGGGTGATTCAGAAATTCACGAGTACACCCCGCGTAATAATAATAATCAATAAAAAATAAATAAATAAATAAATAAATAAATAATTAAATAATTATTTAATTAAATAATTGAATAATTAAATAAATAAATAATTAAATAATTAAATAAATAAATAATTAAATAATTAAATAATTAAATAAATAAATAATTAAATAAATAAATAATTAAATAATTAAATAAATAAATAATTAAATAATTAAATAAATAAATAGTCGAAATTTTTCTAAGTCCCCCTTCTATCATATATGGCTCGAGAGTCGAAATTTTTCCAAGTCCCCCTTCTATCATATATGGCTCGAGAGTCGAAATTCTTCTAAGCCCCTCTCCTATCATATATGGCTGGAGAGTCGAAATTTTTCTAAGTCCCCTAGACTTGAATTGTCACATACCATTCCAATACAACAGCGAGACAGGGGGCGAACGAGCGGAGCGAGTTCGCGCTACCTCATATTTCTCATAGAAGACTTATACGACGTCAAGATAGGTAAAGTTTTCCAAGTCCCTCTTCCTATCATATATGGCTGGATAGTCGAAATTTTTCCAAGTCCCCTAGACTTGAATTGTCACATACCATTCCAATACAACAGCGAGACAGGGGGCGAACGAGCGGAGCGAGTTCGCGCTACCTCATATTTCTCATAGAAGACTTATACGACGTCAAGATAGGTAAAGTTTTCCAAGTCCCTCTTCCTATCATATATGGCTGGATAGTCGAAATTTTTCCAAGTCCCCTAGACTTGAATTGTCACATACCATTCCAATACAACAGCGAGACAGGGGGCGAACGAGCGGAGCGAGTTCGCGCTACCTCATATTTCTCATAGAAGACTTATACGACGTCAAGATAGGTAAAGTTTTCCAAGTCCCTCTTCCTATCATATATGGCTGGATAGTCGAAATTTTTCCAAGTCCCCTAGACTTGAATTGTCACATACCATTCCAATACAACAGCGAGACAGGGGGCGAACGAGCGGAGCGATTCGCGTTTCCTTTCGTTTGAATTTGATGCAGTCATAATGCCTCCATTACTATACAAATTCTTGCATCCTTCGGAATCTGCAGCACACTCGCGACCGGGTCTTCATAAGTGATGAGACTCTCGCGCAGATTAAACAACTCCGTGGATCCTTCATTGACAGCGTTCACCGGCACTGGTGTCACCAAGAAATTACGCACCCGCGAGTTCACCCCACGAAAGGTGATACCTCAAAAAAGCTTTCGCAGCGCGAAAGCAAAACCGACTTTTGTATCTTATTTTTGTACATCTCTATTTCTTTTAGTTTCCATTTTGTTCATTATTGGCTAGCCTACATTATATTTCACTTATAGTCGTTTTCGTTAATAACGGCAATAATGACGTCGTTTTCCGATAGAAATTCATTTTCAAAACTTGCCAACCATTATTTTTTATTCAATCTCGTGTACTGATAATACACAACTTACAACCCCCTCCCCTTCTGAGAAAGAAACACTTTTCGCGCACAAGTCAGTAACACTCTTTATTTTCCATAGCAACATTCATTCCTTTAACGCCGGATGGTTAACGAACTGACGTTCAACTTACCCCGCTCCGAATTTTTCTAAATTAAAATCGAAAAATCTCTAATTCTATCAATCCGATTATCAAAAAAATAACCCTATTCCATACAGCAAATATAAAACTTCAATTATTCTCAATTTCATATAAATCGACCCAATACCAACCGAGAATACAAGACTTATACGACGCCAAGATAGGTAAAGAGGTAAACGAATAACATCTCACGAACACTTAATCTAGTAGAAGCCTAGTCTGAAATATTTCATGATGACTGATAAAATATAAAAGACATGGAACATGATTTTCATTTATTTGGCTATGCCAGAAAATTTTCAATATTATTTTCAAGACCTAATACTTACTGTGATTTTTTTTTTTTTTTTCGTGATGTTATTTCAAAAGACCTACTATAAGTGTACTGCAATTTCACTTTCAATTTTCTACTGCGCAGGACTCTCTCTTACTGTCGGATTCATTATTTACTGTTGTGATGTAGACACGCTGACTACACACATAGTCCAGGGATTCAAATTATTGCCAATCTACGAGAACACACCGATAAGAGGGGAACCACCCAGCACCTCGTTTGGTAGGATAAATTTAGAACACAAACTGGTCAAAAAGAGGCGGACTCTATTCGAAAGTACGAATAGGATACGAGTATTGGAATAAAAGAAAAACTTCAGAGATGGACAGAATATATCCAAGAACTGTTCTCAGACGACCGGGTGAAACCTAGAATTGAAAAACAGCAAGAAGATGCATTTGAAATAACGAAAAGCGAAGTAGTATATGCCATCAAAAGGCTGAACAACAATAAAGCGCCAGGACCGGATGAAGTGCATGGTGAAATTCTAAAGATAATGGCGGAAAATGATGCAGAAGGAATAAACCTGATCACAAATCTCTTCAATAAAATCTATGATTCGGGAAGAATACCACAAGACTGGCTAAAATCCACGTTTATAACGTTGCCTAAAAAATCAAAATCGGAAAAATGTGACGAATATCGCACCATTAGCCTAATGTCACATGTACTAAAGACCTTCCTGAGAATAATACACACGAGAATCTTTCGCAAGTGCGAAGCACAGCTAAGCGACTCGCAATTTGGCTTTCGGAGCGGAATGGGCACGCGAGAAGCATTATATGCAATTAATGTACTCACACAAAGATGCAGAGATATGAATGTGAACGTATATACATGTTTTATAGACTACCGCAAGGCTTTCGATATGGTTAGACACAGCAAATTAATTGAAATATTGAAATCGACAGGCGTGGATAGTAAAGACATACAGATCATTACAGAACTGTATTGGAACCAAGTTGCAGAAATTAGAGTGGAAAATACGCAGTCCGAAATGGTAGAAATTCAACGTGGAGTCAGACAAGGATGTGTCCTCTCACCACTCCTGTTTAATTTGTATGCTGAGGCTATCTTCAAAGAAGCTTTAGACGAAACATCCGGTGGAATAAAAATAAACGGAGTATCCATAAATAATATACGCTATGCAGATGACACAGTAATAATAGCCAGCAGCGAAGCCGAACTGCAGCAAATGTTGGACAATGTTGTGCAGCATAGTGAGGCCCTAGGACTAACGCTGAACACAGGCAAGACAAAGTGTATGGTTTTTGCTAAACACCCTGTGAATGTGACAATCAAGGTTAAGAATGAAACGATAGAACAAGTGCCTACTTTTCAATATCTCGGCACCACACTCACAGAAACCTGCAGTACAAAAAAGGAAGTATACGGACGGATCGAACAGGCGAGACGGGCCTTCTGGAATATGAAAAACTTCTTCACAAGGTCCGAACTAAGTCTGGAACTACGGATGCGAATGATACGATGCTACATTTTCTCAACGCTGTTATACGGATGTGAATGCTGGACGCTCGATCCGACAATTGAGAGCAGAATTGCAGCATTTGAGATGTATATGTATCGAAGAATACTCCGTATCTCCTGGATCAAGAAAGTTACTAATGTCGAGGTACTAACCAGGATGAATAAAGAAAGAGAATTACTGATCACGCTCAAGAAAAGGAAGCTACAGTACTTAGGGCACGTACTACGCGGTGAAAAATACGAAATCCTGCGGCTGATTTTAGAAGGAAAAATCTTAGGCAAACGTTCAATTGGAAGACGTCAGAACTCGTGGCTCAAGGATCTGAGAAGATGGTGTGGTTGCAGCTCAGCGGACCTATTTCGGAAGGCCGCCTCGAAGATTCAAATGGCGTTGTGGATCGCCAACTTCCTCCAAGGAAATGGCGGTTGAAGAAGAAGAAGAAACTATTCGTAGATCGGATAAGTCGAAGAAGGGGAGGTGAGGCAATACTCACTCGTACCAAAGAAAGAGCTGGATCCCTCTCACAGTCACTCCTCGCACCAGCTAGTTCAGATACGGTAGAGACATGATGGGGCTCCTAATCAGAGGGAGGGAGTTCTCACGTAGGAAAACGCATACTGTCGTTGACTCTGGGAATTTGGCTCACGTCGAGTCGAAGGACGGCACGGTGAAATGCTATCGCATCTCCTACCACGAATCGTGAGGACGAATCAGGTTTATCGGACAACATCGAGCCGCTCGATAAACCTGGGAGTGGGAGAGATAGGAAAATGAGTAGCGCGAACGCTACTTGCCATCAAGAACAGGATAAACTTTGAAACTTAGATAAGCTCACGCACTATCCGAGCGAAACTCGAATAGACGAAGCGAGAGAAAGAGGAGAGAGAAGGGAAAAAGGTATCCGAAGGAAAAAGAGACGAAAACAATTCGTAGGTAAGAGAAACGAATAACACACACAGACGTATGTACGCGCCCATACACCTCCCTACACGGTATCGTTCCATCATAACCCCTGTGACTTCACGCTGACTGTGCACGAAATTATTTACTGATCTTGAAACAAAAATACTGCTCGGAGTCCTCATTTTTACTGTGCTCTAAAATGCATGCCTAATTGAATACCCGGACGACCCTCAAGCACGGGATGGTTCAACAGTGCAAACCACAATACGTACATCAATAGGACTAAGTTTGGCTTCATGCATCATAACAAGAAACAGAACTGAAATCGCGCGGTTCAAGTCATCATACTGTAATTCAAAAGTCAAGCAATGATTGGAAAGTTGTTCATTTGCTTCATAAATTATGAAAAGGTATTCGACTAGTACAAATGTAATACGTACGATCGTTTTTGCTCAAACACCGGATAACGGCATGCGGCTACTCAAGCCAGCAATCGTTACTCCAGTCTTTAAATGAAATAACGAGGCTTTTCCCGCACCGGTGCGGGAAAAGCCTCGTTATTTCATTTAAATATTATATTTATCCTTGCACGCGAAAAATTCGTCCACCGTTACTCCAGTCTTTTATGGAAAGGTAATTTTGGAGGTATAGGCAACAAAGTTGTTGGCCCAGTAGCAGAGTATTACTGAAACCCAGAAATGCGTCCCTCATACAAAATTTGGCCAAAGGCTGATTACAATGAAAGGGAATCTAATTTCTATTGGTAAGTGTGTAAATTCTCTCCTTACAGAACCCTTGGTTCTCAACAAAACTCAAAACTCTTCTCGCACGATCCGGCTCGGATTAGAAAACGAAATACTTATGATATTACTTGACCTTTTGCAACGGTATGCCTATTGTTACCTCAAAGTGGAGATGAACAGTCGAGTCTCCTTTCTCTTTTTTTGGTCAGTTAATTAGACAACCTTCACAATAGAGTTTCCTAATCTTTCTCAGTAATAAATAATAATGCACTTGAAGAACCAAAGTCAGAAGTACAGGAAACTCGAGACCCCTTTTTCTTTCTCCTCCGCAATAAAAATATCAATATCATCGCCATTGCCGACGAGACGGTACAATTTCTAGGAATCAAATAACACCGAAAAATACACTCGCAATTTCACGTTGTAAATACTGACGGTTTAATGCGCGTGGAAGGTTCGCTGATATTTTGGCGAAATTAAAGCAAACTTCAAAATCTACGGATTAATATCAAAAGGGAGAACTTACTATTCCGAAGTAACAGACTTGTCGTCTGTTCAAAACTGTTTACTTTAGCGAAATTAAGCGGAATATTTAAAGAGCGAATTTGCATTCGCACAAGGTGAAGACGATACCCTTTCCACACGACGTCGCTTTTGTAAGAAAATGAATTTTCAAAACGAATATTTTCGTGTATATTGCAGCGGTTTTCTTGCGGTATCGTCTTCCGTCTTCATGACACGAGATAAAACGCCGTCATTCGGACTTAATCTTTCTATCGTGGACAACGACGTGAAAACTCCTAGTATTAACTTCAGTCGCAGGCATCAGTACCGAAATCAACTTTGCTCGAGCGTGAATTAGGTACGATAGCAATGTAGTTCAATAATCTGCACTTGATTGCTCCCTCGTGATATTAATACAGTTACATTCCACCACCAATATATATGTGTATTTATCTGTGTCACACTTTTTGCGTGGTGGTTTTAGAACGAGTTTCAGGGAAAAAGGTATACCATCACATAAAAAACTTTTTCTCTTTTTTCAGATTTCACGAGAATTTTGAAAACATCTTGGTCATTTGGTCAAGACATATTTTTGGTAGATGAGAGGCAAAGTTGGGATAGAATTTTGAAGAATGGAGCGATCGAAAAAAATTCGAAGAGTAGGATGAAACAACAGCTCATACAAAAGAGGAAGCTGGGAAGTAACCTGAGTACAGTCAATCGTGCTCCGGTACCGTTCGACACGTTCCCTTTCAACGAATTCAACAGTTCTATACACAAAATAGTATTCTTGGATAACGTGAACCAAAGTGAGCGAAAAAATTGCGATACGATACTGTGGTGGAAAAATTGTATCATTTTCTTTATCAGTAGTGGAAGATATGATCTGCTTGTCAATCATTCCTATTGTGATGTCACAAGAGGGGGAGGAGTAGAGCCTCGTCCTGCTACCCACATTCATGTAACGTAACCTATCGAGACAGCAAGCTAAATCAAATGATCCTGCTTATCCCGGTGAAGCTTTCACATAGTATAGCCATCAGACTACCCACGACCACTCCAAAGAATACTCAAGACTCTGATCCCAGCCTATCCGTCCGGATAGGACCCAAAGCCAGCTCAGTCGGAAAGCGTGAGTACTCATCAGAAGGAGGGGATACCCCGAGGCTAGACCACAAGTCCAGTTCGGCGTCACTTTTAGAGATCACTCAGGCTATGAGAAACGCTAGATCTGAAGAAGGAAATCGTCGTCGCTGGTTGAAAGCTCTACTTCTTTCCAAACTTACGAAAAATAGTTTGTCGTTATCATTTATCATCCTTTCTACGAATAAAAATTAAAGCGTTGACTACGTGTGTAAGAAACATACAAAATAAAAAAAAAAAACAAACGAGTATTGGAAATCCAATCAATCGGGCCTAGAGAAGAAGATTATGGGACTACTTAAGAAATTTAGAAAAAACAAAGGTCGAAAGGGAGGAGACGTACAACTTATTCGTCAGACTGCTTGAACGACATTCGAATCACGTATTGAGACGCTAATCAGCGTCTAGCTAGACCTACGATCGAAAAATCTGCTAATCGAAATAAAGGAGCCGATACCTACTGACGAGAGTCATTATATAACACAATTTATTACTCAAAACTAAACCAACATTTCGACTAGAATAGATAACGATTCGTCTATTTAGTCGGATTGTAGTAAACCAGTCGATAGGAATAAAAATAGGTGCAAGATAGCAAACTTGAAATTTCGTTGATGGTACAGCTATCGTTCGCAGTCGGATACTCGTCACGTGCAACTTCATTCGATGTAGATGGAAAAGCAGGTGGAACGTACTCGCTACTCAGATAAAATTTCCGAAAAAATTCACTCGTTTACCTACGTTGATCTGAGAACGGCGGGCTCGAAATGTGATTTTCTCGATACCGGATAAAAAATTATACTGCATCGCACGCACGAAATTGCGATACAGTCTGAAACGCGAATTTGGGAAGGCTAAATCGGTAGCAGTCCAGAAAACGATCACCGTTCCAAGTTTTCCGAAAATTTAGGGGTCCCCGATTTCAACTTGAGGCACGCCGATTACGATTAAATTTCACATTGGAAAATATAAATTTTATGTGCCGTTCGAATCAATTTAAAATTTCCGGTGAGCACGTACAATTCACACAGGCCTCGGCGGCCACGTTTTTCAGATCCGGAATAATATCTTCGAAACGCCCGTCGTCCGTCGAAGGGAAAAACGCACTCCCGCCAGAACGACAAGCGAAACCCATCGTTGAGGCGAGCACAAACCATTTTTCTCCCTCTAGTCGGCCAAATTTATCGCATAGCCGAGATAGCAGGAGAAGGGTAGGCAGTATAGGTAAAAGGTGACGGAAGGAAAAGGAATGAGGCGCGGAGAGGTAGGATATAAGAAACTGGATTGAAATACACGCAGAAAGGAAAGCGAAAGTTGAAGTTTTTATCTCGACACAACGATAAACGAAGGCCGCTCATGACATCGAACGGGCAAACGAAGATAAACACACTCGCTTCACTGTTCGGTAAAAAGCTGTTATTTCTCACCATATCACAATGACTTTAAAATAATGAAGAAAAATAAAATGGAGCTTTATCTCGACCTACCTCCAATCACGTAAGGTGTCAGTGTCACAGCAATTGGATTCATCAAACTCTGAAACCCAAGCACTTGAAATACCATGAAGATCGAAGGGACATTGAGAAACAGTATAGAAGAAATAAAAACCGCTACAAATGCGAACATCAATAAACATAATATCAATGAAACAATTGAGGCTGCTATTCAAGAAATAATGTCTAATAATGAAAATCATGACAATAATGTTCAGAAACTATTGTAACTGAATATCATGATTGTGTAACTCGTGAGTATGAAGTATTCGATGACCGTCTTGGTGGAGAACATATTGGTGTAGGCCTAGATTTAGGTTATAAAACAGTAATTATCTCAACAAATGTTATTTTCGTATTGAAAAACGTATCGACACAAGAACTTCGCCACTTTGTCGACAAAATAAGGATGAAACTACTTTAATTTTTGAAGTGCTTTTACATCAATGTTACAGCAAATTTCGTTGTCCCTCCTGATGAACAATGCAATGCCAATCTGAACCCGGATCAAGCTTCCTGAAAATTTACCGTCGAAATTCAGTTTAGTTGTTGAGTTCATCAATCAATTAGTGTAGAATGGAAACAGAACAAACGCGTGAAGGCTTCTCGTTAAGGTATGAGGTATGTCAAAAAAGTTCCCGAACGATTGTTTGTATGCGCCAATTAGCAACACTGGCAAGGAAACCCAATTGAATCTTGTTTTGTTGTACTATCGACCATCAATATTCAAATTTCACGTTGATTTATGGCATAGTTCGTCATAAATTAATTTTTTAGAGGAGTGTCCTTCAGGGTTCGTGCCGATTTCAAGCCAATTTTTTTGCATAAAAAAAAGGTTGAGTAATAAATTATCATAAAATTCCTTGTAAGACCTGGAAAAGGAAATGACAAACTAAAAAATATCTTATGTGCTGTGTTTGTAGAGTCCACCAAGAAGCGTGCAGCGTTGTACAACGCGTACAGTCGTATCAGGGTGGGGCAAGAGTCGGTAACAGCTGTTGCATACGCTGTTAAACCGGTTTGTGCGTGAGCACCATCTGTCGTCAACAGTATGACGCGGAAACTCGCCGGAAATTGTCGAGAAATGTTGCTAGTGCTACTAGCGGCAGTCACAAAAGCGTTCGACTAGGTAATTGTGATTTTTGATGCATGAGTTTAACCATGAAAGTTCTTTGGCGTGTAGGACTATGGTACGGCCCTTAGTATCAAAGGTTTTTTTGACCAAAATCAAACACCAGTGCTTGACCACCCCCTGTATTCGCCTGATTTGACTTGTAGGGACTTCTTCCCAACTGACCAACTATGAGATGCCATGGGATGGGAGCATTTGGGTCCTACAGAAGGCATCAAGATGGAATCGGCATGGACCTCAAGGACATTCCTCCAAAAAATTAATTTATGACAAACTATGCCATGAATCAACGTGAAATTTTGAATATTGATGATCGATAGAACAACAAAACAAGATTCAATTGGGTTTCCTTGCCAGTGTTGCCAATTGGCGCTTACAAATAATCGTCCGGGAACTTTTTTGACATACCTCGTATTAATATTATGGCAAAACAATCACACATTTCAATCCCCAAAAAATACATATAGCCTCAACAGGAGAAGTATACCATGTACTACTCAAACTTGTCCGGCAACACATGCAGATGCGGAAAATTTTAAAGATTACTGCATAGTAAAATTACCCTCATCAAAGACAAAAAAAGAAGTATAATATTGTCTCTACACCAAAGCTGTAGAAGAAATTAATAGCAAATCTGAGAAGAAAGGCGGAGACAATTTGTTACCGTCTACGTCTGAAAGTTTACTGTCGAAGTCTCAGATTCTAGGAAAATTGGGTACACTTCTTTCTCTCCATTTGGAGTATACATCGTCCGTATATCACTACAACAAAGCCAATATAAGATTTGTGTGACACTTGCCGGGTGAACACGCTAGCTATTCTGAAAAAGATGAACGCTAGTGATTATGAAGAGGAGAAGACATTACAGGTTTCTCAGGCCCATTTTTTAGAAGCGCAGAAACAGCGTGAGTATTATAATAACGCGAGATCAGTGGCACAAAAACAAGAGATACTTGTTCTGGAAGAAGAAGAGCGTGAATTCAAAGTTTTATGCTTTGATTTTAAGTAGGATCAGCGTACTTTAAAGCGCCTGGAAAATGTGGAGCCTTTAGAATCACGAGGAAATGGACTCGGGTTTAGTAAATCATCTTATAGATGAAGCCGATTCAGTTGGCCAGGGGGCTAATGTAGTCCTCAGTATGCTACATCATCATAATCTCATGGAAAATAATTCTGATGCATTAATGTTATTCGCTGACAGCTGCATTGGTCAAAATAAAAATAACTCAACGTTCCAGTACTTACAGTATGGAAAGAATACTGGGTTAAATTCCAAGATTAACTAAATTTCATGGTCGCTGACCACATGAAATTCAGCCCAGTGACGGTGTAGGTAGCAACTATACCATCATGGGAAGCATATAGAGAGATGACCAGAAAATATCTCAAGCAAGGAGAGGCCTCCGACACACCAGCTATGAAAGCAATTTTTGGATATGTAAATATTCTTATCCACGCGCTTCTGCAGACTGCTTGGAAGACCTGATTGATGTCATTAACAGTTTTCCCGGTGAATTCAATGTGGCGATCCCTACCTGTTTGGACAATAAGAGGAACGTCTTTGGTACAATTGGTCATTGTACTTACAAAATTATTTCAAAGTCTTCCGAGGCGTAACACGTTACCAACAATTTGAATTCAATAAATATTGGGTATGAAAGTATCGCGGCTTTCATCTGATGTTCAATAGGGAAACGTTCAGCTAGAAACCGCTTCTCTTGGCGTTGACGAAGCACAAATGATCGAGGAAATTATTCCCGAACCTTTAAAAGCGCCAGCCGACAGAGGGTACCTATATTTGGAGATTTGTAATCTTGGCAACAACGATGAAAAGAAAGATAAAGTTGCGCCAAAACCGGATGGCCGGGCCGCCCGGCCGAGTAGGTGTTGTAGGAATATCGACAAACGTAATTTGTAGTAGAGTGTTGATTTGTGCATGTGTGTTCAAGTTACCACAGTTGTAAAGTGAATTTCTTGCATTGAAGACATTGTGCCGTAGGCATGTCAAAAGAATTGAAAACGTTCGATAATTATCGATGAGAGCAGCTCCTAGCGATTCTCGATAAGAATGATGAAATTATGGATTCAATCAATTTTTCAAATTTACTTACTTCCGTGCTTATTTTCTGCAAAATTATTTGAAGAAACAATCATCCAATCTCCGAAGTTGTTGATTGGAGTGAAATCAACAAAACTGGTGTTCTGAATTAATTTCATTAGCCTGCCATACAGGGGCGTATTTCTGGACGGATTTCTGACTACTCGCTGAGAAGGTTGAGCGTAATGGTTCTCGTTCGTCCATAAGAATTTGTTGGCTGCCTTACTCTTCGCTATGGCCTATAAAACCATTACGCTCGACCTTCTCAGCAAGTAGTAAAGCAGCCTTGATGCTTGCTGTGCGACACTCCACAAAGAGAGAAAAAAAAAAAGGAAAGAAAAGATAAAACACAAAAAAAAAGGAGAAAACAACAACAAACAAAAGAAGATGACTAGAAAAGACATAATACAAAGATAACAATACAAAGAACACAAGAGTAAAACAAATGAAATAAAAAATTACAAACTAAGAAAAAAAAGAAAAATTAAAACTAGCCGATGAACTTCCAAGATATATCAGCTTTTCAGCCAAAAGCCGTTGGAAAATATTGAATGATTGGTTACATTGTTCTAATCAAACTCAAGATTAAGTTCAAGCCATCATTTGGACCCATATTGAAAAAGCCAGAAACCAGCTAATGAATTTATTGGAATCAACTGTCAGCGAAATGCCAAAGTTTAAGCCAGTGTTCCTTAACCAGTGTGCCGCGACACATCGCTGTGCCGCAAGCCAGCCTCAGGTGTGCAAAATTTTGATCAAAAATATAAATTAACATGAATATAAGAAAAAAATTGCCGATTTTTCACTCGAAAAAGTGACCCGAAAGCACTATTTGACCGATGTGTTCCAATTTTCTAATGATGTCAGTTCCGTTTAAACGTAATCACTTAAACTTGAGTCCGAACCTGCACTCAATGTCATAAAAATTAGGACCTTTCTGTGCCAAAAACTAATACAGATTGCATTTCGTGTTTCCTCATAAATTTCGAAATTAGAAGAGCCCAGAGGGTTTCCAGTAAATTAAAGAAATATCCAGACACTTTTGCGTGTATTGTTGGCAAAATTGTCTTGAGTCTCGGCTTAAGATCAAAGCTCTTGTTTCCTGGAACCGCAGAATAGAGAAAGAGAGATGAGGCCTCATAATTATAGCCATCTTGTAGGCCACAAATTCTGAAATTAGGAGGAGGAAATCAAAAGAGACATAAAAATGTCAAAACGCACAAAAATTTGGAGTTCTGGAAATGCTGTGCCGCAGTAATATCGTCTCTTGGTGAAATGTGCCACGATTTAAGAAAGGTTGAGAAACACTGGTTTTAGCCAATACTGATCAGCTGCGCATTCCTGGTTGTACAAAGTATATATTATGTATTTTGGTAGTTGAAGATGATAAACGGAGCGAATATGACGAAAAGGGAGTGGGGCGTCTTTGCTTCAGTTGAAGACTGGCTAATATCGATGCGATGCAGGGTATGTCGCACCATCATCACCGAGGATCTGGGAAAAAAAGAGGTTTGCGCACGGTTCGCTCCTCACAAGTTGATGGACAATCAGAAAGAGGATTGCGCGGCCATTCATCTTCCTGACTTTCCAACTGAAAATGGATGTCACCGTGATGCACCACCCCCTGTACTACCCAGATCTTACCCGGGCCAATATTTCTTTGTTTCCGAACGAGAGGCCAAGTTTTTTAATAGGTTTCACTAATGTCAAACAGCTTTTATGCGGCAATTGAACGCGATTCTAAAAATAATCTACCAGAGAGGCATGGAGGACATGAATCTCTGAGGCGAATCGCGTGTTGACTCTGGAAGCAAAGATATTGAGCCCTTCAAATAAATTATTATCGTTCCACGTGTTGTTCTTTTTACAATACCAGTCGTATTACTTTTTCTGTCGAACTGTGTATAATACTTATCTCTCCTCTGCACACTTTCTGCCTCATCTTCAGCCTCATCACGCAGTGTACGTTATAATTCATAACCTTTTTTTTTCTCTCTCGAGACGATAGCCCTGGTAGCTCGGTGGCTCGTAAATTAAATAATATTAGAAAAAAAAAGTTACAAATAAAAAGTATTAGGCCGGGATGCCCAGAAAATACCAACAGATAGAACGCATCGTTTATAAATTGCCACTTCTATGCTGAGGGATTCGAATCTCGATTTTATTCCTCTCTCCACTATTTTTTATTGATAAATGATTATTGTCTAAGCTTTGTGTGAAGTCCGGAGTCCTCTCGAATATTCGTGAAAAGTATTACATACAATTTTTCGAGCAAAAAAAAAATGCATACTCCAAGTTGCTTTCGCGTCCATCGGCTCGAATATTTGGCTCGCGATGACTACGTATACATATACTTCATATAATAATTTTGTTCGTTTTGACATTGGGAAAGCGTCAAAAATGATGTACGATTACCACTATGAATATAGCGAGTCATTCGCTATAAGCTATGCTGTCGCCTTCGCGCTTTCGCCGTAAACCTTACCAGGGAGAGCAAAAAAAAAACACCCATTTTTCGTGTACGCTCGTGTTGCATAATCTGACGTTCTACAGGGTTCAGAGAATGAACGGAATCCGTTGGTATTTTGGCGGTACAAAAGACGCTATAACGTATGCGATATTTTTCATTAATATTAAAAACCGTCTGTTCGCTTTTGTTTTGTTTTCTGATAAATGGATGCTACCAAAGAGTCGTTCGTTGGTATACAAATCGTATAAAAACAAAAAACAAAAAAAATGAGGAAAAGAATTTTTTACCGGCCAAACGTAAAAATTACTGTTAGCTTTATACGTCTTCTTTGAAACAGTCAGTGTAATCTATATATAGAAAATGTATAAGGTTGCGGTTGCTCTTTCTTCTATTTCCTACATATATTTCTAAAGCTGAAATCTCTCTCTCTCTCTATCTTGCAAGAAATATACCCTTATCTCATGCTCACGAGTTCGTATAAACGCTATTTGAGGATACACTTTTTTTTCTGCTCCTCTCTGTTTTCGATCTTTCTAAAAATCCTGGAGCATGCATTTATATAATGAGAAACCGCGTATATATGTCGGTATCCCGAGTTCAAAAGTGTTCGCGAGTACCTATTCCCCATCTTTTTGTTTATTATTACGTTAGAATACCTTTCTTACCGACTAACATACGAGTGTACGAAACCCTTTATAGAACTGCCATTGCCCAGTACAAGTGTGCATTCGTTCGTACAGAATTCGATATGTACTTTTTTTCCTCTCTTCCTTCACTCTGATCCGCGAGCCTATTTCGAGAGAGGACTATGTATTCAAGCCGTGCACAAAAGTAGTTCCAGTTGCATTTAACGTATTTCATTCGTTTTCCTGAAATGTCTAAACATCAGCCAGGTTAAATATAGAAAAAAATGTGAGGGTGGAGAGAAAAGGAAGTCAATTCTCCAGACACTTTATGAATATGAGTATACCTTGTACCTGCCTATTCTCCTTGATGAGAAAAGAATATGACCTCCTCCTCCTCCGTCTCAACATAATTCTTGTCTGGACGAGATTTTACCATTGCGCTTTTTACGAGCCAGCCAGCCAGGCAATGAAAATAAGTGGCGAGATGAAAATTACCCGCATTCGAGACGCAATAGTGAAACGCTTTTCTCAAGATAAGGGTTTTTCGCCTCAGCAGTGCATTTATTCGATATCTAAATCGTTATGTTCGCTGGTGATTGTTAAATTAAATTTCTGTGGTTCCGTATCGAACGTACAACTATTTAAGTAATTCTCGCTCGCTTACGAAAGGCAGCGTAAGCAGTAAATAGCAACACTTCGCCGATATTTATCTTATTTAATGTAAAGATATACATTCGTACACGCTTTTCTCGGGCAGGTTATAACCTTGCGTACAATGCATGCAGAGCTTGTTGCTATTCCGCTTCTCGGGGAAGGCAAATGTTATAATACGTTTCGGTGCAGGTTTATATTCGCACATCCCAAGTTGGTATTTCACCGTAGAAAACGAAGACAGGATAGGAAGAAAGAGCCACTATACCGTGATGAGGGTCTATGTAACCTAAGTGGAAGTTTGAGCTGCCAGTCAAATGCACTACGACTTGCATCGCGAAACAAGAATGTTTTTCGCACTCCTACATATTTTATAACGATCTCGTTAGACGACGCTTGTGTACCCTAAATTCTGAGAGAGTCTCAATCACGGCTTCTGTGTAGAGTTGAAATCTTGATGATGATGATGATGTTATATAGAAGTACACCGCGGATGGAGACATACAAGCTCAGAATATACTCGGGCGATGTAATTAACGACTTTAATTTACAGCAACGTATCTCGTACCTCGAGTTTTTCGCATTTTCAAATATCGGTCCTTCTGTTTTATGTACAAAGCAGTATCGCGTACACGGAACATATCGACACAAGAGCTGCGCTACCTCGTCGACGAAATAATGATGAAACTACTCCAATTCTTGAAGTGCTCTTACGTCGATGTTACAAAAACCACATTGTGTCGTTGATTCTCTGTCATTAATTACACGCAACCATTTTTCCATCTACTTTTGTTTCAACTTTCTACTGTACTCGCGGGGACAATCATGCTGACTGCTGATAAACAATGTCAACTTTGAAGTTCGACGTTGCGTCGATCTGAACCCACATCGAGCCCCACCATATTGACCTTGAATAGACTGAAAATTGACCGTTCATCAGAGACATCGTTTCTGACACGAGGACGAAACTAATTTATAGTAGATTACTCAGACGAATACATGATGTGCGTGATACTATCACCAACTTGAATCCCATTTTAATAAAATTACTAACTCGATAGTAGGCAGTAATGCAGTTTCCTGGTATTAATTAGCTACAAGTGAATCCATTAAATACCCCTTACGATTGAATAACATGTAGTCTCCGGCTACAGCCATTGGAGTACAATTCCCTCTGTATCATTGCTGAAAAGGCACCGGAAACCTTCTTCAACTGTAGGACGAAAAATTTCATTATTTGAAGATGAACTTAAAAATAAACTCAATGCCTCAATTCTCGAAGTAATGATTCCCAATTTTATCACTCATGACGAGCTTGGGGGAGGGAGGAGGGGGAACATGTTGTGTCAAGTCATTTCTGCAAAATACTTCCCCGTGAAAGAGGAAGAATAATTTTAGAGCCAAAGCAAAGAAGGATAAAGAACGAAAAAAAAAAAATGCTTACGCAGCCGCGTAAGCAACACACGACTTTTCACCTGTATCTGCAATCAAGTTTTTTGCTTAAACTTTAACTCTAGTACTCAAATTTATTCAATGAATCGTTTTCTCAATAAGATACACACATCCTCACCATCTCTTGCCTCTCTAATAGAGTCGCTTTCGTTTACGCTCCGATGATGGTTGTTTAACCGAAAACGTTTAGCGGCTGTTTCTCTTGTGGTTCAATATAATTTGCTACACCTTCGGGTGTACACTCTTTTTGGTAATATGAATAACCATAAATTAGAAGAACGTATCGATTCATTCTTGATCATCTCCGATACTCAAGTATCTTTTAATGTTGGTTGTTCTAGACTCACACACACACCCATCTCATCACTTATATCCTTCTTTCATGCTCTCATTGCGATTCTGATAGCTCCCTCATTCAACATATCTTTTCCTGTCCCAAATTAGTTTCACTCCCGAACTCCTGACTTATCTCTCACAATCACATAGAAGCACTATCAGATGACTCTCTATTTGTTGTCAACATCTTTCAATTCTTCCAACAACTAAATTTCTTTTTCCACATCTTCACTTTTCAAACCCACTGAGCTCCCACTCTCTTAGTAACTCGTCAATTTAAAAGAAATCTAAATGTAAATAAAAAAAATGAAATAATTTTTACCTCTGCCTACAAGTCATCATTTCGCTTAAGTCCTTTCTTCATAACTCCAACTTATTCTATAAATCGTTCTCTCAATGAGGCTTACATATATCCTCACCATCTCTCACCCCTCTACTCATAATTCATTCTTGATCATCTCCAATTCCCGAGCATCATTCTATGTTATTTCCAGCTGCTCTTCTCTTCATGCAGTGGCGGATCCAAGGGGGGGGGGGGGGCAGGGGGCCATGGCCCCCCCCAAAGGAAAAAGAAAAAGAGAAGAAAAGGAAGGGAAATAACGAAAACGCGAAAAAGAAAAGGAAAACGAGAAGAGAAGAAGAAAAAAAAATAGGAAAAACGCAAAGAAGAGAAGAGGAAGATCGTCTGACTGGTTTGGCTCTAGCAAATATCCATAAGGACATCCCTGTAGACATCGGTGAACTGGTGGATACGATGGATAGTATCCTCATAGGTACGAGCCATACTGATTAGAATGAAGAAGACGATACTAAGGCACGTAACAAATATTTAATCAAGTTCATACGCGACCGGTTTCGAGCACGCTGCGGTGTTCATCGACAGGCGTCGGACAGAAAACTAACCAAAGAAACCGGTATAAAGGTGAAAAAATGATGAGACAACATTAATTGAAGTTGAATTGAAAAATGAAGATGGGGAGGGAGGGTTAAAGGTGAATCACTACAATTAAACAAACGGGTTTCACGAATCATTAAGTAAGTATAAACAGAAACTAAAATGAGAAAGGAGGGGAAAAAACACAAAAGAACGATAGGTAGAATTAGTCGAAATAATAAACGAAACAGCATAATTAAAACAAAACCAAAAACTGAAATGAAATAAACAGAGGTAAAATATGGAGGTCTAAAAATCGGGGTAATAAATAATTAATAAAATAAATAAAAATAATAAAAATAAATAAAATAACTGAATGTGTCAATTATTAGTGAAGTTGTAAAAATGACGAACAATGGGAGACACAAAAGTGGCGGAGAGATCGTTCAATAGCGAGACCGATTGGCGAGTGGAGGCAACGGTTTCTACTTCTTCAAGCTTGTTCATGAGAGCCCCTTTTGAGCACTTTCTAATGATTTTGGTCGTGACGGATGAGAAAGGGTGGTTGCTTTCCAAACAGTGAGCAGCCATGGCTGAATCTTTTGGTTTGTTGGAATTGTATGCGGTGCGGTGCTCCGAAAGTCGTGTTGTTAACGCTCTCCCTGTTTGGCCAACATAGATGGAATCACAGTTACCACATTGAAGACGATAAATTCCTGAATGTTTCAGCGATGGTATAGGATCTTTGGCGTTGAAAAGGTGGCCAATTGTGAGATATGGATAGAATCCAACCTTATAGCCGTATTTTTTGAGCTCCCTCTCGATTTTGAGAGATGATTTACCTAAATAAGGGAGTTTCATCCATTTGGTTTTCGTCTTATTTTGGGGGGGGATTTCATTAGAGGAGGACTCTTGAAGGAGTAAGTGAAGTGTCTTTTTTCTAACCATAGCGTTAACATCAAGATGCAGACCGTTAAGGTTGGCTATGTGTTGGATGTTCGTTATTTCAATCTGTTTAGCTCTCTCGGTCAGAGGAAGATGGAGTAGACGGTAGATATTATAGTTTATAACTGCATGTTTGTGGCGTTGTGGGTGCAAGGACTGATTGGGTATGGAAACGCCAGTGTAGGTATTTTTCCTGTAGATGCCAAATTCGAGACTCATTTCCACGGAATTAGATTTTAGCTGTAGCGTGAGATCTAGGAAATTTAGGCACTCACCTCCAATCTCCAAAGAGAAGGACATGGAAGGATGAAAGTCGTTGATTTTTTGGAGGAAACAATCCAAGGAAGATTGAGTGCCTGACCAGACGCCAATAATGTCATCTATGTATCTTTTATAAAATAATAATCCTTCGTAACCATTATCCAATAGCTTAGCTTCCATGTAATCCATGTATACTTCCGCTACCAGCGACGATAGAGGACCACCCATGGGGAGGCCGTCCGGAAATTTGTAGGTTTTTTTACGAAAGGCGCAAATATTATCTTTAAGGCATAATGTGATTAAATTCTCAAATTCGGCTACGATATCAGCCGCAATAGCTTTTGATCGAAGCGTGGCGATCATAATTGAGATTGTAAACGTGACTGGTATGCGTGTGTACATACTATTAGCATCGATCGAAAACAAGAAGGAACCGATAGGAAACCGTTTTGGAGAGAGATTCGCTTTTGATGACGAAAGCAACTACCTGAAGTTTAGTACTACAAAATAGTAGTAGCTCGAATACTTGCAAATTTCATCAAATTAGTTCACGTTTCAATTTGAGATTTCTCACGAACCAGACATCGTATCAACACCAAAAGTTCACAATTACATTTTTAGACATGTAAATTACAATATATCAACATTTGAAAAAAATTGAACAAACCATATCAGAGTTATAGGAGTGGGGAATTTTTTTAAAAATTGGGTATATCTGGAGAACTACTGATCCGATCGTCAAAAAAAATGCAGGTGCACAACTTCAGATATAACACTACAACTTGACTAAGTTTCAAGAAAATCCATCCAGTAGTCTCGGAGGAGAAGTCCGGACAAATTTTGATCCATATATATATATATATATATATATATATATATATATATAAGGAAACCTGAAATTTTTTTAATGACGTAGCGATGATCTATGACCTCTAAAACGTCGAGAAAGTTCATTTCCCCCCCTTTCTGCCACAACTGTGACGGGTGTAATACTCGCTTTTCTACGAAAAGTCGGTAAAACTCGAGAAAAACAGAGAAATTAGATGCCATTGTAGGACTGCAATGGCAGCGGGAAACCCGCTGTCCCGAGTCCCTGTCCCCCTCCTATCATATATATAGCTCGGAGGTAGGAATTTTTCTAAGTCCCTGTCCTATCATATATGGCTAGAGGGTCGAAATTTGCAATTTCAAGGAAGCCGTCGTCTTTCCAAGTCCCCATCCTATCATACATATATAGCTCGGAGGTAGGAACGTTTCTGCACTGATGATGGTAGCTAGTCTACCGAAACGTATGCAGTTTTAATTCTCAATAAAAAAACAGTGGTTAATAGTGCCAGTCTTGTACTTTGAACTATTTTTACGGTTGATAAAAATCGAACATCGATATTTTATCAACTCAACCAACATCAACCGCAAAAATTTTTCTTTTCTCATATAATTGTTATAGCTCGTGCGAAAACGACGAAAAAATCTGCAAAAACCGGCGGAAATGAGGAAGATCGACTCCTAGGCGAGAGCGATCATGAAGAAGTCGAAAAAAATCTTGAAGAAAATAATACCGACGGTCCTGGTGAAAACAGCAGAGATAATTTGGTCGGGGATGATAAAGGTAATAACAGTCAAGATAATTTATCTAGCTGAAAACGAGTTACAAAGATCGACAATTGAGAAGCTAGTTTCAGAAAAATTGCATGAAATTTGATGAATTCATGTTATCAGTTTGATTCACTAAAAATATGTAAGAGAACCCTGTAATTATTTCAAAATTAATAATGGTTGTATTTGTTTACTCCTAGTATATGTTGATGATATTCTCATTACGGGAAATGATCTTCCAGGAATACAAGAATTTATTCAAAACTTAAACACTAAATTTGAAAATAGAAATCTTGGGTTTCCTAAAACTTTTCTTGGTTTTGAAATCAGTAAGAGTAAATTTGGATTTTTTTGTCCCAAACTAAATATATTGAAAGTTCATCTCAGTATATTGTTAATGAACCAACAAATTCTAAGTGCGAGGTGATTACTCCAATCCCTCCATTGGCAAGTCATAAAAATATAAAATTGAAATTTTGTTAACTTATCATGTTCTTATAGAGAAGGTATTGGCAAGCTGCTGTATGTTGCCAACTCAACCCGTTTAAATATTGCTTTTGCTGTGAATTTCTTGGGAAGATTTCAAGAAAATCATCAAGTGATTCACTGGACTTAAAAAACCGTCTATTTATCTATCTCATCGTTGTACCCAGAGCTAATGAATGGTGAACGGCTTTACTTTCAGCAGGATGGTGTACCAACGCACTACACAAATGCTGTCCGCAATTTCGTTGATGAAAGCTTCCATGGGAGGGTAATTGGTCGCCGTAGGGCTATTGAGTGGCCAGCGAGGTCTCCAGACCTCATTCCACTTGATTTTTTCTTGTGGGGGGTACGCGAAAGATCGCGTTTACGCGAGGAAGCCGCGTTCGTTGGAGGAATTAGAATCCTACATTGAGGACGTTTTTTATGAATTAGATGTTAATTCACAAATGCGAATGAATGTGGTAAACAACATGCCGGATCGGCTTCAGGATTGCATCAACGCTGGTGGGGAAGCTTTCGAATATTTGAAATAAAATTTGTACGTAGCAGTATGACTATCATGTATTAAAACGCTTAAAAATACGTGTGAACTAACTTTTGGCCCACCCTGTATATGATAGGAGGGGGACTTGGAAAAATTTCAACTCTCGAGCTACCATATATAGCTGGAGATTGAAAAATTTAGACTTTCAAAATATATTATACTAGGCTTATAGTAGGTCTAGGCCTTCTTAATACTAGCTTTATCTAGGTCTAGGCTTCCTAGAATTATCAATACCAAATCCCATTTGACTCATAAAACAGGTTCCCTGCGTTTCTCGTTTAACTATGGTAAAGAAGCCGTCGTTCTTTGAGAAATTTGCCGTGCGCCGTCCGCCATCTAGCAAGAAACGTGGAAAAATCTCGACCCTCAAAATATATATGCTAGGAGGGGGACTTGAAAAAATTTCGACTATCGCGCTATATATGACAGGAGGGGGACTTGGAGATAAATTTCGACTCTGGAGCTATCATATACAACTCGAGATTCGAGAAAAATTTAGACTCTCAAACTATATTATACTCGTACTAGGCTTATAGTAGGGCAAGGCCTTCTTTATACTAGCTTTATCTACGTCTAGGCTTCCTTGAATTTTCGATACCAAATCCCATAAGATAGGAGTAGACTAGAGGGGTAATGTATGTTCTAGGACAGTTCTGGATTTCTAAGACATTAATGGATTTCTAGGACAGTTCTAGATTTCTAGAACAGTTCTGGATTTCTAAGACATTTCTGAATTTCTAAGACAGTTCTGGATTTCTAGAACAGTCTTGGATTTCTAAGACAGTTTTGGATTTCTAGGACAGTTCTGGATTTTATGGCTTTTTAAGACAGGTCTGATTTCTAGGACAATTATGGATATCTCACTTTTTCACTCATTTTTCTTCACTTCTCATCAATCCTCAAGTTTCCATTTATGAGCTACAAGCAGCCAGGTTTTTCACTTTTTTACTCATTTCTTCTTCACTTTTCATCGATCCTCAAGTTCCTATTTATGAGCAACAAGCTGTCAAATTTTTTACTTTTTCACTCATATTTTAGCACTTTCAATCAATTCACAAAATTACTCAAGTTTTCTAGGACGTTATAGATTTCTGAACTTTTCATTCAATTTCTTTTACTTTTAAAAATCCCAAAAATACTTCTCTTTCACAAATCAAGATTTCCCTTGTTTTCAGAAGAAAAATAGGACATTTTCTCGTAATTTTCTGCCAAGTCAGGTTACAAAATTTCAGAACTTTTGTATCAAATTTTTATCATTTTTTCTCTTTTTTCAACCCTAAAGAAACCATTGCAGCTGAACTTTGTATAAGCTGACCAAATTTACTCAAGATATCTAGTTTTAAAAAAATCAAAACTTTCGTATCAAATTTCTATCAGTTTTTTCTTTTTTCATTCCGAGATATTCAAGTTTCTGATAGACCAGACTTCATCGAGTGCTCAACAACAAGATAGTTCTACGCTTCTTCCACAGTCTTATCATGAAACGGACTAACTCGTCCACTTACTCATAAAAAATGTAAGCACGTGAAGATTTTCGTGTATTTAATTTCTCCTCGTAATTATGCTTGGTGCTCATATTGAACTTAGTACTATCACTAAACGGACAAACTCGTCCATTTACTGATAACAGAACGACGAATTCGTCCGATTACTGATAGACCAACTTCCTACGAATTCCTCTCGACAAGACTGGTCTCTCGAGCTCAAAGTACATACTTATGCGCTCTCGTACTATCACTAAACGGACAAACTCGTCCATTTACTGATAACCTTCGGTTCAACAGGAGAGTAGTGAAACTTCAAAGAAAAAAAAAAAATCAATGATTCAAAAATAAAAACTTCAGTCGTAACGCATGATTCAAGTTATTCTGAACAAAAATATTAAACGATTCCTCAATTTCTTTTTTATACCATTTCTTTCGATGAAGATTAAAAACCATTTCTAGAACGTAACCAATTTGAGAATAATTTTTTCTTACTGAAATCAAGAATATGATTACTTACCATCGTTCTTAAGAAATAACATTAATTCATCGAAATTACTACTTAAAAAATTAGGAAAAGGTTTAATATTTTGTCTAGGAATTATTACTTGTAAACTTCGTAGATATTCATGAAGCTCGTCACCATTTTGTTTAGGCGCGGCCCTACAAACAGGTTTCATAATACCAAGAAATTTAAACACAACTGACTGACCCGAAACGATTTTACGTTTAATTTCATTTATAGAATTGGGGTTATTGATTCCTATGTTAAAAACTTCCCGTTCAAGGAAATACATATTGTCTAAAATATCTCTAGCACTATTCAATACCGTCATGTTGAACCGAGAAATAATTTTTGCCAACTCACTATACACTTTACAGAGGTCAGACAGCAATTACTGATAACTAAGTTCAGTTCCTTTCTGCTGAGTTGTAGAAACATTGACCTGCCCCCACGCAAAAAACTCAAAACCTGTCAACAGGCATTGTTTGTCGATTGCGGACAACTTTTGGAGGATCATATGGAAAATTCACATCACTTCCGCAGACCTGGAACAAGTATGGAGATACTGATCTTATGCGAAAATTCTGAATTATGCATTAAAATCTCAAAACACTTAGGGTTAGTGTTTCTGGATTACTTGTTATATAATTCAGAAATTGAATCATACCCTCATCCAGTAACTCAAGAACAAAGAAATAAAATCATAAATAATGTAAACTCTCGTTTAAACAATTCCAATGCCAAACTATATGATTTGTTACAATCAATAGTTGTCGAAAAGCTTATAACCGGCCATAATAATGTAGGGTTGACCTGTAATAAGAACATATTGAAATATTTTGGTGCATCTATAAAATGTTTTATCAGTAAAGATATAGAAAATATGTTATTTTGGAATATAAAGCCTTACTTAAATATGATTATAAAAATGAACAATGATGGGTTCTTAGATTATAATATTTCAGCTGTAGGTAAAATTGTGGATGAAAGTGTTCAGTGTAAAGCCAGCATTGCGGCAGTCTACAAAAGAACTAAAGATAAAAAATACTACAGCGTTAGATTACCTGGATTGTTAGTAATAAGTTTGTAACATCGAAGGCAGACTCCGGATGGAGAAGCCAATAAATACATACATACATTATAGGTATTCTACCAATGTATGTTACCAATTTTTTTGCAGTTAAAAAAGCAGCCGAGGAAAAGAGTAGAGCATCTCTCATTTGATGTTTTTTGTTGAAGCCCATGTAATTTAATGTTGAAAGTTTTATTTTGTAGTTCTCACTCTTCAGAAGTAAATGTAATAAAAAAATTAGTGTCTTCACACTCCATTAATAAATGTATTGAAAAATTTCACTCACATTTTCTTCATTTAAAATAATGACTACTAAGAGTCACCATGTAATAAGAAATGACTTAATTTGCATAACTTGATGACAACTTTCATGAGATTTGTTCAGCACTTTGCAATGAGGTTTTTACAGTTTTGCAAGATCTAATTGAAATCTTCAACCACTCTTATCAATCCAAGGAAAACACAAGGTTTGTATGATTCTATGAATTTATTTGTGAATAGACTATGGTATTCTGAAAAGGAATTTCATAATGTGACGAAAATTGTGACGTGCGAAGCAATGTAGAGCTGTATTTGAATGAAAAAGAAAAAAACAAATCGGGAAAAGTTGCGAAAAGTAATTTCTGGAAAGAAAGAAATTCTGATAGATCGAGAGGCTCGTCAAAAGAATAACAAAGTAGGGAAACCTCAAAATGTAACCAAAATAGAGCTCATTTTAAAATAAGGTTTGGTTAAAGTTTGGAATTATGTTTTTTTTTTCAAGAAATGCGACCAAAGTGGAACTCATTTAAAAATAGGATTTGATAAGAGTTTAACAATACATATGTTTTTTTTAGAAATACAACCAAGTAGAACTCATTTTAAAATAGGGTTTGGTTAAAGTTGACATGTTTCATGTCTTTTCCCTCATCGTACCCCAATTTTGAAATTTGCGAGTACACCCCGTGAGCGCGTGCACATCTCTACCCTGTGGGTGATTCAGAAATTTGCGAGTACATCCCGCGTGCGCGTGCAAATATATACCTGTGCGATAGCTCAAAATATTTCTCATACCATTCTTATACAACAGCAAGAAAGGGGGCAAACGAGCGGAGCGATTGAGCCCCATAAAAGGCGAAAGCCCAAAATATTTTAAATCAGACTTATGCTAAATTGAGACAGGGACCAAGAAAGAGGCCGAACGAGCGGAGCGAATGAGCCCTACAAAAGCTGATCGCTCAAAAAATATTTCTCGTACTAGATTCATACGACACCAAGAAAGAAGGCGAACGAGCGGAGCGAGTGAGCCTCACAAAAGGCTATACCTCAAAATATTTCTCATACCAGACTTACAACGCCAAGAAAGGTAAGGGGACAAACGAGTAATATCTCACAAACACTTGACCTAGTAGAAGTCTAGACTAGAATACTTATTTCAAGATGACATGACAAAATATAAGCGACATGAAACATGATCTTCATTTATTTGGCTATACCAGAAAATTTTTTTTGGTTTTTGGAAATATGTTTTTTTTTAAATGCGATCAAAGTACAACTTATTTTAAAATAGGGTTTGGTTAAAGTTTAGCAATATATATATTTTTAGAAATGCTTCCAAAGTAGAACTCTTATTTTAAAATACAGTTTGATTAAAGTGGGTGATACGTTTTTTTCAAAAAATGCAACCACAAGGGGCAGACTGGCCTTATACATATGCGGACCAAAGAATGTAATGAAGCTAAGGCTGTTTCAAAAATAGGGAAGTTTTTCTAATTATTTTTTAGAAGAGAAGAAATTTAGTGTCCGCACAGAGAAAAATACCTATATTGTCTGCACTGAGAAAAATTTTGGTGGTACTTTTAACTAAAAAATATAGTAAAGCCGGTCCAGTCGAAGATTATGGTTATAACGACTGAAAAATATAGTTATACTTACGAGAAAAAGTAGTGAATAAAACTAAATATTACTGAAATTGCTCAGTTGTTTTTACTAAAAAATCGTGACTGGACCGGCTTTACTATGTTCTTAGTCAAATTTACTATAGTTTTTTCTACGTGTGTTCATTGGAGCAGTTTGTTTGGTCTTTTTGCTGGCGAATAGAATGGTATCCTTTTATATTAGTAAATTGCCGCGTTGTTTCTGTTCATTTTTTTTTTTTTTTTTTCAGAAAATTTTTGTAGAAAAAAATTATTTTCTTATCCCAAAATTGGTATTCACCTAGCTAGCGGCTGTCGTCGACACGTAGCGACGACGCAACAGACGCTAGTCTATATTAAATTTCCGGCGAGTATGTTCATACACCCAGGCCTCGGCGGCCACGTTATTTTCAATCCGGAATATTATCGAAAGAACGCCCGTCGTCCGTCGAAGGAAAAAACGCACTCCGACCAGAACGACAAACAAAATCCATCGTTGAGGTGAGCACAAGCCAATCTTTCTCCCTCTTAATCGGTCCAGTTTACCGCCTAGTCGAGATAGCAGGAGAAGGGTAGATAGCGAAGGGGAAACTGATGGGAAGAGAAGTAACCAAGAATGGGGAATCAGGATACGTTCGAAACTGGATGTAACGATATACAGAGAGGAAAACGAAAGTGGACAGTTCTATCCCGATACAACGGTACACCACTCATGAAATCGAATGGGCGAACGGAGACCGACACACACACACACACTTCTCTTCGGCAAAACGTCGCTATTTCTCAACGCTAAGGAAACACATTCAACTCAGTTAATGAGATTTGCAAAAATGATGATGAAATTTTAATTCGTGCCTGTGCGGAATTGATATGTGATTAGGAAATTATGAACTAAATAACAAGAAAAGAAAGAAGGAAATGATCAAGAACCTAGAAAAAAAGCTAGGACTCTTTAACAACTTCTACAGATTCTTTCCTGCGAAGCATTTCAATCTCTTTGGTACCAGTGATTACCTCATTCAAATCGGGTCCTTCAACATGGACCAGGAACACAAACAACAATCACACGATCTGGAGATTAGGATGTTTTGAATATCCTATTGGTCAGGTTTTCGTTCAACCCGCTTGCCCGTTTAGATAAACAAAGGGGCTACCAGTTACGCCTTTTTGTCCATATGAGATGCTAAGAGTACACCTTGAAATAATTTTATACTTTCATTAGACAAATTATAATGGATTCAAATCAATCTTGATTTTATCGAGTACGACTAAAAATCATATCTTTCCGCAAAGGATTCTACCACTCAAACTTTCTGCCTTGGTAGAATTTTGCAAATTCAACTCAACAGCTCGGTTCAAACATATTTCCGAGGTATGGTATAATGACTGAAAATACACATATCTTTGGATCCGTTTTCGGGAATTATAATAACGAACACCCCCATACTGCACAATGAGTGCGTCTGTGAAAGTGTCGACAAATTTGTACTTGGCAAGTAGCGACGTTCAGCAAAATGAAATGAGCGAGCATAATTTACGCTCCCCATAGTTATACGAAATCGCACTAGTTGGATTTTATGATGGAAATAACACTAAATTAGCAGGATGTATTCGATACACGCGTTTATAGCAAAGCGTGTATAACGCTGTCTAAATGTGCACAGATATTTGCTTTGGAGGACAATTCCGTTGAAACGCTTCACTAGTAAATTATTCCATTAAAGTTTTGTTAATGGGGCAAAAAAGTTCGGGAAAAATTCACACATTTCCAAGTCATTTCGTCAAGAGATTCGATTGAATATTTTCTTATAAAGCCGCAGACGATTGATTGTAAAAGTTTCGACGAAACGACAGAAGGAATCATCGGTAGGGAAGATTTCACACTGAAAAAGCTACTCCATGAGGGGAAGATTCTGTCTCTTTGAGAAAGGGACAGTCACGTATTTTCCACCTTGTTAGGTATGACGACCCAATAGTTTACTCTATCTCATCTCCTTTTATTAAATCTACGTCGACATTTACACGGTTTCATGTTTTGTACAACCATTACAATTGTGTGGAGCTTTCTTACTTTTCTTCGTCGAACGAGATAGACGAAGCATAATTCCACGACAAAGTTCGCAATGTACATCAGCGGGAGTTTCATTTGAATCAGACGTTTGAAAATCAGGCTCATCGGTGCCTACGCAATGAGCGACAAATTGTCTTGTACTGCGAGGTTCCTCCTTCATTTTCAGCGAATTATTTTCCTGGGTAATATTCTGTAAATTGCACATCGTTGTATGGTCGTAGACTGTCGTACTCCACAGTTTATTCCGTTCAACTGAATCATCTACCGATTTCTTAGTTCCATTCATGTCGAAATTGGACACCGCGATTTGTTCGGTTAAACTGAAATGTGTCAGAGGAGCGTTTCTTTCGTCTGCGTTATTTTGGACTCCATCGTGTGGCGCTCGAGATAACGATTGACCAAGTTCGTTTGGGCGACTCGGCGATGCTAAACAAAATCGAACGTGCTTCGGCTTGTTTATAGCATCATCGAAGAAAATTGCACTAATACTGGAAGCCAAAGAGCTATGTTTCATATTTACTCGCTGAGTACAGTTGCAAAATGAGGGGCTATTAAATAATTTTCGAACGTCTGTTTGTCCTTCGCGGATTATGAAAAGGCAATGAAAATGCTAAGCAATCGGGAAATTCAACAGGCTGTTTTATTTTGTATCGTTACATGATAGCTTGCGAAGAAACTACCATAATCCACCAGAGATACTTGATCCTCAAAGAAATTGTAATTTCAATCTTTTTTCCTGATGTCTCATTCTCTAAGCACTTAGTTCAAGTTATAACAATGTACAATCATAGTCAAAGGATATTATGGGATCATTAAAAAAAAAATGAAAAGGCTAAAGTAAATTAGTCCTTTGAAAATATATGGTCAATATTTTTTTTTCATTCGTTTGCTTATTTTGGTTTCATAATTTTTTTATCATTCTTATCTTTGTTTTTTTGGTGACTTTGTTTTTCCGGGGATAAGACTCCAAAATGTCGATAAAATATGTTTTTGCTGAAATTGAAAATTTATTGTCTCAAAACCTTTCTTATTATTCTTCTTTCTTTGTTGTTCTCACTGCTTCCTTTGTTTTTATCCACAATTTGGTTGATCTATTACTGTACAACTCCTGTCCGTTTTGCCAAAGCAAGGTGCGTACTTTTTTATTTTATGTTTTGTTTTTGTGATTCTGGAAACTGATTTGATTTTCATTTCAGGATTTTATGAGTACAATGTTGAATTTTTGCTGTCTGGATTGTGGAAGTTATTTTGACAATAGTCAACCGAGATGGCGGGTTTCTGTATGTTCTTCCTTCTTGGCAGTATGATTTTTTTTTATTTTCCTTTGAAATGGAAATTTTTCTTATTTCAGGTGACCTCTCCTATCATATATGACTCGAGAGTCGAAATTTTTCCAAGTTTTTTGCTGGATGGCGCACGGCAAGTTTCTCAAAAAGCCCCCCATAAAACAGATTCCCTGTTAAAACCTCATTAATAAGATATTCCGAAAGTGGTTCTAGTTCAAAGGTACAATATTATTTTAATCCAAATTCATTCGATGTACAGGAATATATGAAGGCCGGCCTTTCTCTATTCAAACAATGTCAAAAACTAGAAAGAATGTATAATCGTCAAGGAAAACCTAAAATTACCATTGAAAGTTCTCTGCAATCGAGGCCTCTCCAAATTTGTTTCAAATTCAACAGGAAGTAAATTGAATAGAATCAATACGGTTTCTCAATTTATGACCAGATATACCAGACGAAGTCATACTCAAGCGAGTAATTCAATCGGAGTAATTTACAAAATTTAGCCACAGAATTTTAACGATGCCGGAGCGCTTTCGATTAAACAATCATTGCCAACGGGGACTGGAAAGCGACTGAACCAACTCCGGCTGTAAACTAGAAACATACGAGGAAATCAGGATTGAACCAGCGAGTCATCACGACGTGAATCATACTCGTAAACTAGTTCAATCAACCCCTCATCAGGTATGTACCTGTTGAGCACATTAAGGTCGTCGTTATTTAAATGACGGATTATTTCGATGTGTTCTAACGCTTTTCGCTTCGAATACGTGTTTTCTCTATAGAGGAGGACCTCGGACCCCTCTTTAATGCTATGGCCGCTAGTGATTAGATGGTCCGCAAACGCCGATTCACCTATATTCTTCTTTTCCCACGCCTTCCTATGTTCAGCGATTCTAATTTTCAACTGACGGCCTGTCTCGCCAATATAAATTCCGTTACAATCCTTACACTCAACTTTATACACACCACTCCTCTCGGCCAGTTGGATGGGGTCTTTCAGCCTAACCAATAAACTTTTTATGGTATTGAGGTTGTAGGGGCGTAGGACTCGACTCAATTGAGATGAAAACTGCCCCAAGAACGGAAGTCTTATCCAACGCTCTCTACTGTTTAGGGCCGTATTGTGGGGGAGGGAGGTGGTGGAATCGAGGCATTTTCGAGTAACTTTCCTTTGGATCATAAGGTCAATGTCTAAGTTCACTTCATTCACTCTGGCCAAGTGCTTTATAGTTAATACCTCTTTTTGGAAGGCTGACTGATTGAGAGGAATACTAGTCAGTCGATGGATTAGGCTGTTAAATCCAGCATATTTATGGGCTACAGGGCAGAAAGATTTGCCGAGGACACTAATATCGGTCGCAGTATCTTCCCTGTATATGGCGAATTCATGGATACCGTCTCTATTACAGATCGTCAAATCCAAGTAATTAATAGATGCGCCACCGATTTCTAAAGTAAATTTTATAGAAGGATATTGATTATTTAGATACTGGAGAAACTCCAAAAGGAGCTCTCGGGGACCAGTCCACGTACACAACACATCGTCGACATACCTGTGCCAATAATAAATGTGATCTAAATGCGCACTGCCAGAGGAGAACAAATCGAGCTCAAACTTAGACAAAAAGACCTCCGAAATGAGAGAACCCAAAGGAGAACCGATGGGTATTCCAACCTCTTCAGGAAACTCAAAAAACTTGTTATCGAATTTGCAATAATTGGGAGACCAACAAATATTGAGGAGATTGAAAAATTCACCCAATTCTTCTTGGCGAACATTTGTTTGAATCAAAAGGTCTCCCATATGTTGCATGGCGGTTGCTCTGGGGATATTGGGGAACAGGCCGACCACATCAAATGAACACAAGGTCGATCCCAGCGGAAGAATATTATCCTTAAGCCTATCAGCCAAGGAGACCGAATTTTTCACCGAGTAAGGTGACTCATGGTCAACTCTCGATTTAAACCATCGGTCCAAAAATTTCGCCAGAGCGTACGTGGGGGAGGACACAAAGGACACGACCGGACGCATCGGGTTATCTTTTTTATGGACTTTTGGTAGCCCGTACAAGAGGGGAGGCACAGGGTTGGGCTCCAGGAGCAATCTTTTTAGCGAGGGAGTTTTAATAATAAATTCACACTCGTTTATCACACGTCTAACTTCTTTTACGTGTTTAGGAAAATTGAAACTGTCGTTTTCCTTAGCACCACACTGGCCGAGAACGTCATAGACCTTGGAGACGTAGGAGGACTTCTCCATCACGACAATGGCATTACTTTTGTCAGCCTTCGTGATGATTAAGCCCTCCTCCCTGACCCTCCTCTTTAATCCCTTAATCACCTCAATTGCGTAATTGTTTATACGAGGGAGGGGGGTATTGCGGACAAGAGCGGCACAATTTTTTTGAGTAGTAACCCCCGGTCCGATTTTCACCTCGAGGTCGGCAACAACATTAGCCAAAGCATTACTATTATTAAGAGGGGGTAATCCGAACTTCAACCCTTTCTCTAATAAATTCACCTCATCGCAACTGAACTCAACCTGACTGCAATTTATAATGCGCGGTTGGAAGTTTTGGATGACACTGAACTCAGGTCGCATTTCCTGGACAGCGGGGTTATTCAAATTTTCTTTCTTTTTCTGGAGGGAACAAAGTTTCTTATTTTTCTTCCTTTTCAATTTAGCTTCAAAACCGCGGCATTTAACATTAATAGCCTTAATAAACAGATCCAACTCACCCGGATGCAGTAGACCAGAAAGTCTAGAATGGACCAATAAGTTCAGCCTAGTGGTGACACTCAACTTTCCATGCCACCTCCGCAATTCAGTGCGGATCCATTTTTCCGTCAGGAATTTTTCTAATTTTTTGGTGGTGCGATCGCAATCCGAGAACAACCGAAACTTAATGAAATTAGGCTTAAGGTGTAATTTTAAGCATTTGCGAAGAAACCATATGTGAGATGAGAACGACGACCTTTGGTTCCGAAACTTCCCGAACAGAAATCGCAAATAGGCCGTATCAGCGTTATTAATAGAATCAATGCGGTTTCTCAATTTATGACCAGATATACCAGACGAAGTCATACTCAAGCGAGTAATTCAATCGGAGTACCTCATTAGTCAGTCAAAAGAGAAAGTTGCTCAGAAAGGCAAGGAATACACGTTTCAAGACTCAAGTCGTAGCCCTATATACGGTATTCTTCATCTACTTAAATGCCCTTGGAACTATTTTCTGGTAACAATGTCCGATAATGGAGTGACGCACGGAGGAACATGGAAAGACATCATCACAGTATACAATTTGAATCAAAGTGATACAAACGCAATAGTTCAAAAAAGTGAAAAGTGTTCAACCCGACATGATTGTGCAGTTTTCAATATCAAGTTCCCAGCTTCAATACTCTTCAAGAAATCTCAAAATTCCATTTTCTTCCAGTATATTTCTTGTGGGAAAAACACGGATCTTTCGACGGCGCATGAACTTAAATACGACACAAAAGGTAGGAGGTACCCAACTCCTGTAAATGTGCAAAGTATGTTAAACGTCGCACTATCTCGGCGATTCACTGCCAACACTTCTTTGACAGTTGGTATGAGGTTGATCAAACGAGCGATGAATCAGACGTAAAAACTGCCCTTCTGTATCAACGATCTGATGGCCATTCCCAACAGAATGCCGCATGGTCTATCGAATGTAACTTTGAGATTGGCGATATACACAACTGCGACGAGTGGTGCACTCGAAAAACCTGGATGGGAATTCGGCGTTTGGTTAATAGTGCCTCTTACACCAAAAGCTGCAGGACGACTTTCGTCATCTACGACCGTCTGTTATATCACGCTATAAAGTTTCCCCAGGTCGTGAAGACCAAATAAATAAGTACACGCTAGAAAACTGATGGGTAAACGGCACTGGATTCACTGTCGACACTACTTTGATATTTGTTAAAGGGTGGACTGGTCATCAAGAGTGATGAAATCAGACCTCAAAAATGGTACGAACTGACCTGGTGTACTTAGACTTTCGTAGGGTATGAACGGTCTGATAGCCATGATAGACTGGTGCATAATCCATCGAATGCGCAACTTTGGGACCGGCAACACACACAAAAGCGACAACGGAGGGTACGTTAAAAAAACTTGAAATAAAGCTCAGCATTTGGTCAATAGTGTCTCTTACAATATTTGCTTGCTTGGAGAATGAAGTACTTCTCGGATTTATGGACAGCGGAGAACGAAATTGCCTGGGATGCCAACTCATTAGATAACGACGAAGCAGATAGTACGTTCACCTTTGAAGACCTTAAAGATTCGTTGAAAGGTATGAAGAACGGAAAAGCGCCGGGATGCGACGGAATATCAGCGGAACTATTTAAATACGCAACAACTGAAGTCCATAAACGTTTGTTGAACTTCTTCAACAAGATCTGTCGAGAAGGACAGATGCCAGAAGACCTCACAAAAGCGATAGTCGTACCGATATTCAAGAAGGGTGATCTCTCAAGGATAGAAAATTACCGAGGACTAAGCTTATTGTGCGTGGCATACAAAATACTTGCAAGAATGATTGCGCGAAAGCTCACGGACCTGGCAGACGAATTCTTGTTGGAATGTCAAAACGGATTTAGAAAAGGACGCTCATGTACGGATGCAACCTATACGATTAAATTGATAATGGAGAAACGCATCGAGTTTAATAAACAGACCCATATATGTTTCGTGGATCTCGAGAAAGCTTACGATAAGGTGGACCGTGCTAAACTGTTCGAAATACTCGAAAAAAGAAACGTGCCAAAAAATTTGATACAGGCTCTGAAAACCATGTACGCAGTGACCAAAATTCAGATTCGCATGGAAAACGACATGTCAGAATGCGTACGAATCAATGGTGGCGTTCGACAGGGATGTCCTGCATCATGCGTTTTGTTCAATGTGTATATAGACGAAATACTGCGAAAATGGTACAAAACGAATCCGAAAGGAATTCAATTGGATCAGGGAAGACATTTAGGAGCAGTACTGTTTGCGGACGACCTCGCTATTCTGGCAGAAAACGAAGACGATCTTCAACGAGCCCTCCACAAACTCAGCGTCGTGGCAAAAGAATTTAATATGAAAATATCCCGAGAAAAAACAAAAGTGATGGCCTTCCACGGGAAAGAACCGATTCGATCGAAGATAGTTATCGACGGAAAATCTATTGATCAGGTGAACGCGTTCAAATACCTAGGCAATGAAATTTCTTATTATGGCGAAGTCGATGTGGAGAAAAAGATAATAAAATTCCTGAAAGTTTCTGGCCTAATAAATCGGATACTACCCGCAAATAGTGTGAGGCGGGAAACACGCTTGAAGGTATACAGCACACTTGCGATACCGATGCTAACATTCGGCAGCGAAGCGTGGGTACTAAGGAAAAAGGACAAAAAGAGAATCACGGCGGCGGAAATGAGGTTCTTACGAAAAACAGCAGGATATACTCTCTTAGATCGGAAGAGGAACGAGACGATACAGAACGAGCTGAATATCACGCCGGTTGTGAAAAGAGTCAGAGAATACCGAAGAAAATGGCGGGAGCACGTACATCGCATGGAAGAAGACCGATCACCAAAATGGGCCGAAAATTACACCCCGACCGGCAAAAGAGACCGCGGAAGACCCCGGAGGAAACTGGTGGACACATCAGCTTCTTCCGGGACAGATGCCACACCGCAGACGGGCCACTAGGCCTATACGCGAAACCGGTGACGACGACGACGACGAGAATGTATCTTCATTATTCTCATTCACTTCTAAGCATAGTTACTCGTTTCACTTTCCCAAAAGCAGGAAAAGTACAGATTTGAAAGATTTTTATATTTTTTCATTTTTATTTCTTGTTTATCTCGTAGAATTATTCGATGTAGAAGATTCTCTTTGAAGAATATAAAATTATGATATACTCATCGTATTCACTAGCACAGGTTCACCTTCTTTCCGAGAGCAATTTTTCTACAAAATAGCAAGGTAAACGTGAGGAGCGAGAAGGATTTTGAATTGAGTTGAAGGAGGCATTCTCTATTCGCCACAATGAATTTACACTAAAAACGGAAGTTAATATCTCCGAAAGGAAAACTCAATATTCGAATGAAGGCCGATGAATAGACATTATTAATAAACTGATTCCATCCAAACGTCGAAAAAGAATCCAACAGTAAACGCAAAATGGACGACAAAACTGAAAAAAGAAAAAATTGTTTTTGTCTCGGTTTAAGCGTTACTGTTTAACATCGTTGATGATATTTTTCTTGTTATCATTAACACAGACATCGCTAAATGGGGTTCTTTTTTCCTTCCATTATTTTTTATTTAAGTACCGGTATAGACTACATCAGTTTCTCCCCTAAGATAACGCGCGAGAGAAGCGATACGCGATAGGTATCGCTGAGCGAGCGACTGTTCTCAACATTATTTGCTCGATGACCATAACTTATCGCAACTGAAAATACTATCTAATAGGATAGTCGTCTGCTTGTAGCTCTATATGTCGCTGGAATTTGAACTTATTTTTCTAACAGCGTTGAGTACCGTTATTGTGTTGAAACTTTCACGCGAGTTTATTTTTCTCTCAAGTATAAAATGTTCCATTCAGCTTAAAAACTTAATGGAGCGCGGAAAAGGGACTGACGCGACGGCATATCATATAAAAAGAAAGAGGGAGAGAGAAAAAGAGAAGAAAAAAAATCTGTTAAAAAACGTATCCTTCGTTTTAAAAAGTTTCTATTAGGGCGCAATCCTGCTCTTATGAAATGAAGACGAAGAAAAATGTTCTACTCGCCGATCCTGTATAGTTCTCAATATAAAAGACGTTCGAACTCGGTTCAAGGAAGTGTAATATTAAATTTAGAAAAATTTGATTACTGCAACTTAGGGGATATCGTCTTGCGAGAAAATTGTGCAGAGAACGACGCGAACAAAACAGGTAGTCTATATTCTGTCTGCGCGGCAATAACGTATACGTAGAATAGGTACTCGTTTTCTAGATTGGATACCTTTCGCTCTCCATTCGCTCGTCTTTTTAAACCAAATCTACCCGTTCTCGCTAGAAATTACAGAATCAATGCATTTCTTCCCACCCGCTACCAATAATTACCGCTAACTCCAGTACTACATTCATTTCATCCGGAAATCAAAAGCTCAACTCTCAATACCTATAAGACTAGCAATACGGAGAAAGGTTGAAATTCCAGCACTTAGTTTTGAAGCTTAGATCATTCAGGATTACCTAAACGTGGGAAGATTCTAAAAAACCGAAAAAATATTTCATGATCCGTTATACAGAAGTATTCGAATTTAAAGGCGCATCATTTGACACTTTTATCAAACAGACCCCAGCTACCACTACTACCTACACTACGGCAACTACTTTCTTAGCATCATCGGTGACTACTAATAGACTATAGTGAAGAATGTCAGCCTCCTGGGAACAGATGTCTGCATTGGGATTGCTACATTCGGACATTCTCAAAATTACAGCGGGGCATACTTAAAACTAAATTGCTTAAGTAAAACTCGGTTGAAGAAACAAAACGGTTAGAAATTGCTCTGCTTAAAGCTTTACAGCTGAAATATTTCTCCAATGAAATACTCCAACTAGAGAATGATTGTCAACCCAACCCTCAGTGCGCACCTACATACGTAAGCAGCAACCTAGCGACCTGCGACTTGCGACTAGCTGCAACCACGGTTGCTTGCAACGAAAACAACATTTTTTGTTTTGGTTGCCAACAACTTGGCAATTTCCAAGATGAAAGTGTTGGTACATGCGAAACACGAGGGAAAACGTGTTATCTCTATTTCATGAAAGCGCTTTTCGCTTTTCCGCCGTCATTATTTCTTTTTATATTACTTCGCGTTTTCATTTTTATTATTATTTGGCCGTCGCGACGAAACCATGAACGATCTTACCGACGATGCGAAGAATAGTTTGATAGATTTAGTTTACGCTGAGAGTTGTCTATGGAATATGAGGTCCGAAAGCTATTCTAAAACCAGACCGAAAAAAACAAAAGAACTGTGGATGCAAATAGCCGTAACCATAGGTTATCCTAGTATAAGTACACGAATGAAATTCTATAGAAATAGGTGACAGTATTGTTATCGTATGGTACTGTATGAAGAAGATGTACACAATCATGTTCCAGTGGACCTTACAAAAAAAAAGTTGGCACAATATGAGATCAGTTTACGGGCGGGAAGTGAAGAAGATGGTCGTCAAACATAGCGGCATGGATGGCCCAGATGATGATTCTGAAGATTCAGTGTATACGGGAACGTGGCCCTTTTTTAACAAACTACGATTTCTATCCGACACCATGATTCCGAGAAAAATGAGCAGTTCGCTTCAGGAACATTTTCAAGATCGCGAGATTTCTGTCGAAAGTTCGCGTGATGGGTCAACTGGAAGTAAAGTTTCCATGAGTTCGAATGGTACCGGTACTAAAGAAATCGCGCAACAGGGAAACGCGGACATGGTGGAGGAATTGTACGTTCCTGTGGACTACGATGACGAGAACATGTTTCATACTCCTTCAGTTGGTAATACAAGTAATATCTGATGGATACATCATCTACCTATGAAGTAGGATATAGCTGTTGTTGTTCTTGTGTTACTGTTTGTAGAACCGGATTCATCAAGGGAGACTGCAAAACGTAATAGTAAGAGGACAGCTCTGCAGCGATCTCTAGACTTGGAGGAAAAGAAGATAAAGTTGTACGAGGATAAATTAAAATCCTCTGAAGAAACCAAACGTGATGGACGAGATGATGACCTTCACTTTCTACACAGTCTACTACCATTTGTTAAACGTGTGCAGGATAAACTCGGTTTCAGAAGTCATCTGATGACAGTCATCAACGATTTCATTAAGTCAGAAGAATTGAACAACTTTGAATACTGAAAAGCCATTGCCTCATGTTCACACGTACCTACCTAATTTGTTTTCTTTACCTAATTTGTTTTAATTCATTTCTATCGAGTATTATATTTAAGAATCCGTTTTTATAAAACGTGGGCCTTCAATGGTAAATTTTAATTCTATTCAACATTCCAGAATTCGTTTTTATGAAACCTACGTCTAACGATAAGTTTCATTCTCTGGACAATAATTTGTTTTCATGAAACCCAGGTTACGTAGTGATGAACTTTATTCTTTTCAACATTTAATAATTTGTATTGCTTAATCCTGGTTATGCTAAATTTCAGTTCATTGAACATTTGTACATTACTAACTGAGCTGTCAACAGAAGGCGGTTCTTGATGATGTTACTATTATACTGAAATGTGAAAAGTCTCAGTCTGAATATTGATAAGACTCAATTTGAGAGATCATTCGTTTAGTATTGAAGTATGAAATTGAAGAATTTGTATTTTATTGTACTAGACATTCGATGTTTTTATTCTAATAAATACGTGCTCATGAAAAATTACTGAATAATTACATCAATCAATGAAAGAATAAATACGTACGTCAATGGCGAAGTAATAATGGAAGAGAGAAATGACATCTTCAAACATACTTTTCAGGATTTTAAAGATACGAATCATCTCCTTATAAATCTCACTTGGAGATAAAAGAAATCCTGCTTTTTTAAAAATACAAGGAGACAAAGTAGTATTAATGCTTTCGATAACGATCTTGCCATGGAACAGAACCTAGTGAACTGTTGAAATATTCCTTCCACGCATCTCTGATAGCCAATGCAGAGCTACTCTTTCGGTTATAACGACGACCTGTTTCTAATGATCGATTTTGGAACTCGGTACTGTCTAATAAAGTAGTTACAGCTTGCAGTAAATTCTCGTCAACGCCATCTCGTTCAATGACTATGTTATGCAATACAGTGGCACAATTCACAATAATACCTGCCGTTTCCTCATTCGTTTCAATTGATTTCAACAGCAGCCTCCATTTGTTCACTAAAATGCCAAAGGCACACTCAACACACCGCCTTGCTCGAGATAAACGACCATTGTATATATCTTGTTGTGGTGTTAAATTTGGCCCAGAAAATGGCTTCATCATGTTCCTTTTCAAAGGATACGCATCGTCGCATAGGAATGTATACGGCAGTTGTATTTTTGCTCCCGGAACATATCGATCTGCTGGAAAATTCTTCTCCTCAGAAATGAATTTATTCAGTAAGCTGGAATCATAAATGCCGCCATCACTCTGTTTTCCATACGCGCCGACGTCAATAAAGATAAATTTGTAATAACTATCAGCCACACCTTGTAGAACTATGGAAAAGAAATGTTTGTAATTGAAAAACATTGTGCCACTGTGCGCTGGACGTTTGATACGAACGTGTTTCCCATCAATAGCTCCTATCGACATGAACAAATTAATAAGTCAGTGCGATTCATACAGACTTTTGAAATCAATAAAAGTACGAGTACAACAGAACTAACCGCAACAATTTGGAAAGTTCCATTGTCTTTCAAAGTCCTCGGCTATTTTCCTGAAATTATCCTTCGATGGAACAGGCATAGCTGTCGACACCAATCTTGTATATACTGCTTCACATGAGTAAAACCGGTATACGCATCCATCATAAACGAATGAGAGATGGCTTCAAATGACATACCAGTTGCGAGGTACCTGCACAGAATACAATTTTCAGCAAAATTCATTCGTAGGTACATACGTAATGAGGAAATTTTGAGGAACACATTTTTACCTTAATGTTACAGCTAACCGCTCGCCAGGTGTTATTGAGGGTCTATTTGAATGTTTTTGTATATCACTTCTAATAGCGTCCAAGATGTAATCAAAAGTTGAAACGGACATACGAAAATATTTAAAAAACTTGTCCGGATGTTTCCTGTATGGAAGACAGACACGCACATATTCGCCATCAGTTGACCTTAATCTGTTCATTGAATGCATCCACATAGTACGAGGATGGAGACCATATTTTGCAGAGATACTTTCCAGAAACCATTCGTCGAACTCTTCTTCGGAATCGTAAAGTTCAACAGTAACACGCATTCTCTTCTGTCCCCTTTCAAATGATGGAATCTGTAACCTGGTTACAGCACTTGCACTCTCAAGCTGTTGACCATCATGAAATTCGAAACGAAGCATTGTTATATCTCTTCTTCCACGTAATAATATTCCTACCAAAGAAACAATCTCACAAACGTTCGATTCAAACAACGGTTCTTCGCTCTAATTGATAAGAAAAATAACATCAAATCTACTGATAATAACGGGTGGTTGCTTGCGATCATATGCGATCATTGTAGGGGGGTCTCTCAAACACAGCATTCAGTTGCAAGTAGTTGCAGCTAGTCGCAGGTCGCTGGTCGCTAGGTTGCTGCTTATGTAGGTGCCGACTCAGTTAGATCTTTTCTTGGACACAAACGGACTAATTAGATGCAGGGATCGGTTACTCCATGCTAATCTCCCCTGAGAAACTATTCACCCAATTTTATTGCCTCGACAAAGTCGGTTAGTGGATGCTTTATTGAATACTGTACGCAGAAAAAATATTCACTTATGTCAATATTTGCCAAAATTTGCAAATTAAGGTTGGTCATACTGCAAGCGAATTAGTGGACGAGCCGAAGGTCCCACCGTGTCACCGGCATCTCAGCTGATATGGAATTGGAAGCTTCTAGAATTTTCACGAAGTTTCAAAGGTGGAAGTCTTTTGTAAAAATGTGTTGACCAGGATGAAACTGGAAAGTTTGGTTCACGAAATTTCCTGCCGACTATCATCGCACCGACATAACGAAAAAGCTTACGGTCCGTCATTCTCTCTCTCGTCCTAGCTCTCGTCAGAAGCTAATCGTTCATCGATAAAATTAGGGAATCGCCGACATCGTATAGTATTTCTTTTCGTATACACGATAAAGTCGAAATTTTGTATTAACATTCGTATTTAATTGAATTTACCTTTTATAAACTTTATTTGGCTAATCCTGCAACGATTGTGAAAGTCAATCAGCAAAATAATAAAGTGGTGTTTAGATTTTATACGGTCCTGCAAGTTATGGCCAAGCATACTGAACGTCGAAACCAAAGGCTGTCGTTCACCTCCCATATTTGGTTCCTTCGGAAATGCTTGAAATTGCATTTGAAACCAAAGTTTGTTAAATTCAGGCTCTTCTCTGACTGCAACCAGACCGCCGAAAAATTGGAAAAATTCTTAACAGAAAAGTGGATCCGCACTGAATTACGGAGGTGGCATGGTAAGATGAATATCACCACAAGGTTGAACCTGATGGTTCATTCCAAACTTTCTGGTATGCTGCATCCGGGTGAGTTGGATCTGTTCATTAAATCTGTTAACGTAAAATGTCGGTCTTTTGAGGCAAAGTTGAAACGAAAGAAAAACAAGAAAATTTGTTCCCTCCAAAAATTGAAAGCCTCCGCGGTCCAGGATGTAAGTTCTGACGTCAGCGTCACCCAAAGGTTTCAACCGCGTGTTATAAATTGCAGCAATGCCGAGTTCGATAGTGACGAGATGAATCTCCTGGAGAAAGGTCTAAAATTCGGGCTACCCCCCCTCAATAATGCCGACACTCTCGCTAATGTAGTTGCGGACCTCGAAATAAAAATTGGGCCTGGGGTCAATACCCAAAAAACTTGTGCTGCTCTCGTCCGTAATACCCCCTCCCTCGTATAAATGACCTTGCTTCTGATGTGATTAAGAAGATTAAGAGGAGGGTCAGGGAGGAGGGCTTAACCATTACAAAGGCTGACAAAAGTAATGCCATTGTTGTAATGGATAGGTCCTCGTACGTCTCCAAGGTTTACGACGTTCTCAGCCAATGTGGGGCTAAAGAAAATGCTAATTTCAATTTTCCAAAACACGTAAAAGAAGTAAGACGTGTCATTAATAATTGTGAATTTATTATTAAAACTCCTGCTCTAAAAAAGTTGCTCCTTGAGCCTAACCCGGTGCCTCCTCTATTATACGGGCTACCGAAGATTCACAAACAGGATACCCCGATGCGCCCGGTCGTTTCATTTGTGTCCTCCCCCACTTATCCTTTGGCGAAGTATCTAGACCGATGGTTTAAATCTAGAATAGATTTCGAGTCTCCCTACTCTGTGAAGAATTCGGTGTCTTTGGCTGATGGGCTGAAGGATGAAACTTTCCCGCCGGATTCGTCCCTTTGCTCTTTCGATGTGGTCGGCTTATTCCCCAATATTCCTAGAGCCACTGCTATGCAATATATGGGTACCCTTTTGGTACAATTTAATATCCGTCATGAAGAATTGATGGAATTTTTCAACTTGCTTAACATCTGCTGGTCTCCCAATTTTTGCAAATTTGAGGGTAAGTTTTTTGAGTTTCCTGAGGAGGTTGGCATTCCTATTGGCTCTCCTCTGGGATCCCTCATCTCGGAGGTATTTATGTCAAAATTTGAGCTAGATCTTTTTTCCTCTGGCCATGTGCTTTTGGGTCATATACACTATTGGCGCAGGTACGTCGATGATGTTTTGTGTGCGTGGACCGGTCCCAGAGATCTCCTTTTGGAGTTTCTTAAGTATATCAATAATCAGTATCCTTCCATCAAATTCACATTGGAAGTGGGCGGTTCATCTATTAATTTTTTGGACCTCACGATCTCCAATAGAGACGGTGTCCATGAATTCGCCATCTATAGGAAAGTTACATCGACCGATACTACTGTCCACGGCAGATCATTCTGCCCTGTCGCCCATAAATCCGCTGCATTCAATAGCTTTGTCCACCGGTTGACCAGTATTCCGCTTGGTCAGACCGCCTTTCAAAGGGAGCTATCGACTATAAAGCATTTGGCCAGAGTGAATGAGGTGAGCATAGACATTGACCTCATGGTCCGGAGGAAGTTGACTCGGAAATGCCTGGACTCCACTACCTCCCTCCCCCGCAATCCGACATTGGAGAGTAGGAAGCGTTGGATAAGGCTCCCCTTCTTGGGGAAGTTTTCTTCTAAATTAGGTAGCGTACTCCGCCCGTTTGGGTTCCGACCAGCTTATTATAACCTTAATACTGTAAAAAGTCTTTTTGTCAAATTGAAGGACCCTATCCCATTGCTCGAAAAAAGTGGTGTCTACAAGGTGAATTGTAATGATTGTAAAGGGATATACATAGGCGAGACTGGCCGTCAACTTAAAATTAGAATTGACGAGCATAAGAAAGCTTGGGAGAAAAAGAAATTGGGGGAGTCGGCTTTTGCGGACCATCTCATTACCAGTGGTCACTGCTATAAAGAGGGGTCCGAGACCCTCCTCCACAGAGAGAACTCGTACTTCAAACGAACGGCGCTTGAGCACATTGAAATTATTCGACACCTTAATAACGACAGCCTAAATGTGCTAAACAGGCACATACCTGATGAGGGATTGATTGAATTAGTTTATGAGTATGATTCACATCGTGATGACTCGCTGGTTCAGTCATGATCTCGTCGGATGTTCTCCTTCCTAGCGGTAATTGGTTTCAGTTGCTTTCATGTCACTGTTGACAATGGTTTATTAATCGAAAGCGCTCCAGTGTGTAATCGTATTTCTGTGGCTTTGTTTAGTTTACTCCTCGTTTTACTATTTTGAGTATTTCATTCGTTCAAAGTGGTGTTTGTTAATTTCATGTTCTTTTGGTGTTCCAATTCGTATCGAAAAACTAGGTCCTTATAAAAATAAAGTAGCGGAAAGCAGTGAATGATGTTAGCTCACTCTCGAATCTAACTTTCCCCGCTATTTTCGTAATAAATTTTAAAGACTTAGGTGCAGTACACCTTCTAGCCAAATTTCGGGAAAAATTTTGGATTAAGAAAGGAAGAGCAAAGGTCAATAGTATTGTAAAACGGTGTAAATGGTGTCGGCGGACAACTGGAGGCCCTTTTGAAACTCCGCCCATGCCTGCCCTGCCTAGGGTAAGGGTAGAGGATGTTGCAGCCTTCATGCACACGGGACTAGATTGTTTTGGCCCCTATTATGTCACAAAGCCTCATTCAGACAAAATGGTAGAGGTCTGGGGAGTGATATTTTCGTGCTTAATGTTCATCTAGAACTCGCAGAAAATCTGAGTACGGATCAGTTTCTTCTAGCATTCAGTACGTTCATAAGCCAGCGGGGCAAACCATCCTTTGTAATAAGTGATAATGCAACTAATTTCACATTTTTGCACAAACTTTAATGAGCAAACGGGTGAATATACATGAGGTGAAAATTCTCGATGCTACTCTTCGGTCGTATTTTTTTTCGGAACGCATACAGTGGTCATTCACACCAAGTTCAAGTCCATGGTATGGAAGAGTGTACGAAAGACTCGTTGGAAGGAGTAAACCTTCGAAGGCCCTTGGTAGATCTATAATTGGCTTCACTACTCTAATGACAGTCTTCTGTTCACGAAAAAAATGGTGCAACAAAAATTAGTGAACAGATTTGTAATATCTCATGTCCGCTCGGTATATTTTGACGAGCGCCATCGAAAAGTACCGATTTCTCCGCAGAAATGACTGAACCGCGCAGCAATTTAAGATTCCAGTAAATTTTGATTAACAGCTCTGCATTTTGTATCAAGAGTTGATTAAAAATTAATAAACTGTTTACGCAAAAAGTACAAACATTGCACGTAATTTTTGACGTAGCAATTATATAATACGTACTGTCCCGTGGTACAGAATTTTTACTGTGCCAGAAACAGAAAAATTAACTGAGCTGCACTGCAGGTTGGATCGTTACATTCTTTCCCGTTAAATATTGTTCAGAACGCATCATAAATTACAGTTCCGTATCAGCAAAAATTGCTGAGCTGTGTCTCGCCGTGCTGAAGACGCGCATGCGCTTTGGTGCTGTGCAAATGAATGACAAACGTGCGAAATTGCGATTCGGGGAAAGATATCTCCGCTTAGGGAAACAAAGTGCCTGTTTTTCGAAATTATCCTGATTGATACCTTAATATTATGTTTGTGTTTGTAATCATTGAACGACTGAACGCTGCCGTACGAAGTTGAATTGACGTCTTATGCAGATAATGAATACAAGGAAAAGAGGTTATGGGTGAACTTGATATAGCCTCTTCTTCTCGTATTCATTATTTGCATAAACGTCAATTCAACTTTGTATGGCAGAAAGTTGATCAGGATGGGGAGAAAAAATATTGTTCTTCGAACTTTTCGGTCGCGGAAAAACAAAATCATGGATTAGAGTACAGAGAAATGGAATTCTTTATCATGTCTCGTAAGACTACTTTTCCTTTTTTGGTTTTTAAATTTTCATTGTTGAAGTTCTATCACGTTCCACGTTATTATAGTAGCGTTGGTGCAGGAAGGGAAGGTGTGAATGTTTTGGAATTTTCGCGCTTTTTTCAATTGTCAATTGAGTTGGATACCCGAGATGCCGATTGCCGAGAATTGATGTAATTCAGCAGGTATGTATTCTCGTCTAGAAATAATATGTACTTGTTCAAATATCACCAAGATTGAGTAACTTCTTTTGATGTAGATATCGAGAGTCTGCCAATGTTATTGTTGGTTATTGTTTCAACGAGGAATTGACAAGTACGTATCATCTCAGTGTTGAAATGGTTACCACCTTGCCAGCAGTATCGACTACAGAATACGATGAAAAATACAAAACGTTTGTTTCTTATATCACACGATCGCGTCAATTCATCACTGGTGATTCAGGGAATCGATATGGGTGTAATACGTTCAGAACACAAGTGAACCACTATTTGGGCATTTTATGTGTTGAGACGTATCCTCATCCAGAACTTGTCGTACCTTTCGGATACAGGTATCGTGTTCGCGTATACGTATAGGTCACTTTTTTCTCGTTCATCTACGTATTACTTCTTCTATTTCAGATTCAAAATTCATCAACACTTTTTGCCTCCATCATGATTTTCATTCACTGAATCCGCCTGTGGTAGTATGAAATATTTGTATCCAATTTGCAAGATATGAAGAGAAGACGGCTTATTTTTATTTTCTTTTTCTTTTCGATACGATGTACACAAATTTGAACCAATTTCGAGTCGAACAATGATTGAATCTCTGATGATTAACGAGCTAGTCGATCGAAACTCAAGTTGGTCTTTCAATGTACTGTAGGAGTTTGTAATTTGCGTTCTTCTCCTTATTGAATAACTTTACTGAAAAATTTGAATGTGTTGGTTTTTTTTCTGTCTTTGTTGCTGGCAAACCTGCAATCGAGGGCAACCCTGATACTAGTCACTCTCCGTTTTTTGTACAGTTCGGTTTTTTCCCTCCTCGTTTTTACCGACTTATCTAACTAGAAAAGTGAGGTATTACACCCGTAGCAAGGTCAACAGGGGGAGTGGGCAATGAACTTTCTCGACGTTTTAGGGGTCCTAGATCACAACTAGCATAAAAAAAAATTTCAGGTTTCCTTATATATATATATATATATATATAAGATTTTTTTGTCCGCGGAACTCCTCTGAAACTACCCAATGGATTTTTTTGTAACATGGCCATATTGTAGTAGTATATCTGAAGATGTGCACCTGCAATTTTTTTGAAAATCGGATGAGTAGTTCTCGAGAAATGTTCAATTTGTTGAGAAATTTTGCAGTATTTCGAGTACCTTTTTGTCCGCGGAACTCCTCCGAAACTACCCGATGGATTTTTTTGTAACTCGGCCATATTGTAGTATTATATTTGAAGATGTGCACCTGCATTTTTTTTGAGGATCGGATGAGTAGTTCTCGAGAAATTTTTACTTTTGTTGAAAAATTTTTCACTATTACGAGTAGCTTCTTACGAATAGCTGCGAGTAGCTGCTTACGTTAGGAGAAGCGGATTTTCCTATACGTTTACCACTTTCGTTATCAGTACGTGTACTGTGATGAAGAACCTTTCATCATTCTACAGGTTCATTCTTTGTTCATTCTTTACCAAGGGTTCATTGGATTTTATTTCCGATGAAACCTTTTCGTTAAAATTTAGTACACTTGTATCTCGCTTCCCACAGCCCCTAGAGCGTTGAATTTTGTTTTGTCAAATTTTATTTGTTTTGTTAAATTTATTTTTGAACGGATAGTGGCAATGGCGAGTTGTTCATTTTTCTAGCTATTTTTCATTATTATTAGTCATACTCGATAGTTTTTTTTACCGACTTTTCTAACTAGAAAAGTGAGGTATTACACCCGTAGCAAGGTCAACAGGGGGAGTGGGTAATGAACTTTCTCGACGTTTTAGGGGTCCTAGAACACAACTAGCATAAAAAAAAATTTCAGGTTTCCTTATATATATATATATATATATATATATATATATATATATATATATATATATATATATATATATATATTTATATATTTATATATATATATATATATATAAGATTTTTTTGTCCGCGGAACTCCTCCGAAACTACCCGATGGATTTTTTTGTAACTTGGCCATATTGTAGTAGTATATCTGAAGATGTGCACCTGCAATTTTTTTGAAAATCGGATGAGTAGTTCTCGAGAAATTTTCAATTTGTTGAGAAATTTTGCAGTATTTCGAGTACCTTTTTGTCCGCGGAACTCCTCCGAAACTACCCGATGGATTTTTTTGTAACTCGGCCATATTGTAGTATTATATTTGAAGATGTGCACCTGCATTTTTTTTGAGGATCGGATGAGTAGTTCTCGAGAAATTTTTACTTTTGTTGAAAATTTTTCACTATTACGACGAATAGCTGCGAGTAGCTGCTTACGTTAGGAGAAGCGGATTTTCCTATACGTTTACCACTTTCGTTATCAGTACGTGTATTGTGAAGAACCTTTCATCATTCGACAGGTTCATTCTTCGTTCGTTCTTTACTAAGGGTTCATTGGATTTTATTTCCGATGAAACCTTTTCGTTCAAATTTAGTACACTTGTATCTCGCTTCCCACAGCCCCTAGAGCGTTGAATTTGGTTTTGTCAAATTTTATTTGTTTTGTTAAATTTATTTTTGAACGGATAGTGGCAATGGCGAGTTGTTCATTTTTCTAGCTATTTTTCATTATTATTAGTCATACTCGATAGTTTTTTTTTTTTTTTTTTTTTTTATTATTATTTTACGAGCATTATAAACTGCACGAGGGTTATTTGCTCGGCGTTACAATCTTATTTTAGAACATTACTTGAATTAGGTTAAATTAGGTACGTATTGGTGTGGCGATCGAACGGAATTTTTTGGTGAATTATATGAAGTTGTAGAATTGAGTGGTGCGTAAATAAGTTAGGGTTGAGTCGATGGTTTCGGAGTTGTTGTTTAGTGCTGCATTGATATTGGAAGATATATTTAGGGAGGTTCGAGTGGGTTGCAGGACGGGGCATGAGAAAATAAAATGATCAACTGATAAATTTTCTTGGAGACAGTGAGGGCATGATGGAGGAGCGAGATTAGTGAGAAGATAAGTATGAGTAAGACGAGTGTGGCCTATTCGCAGCCGAGCTAAAATGACCTCCTCTTGCCTTGAATTTCGTTGGGATGAGGACCAAAATGTGGGTTCACGTTTTATTTTTCTTAATTTGTTATTCGACTGATTTTAGTGAAAACCTTGAGTTTGAATGATTAAGTACAATTTTTTAATCTTCATCAAGTGTGCTGATGCGAGACTATACCTGGGTGATTTCACTCTTAATTAATAATTGATTTATTTGTCATTTTTTCATGTATGGGTACATAATTAATAGTGGTTCATAGTTGATTTGAGGTGTCAAAAGAGATGGAAAGATTATTTTCAATTTGGACTGGCTTTTTTGAGTGAGATTTGAGATTAGACTAACGAGTAAACCGGGCTTGGGTGCTATATATTTTTACCGAATTTTCTAGCTAGAAAAGTGAGGTATTTTGTTAATACGTTTGGAATAGTTGAAGCGTGAGGGAAGGAATGAGGGGTTGACTATTGGGTGATTGGTTGCTTCTTTCGTTTCGACATCGATTTTTTTAGTTTTTCGGGATCTCGTTGTAACTGGATTCCCAGATGAAGAATTTTGGGGTGGAGTGTGCATAGAAAATGGTGATATGATAGCGTGAAGGCAATTTATGAGTGCACGAGAGGAATAGCAGCTCGAGATAGCTTTAAGAGATGCCAGGAATCGGAAGTGATAAAGAATTGAACCACTCATCCTAATATACAGTATACTAGACTAATAATATGCTAAGAATAAGGTATGGAAAAAAATGATTGTAGAGCTCTTTTTTATTAGAAACAACTGTTATAGCCTCGTAGCAGTTTGGACAGGGGTAGGGGGAGTGGTTTTTCTGGAGACGTTTTGTAGGTTTTAGATGACTCAGCCTAAATTATAACAAAATTCAGGTTTCCTTATTGGGTTATAGGTAATTTTACTCTGTTATCTGTTGATGTGACATCGTAGTGATAGAATTTATAAACTGAGTTTTATTGTTTATTCTACAAATGTTTGACATGATTGACAGGTCATTGGTATTTAATTTAAAGAGAGGGAGTGACTCTCTCAATGTTTTTTGCATTGTGGGAAGAAAAGTCGTGTACTACTCACGCGACTGCGTGAGTGTTTTCTTACTTAAGTTAGTTCGTAATTTCTGTTCGTTGACGATGTGTCGCTGTACACCTAATGTAATAAAGAGTTGGTTACCAGACCTCTGTTCGCTATTTTTTCGGCTCTTCTAATTGCTCGAGAAATACTAATTATTCAACAGGTTATGGGCCTAGATAGGCGTGTTTTTTCGTATTAAAAAAAAATGGAAGAATCGCAATCGCAATTATGGCTCGGAGTTAAACCGTTTGACGGCTCTAATTTTGATGGTTGGGCATATTGTATGTCCCTCCTGCTGGAACACCATGGACTATCAAGTCATATCGATGAAAAACCACCTGCTGCTCAAAGAAGATCAAAGGAGTGGAAACAAGATTGTAAATGTTGGATGATACTGGTACAAAGCATAACGGATGGTCATCTCAAAATAATACGGCATACTACAACAGCCTATGAGGTATGGCAATCGATGAAAACCATGTTTAAGCGACAAAGTGAAGTGACTATTGCTACCCTTACTAATAAATACAATAATCTGCGTTATAATGGCGGGAAAATGTCGGAATATGTGTGCAAGTTTCGGTCCTTGGCTTGGTCTTTAACAGAAAATGGTGTTCAAGTTGAAAAACGCCAAATGTCAAGAAAATTCCTGAACTTGCTCCCGAAGGAATCTTACAAGTCGGCTGTAGATGTCTTAAAAATCAGCGGTGATCTCGACGATTTTGAGAAGATAGCTTCAACTATAATTGATTATCATACGGAACTCCTTTCAGCGGATGGTGGGGAGGATTCATCGCCTTAAGCTGCCATGTTCACTAATTCAACCTACAGGAAAGTTCCGGAAAGGGCTCTTCGCGGTGGTGGTGGTAATTCGAATAGCAATACCTAATCAACGTCGGGACTCGTATCGCACTAATAATGGTAATGGTAATTGAAGTGCGCCGAATCGAAACGTGTCAAGCAACGTGTCAAGCGTAAGTAAACCTAGCTCTGATGGGAAAAAGAAACGTTGCTTCAACTGCAACTTAATTGGTCATTTTTCGAGCAAATGCCGAAAACCAAAAAATTTGGATCGTAATATCACTTGCTCGTTGTGTGAAGGTTTCGGTCATCTGGCAGGTCAGTGTAGGAGCGCAAAGAACAGGGTCTTGTTCACAAATACCAATGGTAATGATAAAGACTATATTAATGCTTCAAAAGGGTACGAGTGTTCGTGGTTCTCTAGTCCTCCACTCGGTGACGTTCAGCGTGGTGATAATAGAAGAAATGATTCTGGAGTAACGTTTTACATTGATTTGTGCGCCTCATCTCACTGTATTAATTCTGATAATTTTTTCTATGAAAGCATAGCATTAAAAAATCCGATAGAGGTTCAGACTTTTAAAAAGGAGATAGTTGCCTCTGCGACTAAATTGGGAAAAATTGCCTGCTCTAATCTAAGTAATGATGTTGACTTTAGACTTGATAATGTATTATATTTGGATGAATTTCCTGCTAATTTGCTGTCAGTTAAGGGCTTAGCTCGAATGGGCATTGAAACTCGCTTTGATGTAAAAATGAATGTTATTTGTGTCCGCGTATCTGATTCCAAAGTTGTTCTAAGAGGTGAAGCTGTTGGACCATCCTTGTATCCAACAAGTTTAATTATTAAAGATCATACCCCCAATAATGAAAATGTTTTCTCTGTCGATTTTAAAGACAAACTGTGGCATTATCGGCTCAGCCATGTTAATTATAATACCCTAAGAAGATGAGTGATCAAAATTTAATTGGTAAAGTAACAACTTCTCATTTTTGTGAGCCATGCGTTAAAGGTAAATTGTGTAAGCTACCTCATAAAACTCAAGAAAATTTTGCCACCTTTCCTCTCCAATAAGTAGTTCATACCAATTTAATTGATGCCGAAGGTTCGATGGGCACTGTCTCATACAATAATAAACGTTATATTTTGACTTTTATTGATCAATTTACTGCTTTTGCGACTATTTACCTTTTAGAGAGGAAAAGTGAAGTTTATAGTAAATTTAGAGAATATGAAGCAATGGTAAAGAATCGTTTTAATCGGTCTATTGTAGAGATAAGGTCTGATTGAGGTACAGAATATTTAAATTTTGATTTCAAAAACTATTGTCGTAATAATGGCATTATTTTAGGTCCAACAGTTGCCGAATGTAAACAGTCTAATGGTCGGGCGGAACAATACAATCGTACTTTAATTGAATGTACTCGTACTTTACTCATGCATAGTGGTTTAGAGAGAAAGTTTTGGTCTGAGGCAGTGTTATGTGCTGCCTACACTTTTAATCGAGTAATTAATTATCAAGGTAAATTGCCAGCTAAACTCTGGTATGGAAAGGATGTTGATTACAGTAAATTTTTTGTCTTTGGCTGTAAAGCTTATCGCTTAACTTATAAGAATAAAAGAAAAGATAAATTTGTATCAAAGGCTGAACCCCTAATTCATGTTGGATATAGTCCAGAAGGTTTTCGTTTATTAAATTTGAAGAAGTTGGAAATAATTGTTGCACGCGATGTACGTTTTCACGAAGATTCTGTTCTAAGTAATATTAAAAATAACCCTGATTTTGCGAACATTGAAAATATTGTAATTAAAGATGACGTTCCTGGCAAGGAGAACATTAACGTAGATAACATAGAGAATATTATAATTGAAGATGACGTTCCTAGTGAGGAGAATCTTAACGTAAATAATGGCGCAGATAATGATAATGTTTTTCCTGAAGATAATTTTTTTGCTTATTTCTTATGCCAAGATAATTGTCCTTCGACCTATCGGGAAGCAAAATTGAGTCCTGATTGGCCGAAGTGGCAAGAAGCCATTAATGAAGAATTAAACGCTCTTAAAGTAAATAATACTTGGACCGAGGTTGATGGAAAATGGGGCAGTAACGTAATTTCAAGTAAATGGGTATTTAAAATTAAAGATAACGATAACAATAAAGTTTATAAAGCCAGATTGGTGGCTAGGGGATTTGAAATAAAAGACAACCTCGATTTTTCTGAAGTTTATGCTCCTGTAGCTAAATTAAGTACACTACGTTTATTCATCAGTGTTTCTCTTTTTTATAATTTTGAAATCATTCAGCTTGATGTGAAAAATGCCTTCTTGAACGGCGATCTAAAGGAAATTGTTTTTATGAAAGTACCTGAGGGACTCAAATGTGATTCCAGTAACGTAATTTTACGCCTAAATAAGGCTCTCTATGTCATTCATGATTTTGCCTCCTAATCTGTTCGTGTAATAATGTCTTGATTAACTTAATTTTTTTAAATGTATATGCGGAATGAAATGTTTAATCCTGATTGTAATCCTGATATGAGTGTATCTCTATAATCCTAATCTCCTGTTCGATTGCTGGTTTGAGGGGGAATGTTGGTTTTTTTCTGTCTTTGTTGCTGGCAAACCTGCAATCGAGGGCAACCCTGATTCTAGTCACTCTCCGTTTTTTGTACAGTTCGGTTTTTTCCCTCCTTCTCGTTTTTCTTACTTAAGTTAGTTTGTAATTTCTGTTCGTTGACGATGTGTCGCTGTACACCTAATGTAATAAAGAGTTGGTTACCAGACCTCTGTTCGCTATTTTTTTGGCTCTTCTTGCTCGAGAAATACTAATTATTCAACATGTAACCTATGCGAATTATGAAAACTTCAGCTCATTTTTTCCAATCGACCTTTTTGGCATGTGGCACCTTTAAATTTTGTTTGCCCTCATACAGTATCATCGATCTCATATTTCACTGTCTTACATGATGCCATTGTGTGCTGTTTTGTAGATTATATACATCAGAAGTCAGAGATTTTGGTGAAGGTATCGTTGCGATTTTTCCGTCAGAACGTCTGTCCACGTATTTTGTTCCAGCTCGAACTGTTGTGGAAACGGTATTCGATGAAGAAACTGGTAGAGCGAAAATAGATCCAGAAACGAAGAAACCAATTACTAGAAAGAGGAAATTAAGTGCAAGAGGTAAACTTATAAATTGTAACGAATATACAAATCGAATCCGAAAAATCAATTGCGCATCACCGAGTCCAAGTCCAGGCAGTTCTTCCTCGTTGACTGATTCTGAAAGTTTACAAAGTACGTACCAACCGAAAATTTCCTATAGTTACAAATACGCGACTCCCAACCTGTTACATAAAAACCGTACTTTTCCAGTAATTTGTACTGATCTTTTCTTTCCGTGTAAGGTTGAAGATTTGATGAACAGTCGGCCATTGACCTGTGTCATCAGAGGATACGGTACTTCCTATAACACCAAACCATTTCTTACGCTTGTGTGATGTAAATGTTACTGACGAGGCGGAGATAGACTTGAGTAACGTGTCTTCAAGTTCGGAAAACTTGGTAGCGGCGGTTCAGGTAGCAAGGGAAATGTTAGCAACATTTCGTGAGACTTTCCAAAGCCATTTTTATTAGCGCTCAAACAAATTCACAAGTCATCACATTACAACCTCAGGGGTTCTGTGGACTTTACACCAACACCAGCCTAATCAAAGAAGGTTCATCTCCACGATCCCAGTGGCCGGCCGGTGTTGTTGTGGACTCTAAAGGGGCAATAGCTGAGGTTAGAGTAAATCAGGTAAAACAAGTTGTTCTACAACGGCCAGTACCAAAATTACATCCCTTTGGGATACCTGATCAAAAAACCCTTACACCATCCACAACCAAGGATAAATCAGAGGTGTCGGATGCACCAAAGGTATCGGCAGGATCGGAAGCGACCTCTTCATTGGAAGGGAGAAAACGGACGGAACCTCATCCCTCAAGGGGTAAGCGACAACGACGGCGATAATTGGCATAGAGTGACCTGGCGGTCATGTCTCCGGGAGGGCAGGATCAAAATACTATGGAACGGCAATGTATTTTGACTCATATCCCAACATGGTCATTAGTCATCCTCTGTAATGTCAAGCAGAGACTCGGCACTGACTCGATGCTAAGGATAATCAGTACAATATAGACATTGATGTGCGTAGGTATCGTGCTGATGTGCGCTCTTTACAAATAGTTATTGTCGAATTGTCTCATGGTATATTTCTTGATTTATATTTACTGTCGAATCGTCCTGCGGTCCTGCTCCCGGAAACAACGACGACATGGAGGTTAGTAAATTATTATTTATCAAAGCATGGCGGTTACGGAACTTCCGGAATCTTCGGTGTTAAGCATGTTCTTTTGGTATACGGTCGGTCGGTTGATTAGGTTGTTAGCAGGAGTTAACAGGAACGGTTCCCCACAACCCTGATGAATCAAATCTCTCTCTCCCTCGGTCTCAATCCGGCAGCTTCTTACGGCGGTAATAATAGTTTCTAACTTAGAGATTCTAGTAGACATTTTCATGTCCACAGGTAAGAAGAACGGCCAGACAAGAAGAATTACTTATGTTATGTTATTTACAAGTATATAAGTTCAATGTGAGGTAGCTGCAATACATTGTTTATTTTTGTATCAAATCGGTGTCTACGCAAGGCTATAAAACCAGATCCATGCTTATTTATATTGTTGTAGTTAGTGTTAGACCTCTTCCTTCCCTATACAGTCCGGTAAATGATAACTTGTATGACGGCGATCACGATTCAATTTTAGATCTTCTAGTAAATTCACTCTGCTTGGGATTTGGATCCCAACATTTACAACAGCACTTGTATCAGTTTACAAAGTAGCGTTCAACTGAATAGATCTCAAAGATTCACAAATCTAAAAACCTGGACCGATCCGCAGGACTGGTTTGTGGCGCGGTACGCCAGGGCGACGAAGTTTCGAGAACTTTAATAATTACTTATCATTCGAATGTTCGTAGTTAGAAATGTAGTAGCTTTATCATTCGAATATTCGTAGTTGGAAATGTAGTAGAGAAAAGATTATTGAACAATGCAATGGTGCGATAATATTACATTTGGTTCTTTAGCAGGTACATCGAGGAAGATCGAATTAGGTCTTGCAAATTAGCCTAAATACCTTTTTAAATATTTCAGTCAATAAGTTATCGTTCTTGGCGATGAATATTACTGTGGCTGCAGAAATTCTGTTATTCACATCACGGATATCAAGGAAGATAGAGAATTAGGTACCATAGGTGGAAGAGTTAAGTATAAGGCTGCAAACGAAATTCGAGATATAATCGCTCTATGGGTACAATTTCATGCCTTTTAAAATCGAACGCAATGTCGTTCTTGGAGTTTTAAAGAGAATATCATATTTGGCTACTACGGGCGTCATTACATTGAATAATGTAGATACATTTAAATTTCAAGGAACGAACGATTTTTCCAAATTTTATATCACTTTGGAAGAATGTGCGGACGTTTTGTCAAGGAAAGTTGTGTCCATGGAATCAACATACGATGAAATAAAGCAAAATTTTAATGGATACAGAGGAGAAATGCTTAGTATTTGGTCAGTAATACATCACCTGAACGACACGGGAGAACGGAAAGACAAGGCTCCTACAAGGAGTCTCCAACCGGAAGCAAAACTAATCGAGTTATAATGATCCATCGTATTCAGATTCGTTAGAAGATGATATCTCGTGTTAGAGAAATACTAGCTGAAATTTATGAATTGCCCGAACAAAACTTCACTAACGCCCGTGAATTGCAAGAAGTTGTTGATCTCTCGGTAAATGTAGAATTAGAAACCGACACGAAACTTGCTGAAATTGAAGCAAAATTAATGGTTCTCGACGAAGTAAAGAAGAGTGAAAATACCGTGCCGAAAGATGTAAGTAAATCATAGACTAGTCCTGTATGTACAAGGTGGAAATGACACGGCGAACATTTTTCTACAAACTTGCCCATAAATTAGAATTTTTTTTTTATCGTGAAAGTGATTTAAACGAATAAAAAATCTATTCCGCATAGGTACTCGTTTTGTATGTAAGTTGATTTACCAATAGGTACTTATGAAAATTTTCAATTTTACTTTGTCGATGTTAGTAAGTAGTATTAAAATGTAAAGCCATTCGCTCACCTTCCACAATGGTGGCATTAATCTAAATTATGATATTTAATAAACTCAAACACGTCATATGCTATTTTCTAATCCCTTATTGTATTATTTCAACAGCAGCTCGACCACCTCTTCAAAACCATTGCTCCAAAACGCACAATCTGTTAAGCTTTTTTCCAACGTCATAATTTATTTTCTTGGACGTAATTTACATGGTAAGTACGATATTTCCTGAATAGTAATTACCCGCCGATTAAATCATAAAGCTCTTATACATCGCGTTCTACAATAATACATTTGCACGCAGCATTTACATGATTTATTCATTATTATAATTTTCATGTTGATAAAATTAAAAACCTCAAAATGATATAGCACACGTTCATGACGTGAACGCACAGGCATAAGGGTATAATGCAAAAAAATAATAACTGTCGGGAAGTGGTAACAGCTTTTACGTGTGATTTATGTGTGTTTTCAAAGGGCGAGAATGGTTGAGAAAAGTAAATGGATGTAGGCATTTTGTCCGCCAGAAACTCGTCCTGAGCGACGTATTTGCAGATAAAATCGTTCGAATGAAATTTGATTGCATGGAAGACGGTCTGTCTTTCAATTTGCGGCACGAAAGAATTGACGGAGAGCAGAACTACACCAAAGCCATACTTGAAATTAGGAATGGATCCATAAGATCTCATCTAAGAAGTTGGATATTCTTTCACGAGGTTGTGATGCAGGTCAGTTAATCAACGATAAGCCTTAGTGGAATGGTCCAGCATAGTTGTGGTCCACTTCTGATCTTTGGGGGTTAGATAGAAAATTTGATTTATTCTTCCATTTTCAACCAAATTTAGGGCTCAACCACTTCGATTTTTTACAACAACGATTTTTTACAACAACGTAAAATACTCGGAAAGACGCTCGCCTCGCTACAGCGAAATACACAGTAAGTCGAAATTAGATACTCGCATTTATAAACGAATTATTTACACAAGTTCAACGAAAAAAACAAGTAACTTTTTTACTCCGGTCTGACTGCGGTACAGTTTTTCCCCTCTGTACCAACTTGTTGCGCAGTATTATGATTTTCAAGCCTCTAACCTGAGGAAAACTGGCAACTTTTTGGTAGGTATGTAATAGCTAGCCGTACGCTGACTGTGTACTTCGGAACTTTCTTTCCGGGTCATAATACGAGACTTACGGTAGAGGTCTACACTCCGCGCATAAAATATCACGGGAAAATCGTCACCTGTAGTCGAATGCATATTATATGCTAGGCATACTCAACAAATTCATCCCGTTATCCCAAATACAAATACCATACTAGCCCAGGCTGAAAGAGACGTATTTTTGAAGTATGAAAAAAAAAAAAAAAAAGCAACTTAATATTTAAAGTTGAGATGAAGTTCAATCTTGAAAAAGAACACATTTGTTATCAGTGTGGAGGCGTTACATTAGGTATGGCATGAAGGTGGTCAACCATGTATCTACCACGCATCATCATGGGTATTCCCTCCGAACCCAAAAGCTCAACGTATTTTCATCCGAGAACGTAGATGGATTTACCTTCTATTCACCAACGAAGAACTTTTATTCTTGATCATTGATTTTTATTGGACTTTGTTGAGTTATCGTGCTTTATCAGTCTTTGTACGAGTATGTGCTTTAATCAGTGTGTCTAAATAAACGTTACAGTAAGGTAGTCATTTTACACGCTTCCACCTTTCTTCTCATGGCAGCAGAGCTGGTTCCTGTCATTTCGTGCATGAAACCGAATCGTGGTTTTTTTTTTTCGCGGTAATGCTTGTTTGATATTCTCATCCTCGAATCGTTTTTTTTTCGGCTGTAAAGTTTGTTTTTTTTTTCCATATTGTTCTGGTCCTCGTACAATTTCTTTTGTTTGTTACGTCGTGTTAAATTTTTAATGAGTGAATGGTGAAGAAATTCCGATGGCAGCAACCCTCACCGATAAGTTGCTCTCACGTCAGTTCGACGGGAAAAATTTTCTATCATGGAAATTTTTGATGGAAATTCTCATGAAGCAAAGGAAATGTGACGAAGCAATTACCGAACCTGACCTACGTAAAGTTGATCCTGAAGTGGAATCTAAAGCGAAAGCCTTGTTAGCAGCGAGCATCGATGAATCGCACATCTCAATTATACGAACCAAGAAATCGGCCTATCTCATGTGGACAGCACTTTGTGAAAAGTACGCGAAGAAAAATACTACGCAACGCGCAACTCTTCGGTTGAAAATAACCACAATAAGAATGAAGGAAGAAGAGGATGCTGAAAAATTTATTTCAAACTACGATACAATGGTAGATGAGCTACGTGAAACTGATGAAAATTTCGCGGACGAAGAGGCGGCATTACATTTGGTGAGAGCTCTTCCCCACAGCTATGAAATGCTGAAAGTTGCAATACGAGCTGGAGAGGATTCCGAAGATTACGAAAAAATCAAAGGAAAAATAATTGATTTCTACCTCCAAAAGTTGATCCAACCAAATTCAACAGAGACGAAAGATTTGAGAAAGGAGGAAGAAACGAGCGATGCAACAGTGTTCCATGCAAATCGAAATCGTAGTCGAAGATCTCGTTCGCAAGGAAATCAAAATTTTTTCGAAAATCGTGGATCGAGTCAAAATTGGCGAACAAATGGAAGAGGTCGAAGTTTTTCGCGCGGAAATCGTTTCAATCATCGAGGAAATTTTAACGGTCAAGGATTCAGTTATGGTCGTGGTCAAAGATTCGATAATTTTGGTGGTCAAAGGTACCGTGGTTTTCGTAATCAACGTTTTGGCGGCTATCGAGGCCGATATCAAAGTAATTATAGCAATGGAAATTATGAAGAAGCTGAAAGTATGATAGCTGTGCTCAAGGCAGAAGTTGGTCAAGCAGTCAGCAACAACGCGCAAGTTACAAATGGAAATTCGTTCGAATGTTTGGTTGACGGCGGATGCAGTCATCACATGACACCTGATCGTTCCCTATTGGTCGAATATCGCAAGTATGCTGAATCAAAGCCTGTTGGTACAGCCGACGTAAATGCCTATCCGTTAGAAGCCGTTGGTGAAGGCTATATACACATTATTTGTAATGATAACATAAAGGTAAAGTTAGGACCAGTTTTATTTGTACCTAAGTTACGTCGTACATTGTTGTCTGAAGGAGATACGGAAAGCAAGGGCTTTACAATAATAAAAGAATCAGGCAAGATAAGAATAGTTAAAAATGATCGTGTTTATATCGAAGGAAATCGACGCGGTAGATTATATTATGTGAACATTCGCATTAACGTAGATGAGATGAAAAATTTCGAAGCACCTAGTTCGTTTAACGTAAATCCTTATCCATCTGAAAAAAATGATAAAACTTTAGAATTTTTGCATCGAAAGTTAGGTCACTTAAATTATGGAAGTTTGAAAAGAATGATTAAGAATGGAATTTTTGCCGATGAAAACGTGAAAATAAATGAGATAGATTTTAATTCGTACAATGTGTGCGAAGTTTGTGTCAAAGCCAAACACCATCGTGATCCTTATCCTAAAGCTACTCGTTTTTATTCTCGTAGGCCTCTAGAGCTAGTCCACACTGATGTGTGTGAAATTAAAACAACTGCTTTCGATAAATCGAAGTATTTTGTAACGTTTGTAGACGATTTTTCTAAATTCAAAGCTGTTTATCCTATCACTAAGAAATCCGAAGTTTACTATAAATTTCTCGAATTTGAAAGTTACGCGTCAACATTGTTTGAGCGCACATATAAAATTAGAGCCCTGCGACTTGATCGTGGTGGCGAAAATAGAGATAACAGATTAGTTCAGTACTGTAAATATAATGGTATTCGTTTAAGTTATACTCCTAGGAAAGAATCACAGCTTCTCGGCGTCGCAGAACGCCTTAATCGTACTCTTTGTGAAAAATCTCGGTCAATTTTAATCGAATCTGGCCTACCTAAATATTTGTGGAATTATGCAGTTCGTTACGCTGCTTATATTTTAAATAGATGTGAAACATACGGATTGAGAGGTTGGACACCAGCGATGTTAGCGTATGGTGAAGCAAGTTTAAAGAGATTGAAGTTGTTTGGAAGTGTAGCTTTCTGTCACGATAAAGAGCCGTGCGATAAGATGTCGGATCGTAGTGAGAAGAAATTTTTCATAGGTGTATCAGAAGGAAGCTACATTGTTTGGGACGATGAAAGGAAGAAATCGACGGTAGAAAGGAATGTTATTATCGATGAAAGTAGGATTTATAAGAACGAATTGAGGAAAGTGATACGAGTTCGCTTCGAAGATGAGGAAGAGAACAGTGAAGAGGAAGTAGTGCGAGAAGAGCAAGAAGAATCGAGCACTAGAGAGAGTAGGAGAGATGCCTCAGGAAATGTGAGAACTAGGAGTGGAAGAGTAAGTCGCCCTCCAGTAAGACTAGGGATAGACGAGGTGAATGAGATAGTGGCGTTCATGACGAATGCTGAGGAAGGAACAGAGCCTGAAGAGTGCGGACTTGAAGAGAAGATGCCGTTAACGTATGAGGAGGCCATGTCGAGGCCGGACGCAGAGAAGTGGAGAACAGCGATAGAAGAAGAGTTTAAAGCGTTGAAAGCGAATGACGCGTGGATTGAGGTGGATCGTAAAGAAGCTCTGAACAAAGTGAATGTTGGAAGTAAGTGGGTGTTTAAGATTAAGAATCCAGGAAAAGAGAATGAACGTTATAAGGGACGCTTGGTGGCGTTAGGTTATATGGAAGCAAGTGAGAATGAGATTCACTATTCACCTGTTGCTAGTGCTACTACTATAAGAACCTTTTTTGCTCTAGCTCACTCACTTGGTTTAGAAATTATGCATTTAGATATATGTTCAGCGTTTCTTTACGGCGAAATTGATGCCGAAATTTATATGAAAGTTCCGGATGGCTATAAAACTTCGAATAATAACGTAACGTTAAAATTAAAAAGATCTATTTATGGATTAAAACGTTCCCCTAAGATTTGGAACTCAGTATTTGACAATTTCGTCATTGGTCAGTTAGGGTTTGAAAAATGTAAGTCGGACTCCTGTTTATATGTTAGAACAGAAAATAATGATCAACGTACCTTGTTAATCGTCTATGTAGATGATATTTGTATCGCCGCACCTTCGCCTGTTTTGTTGAGTAAAATTTCAAAGGCTCTATCTCAAAGATTTAATTTGAAAAATTTTGGTTTTCCGACTAAGTTTGTCGGGTTAAATATCCAATGTAATGGTAACGATCTAATCTTAAATCAGTCAGAGTTCATCAAAAATCTCTTGATAAAATTTAATATGTATAATTGTAATAGTGAGCCTATGCCTGCGGCAACCAATTTTTTGGAAAAATTAAATAATGATGAATCAAAGCTTGTTAATAGACCATACCGAGAACTCATAGGAAGCCTTTTATACTTAAGTAATCTTACTCGTCCCGATATCGCATATTGTGTGAATTATCTTAGTCGAAAAGTAAATAATCCGAATAATTCGTGTTGGCAAGCAGCTAAGCGTATTGTACGATACTTGAAAGGCACCAGATATCTTAGCCTACATTATAGGAAGAATGATAACACTCGTATAACTTTAGTTGGCTATGCTGATGCTGATTACGCATCTGACCCTGCGGATCGTAAATCGTTTTCCGGTTACCTATTCGAAGTCGGTCAATGTCTCGTAGATTGGTCCGTCAAAAAACAGAGGACTGTCGCCCTCTCAACAGCAGAAGCTGAGTACGTTTCGTTGTCCTTAGCGGCAAGCCAGGGATTGTGGCTATTTGCGCTAGTGTCAGAAATGATCGGTCGACAGATAGAAGAGTCCTTTACGATCTTCGAGGACAATCGCAGTGCCATATACTTATGTCAAAATTCGTGCAACACGAAAAGAAGTAAGCACATTGATATCAGATATCATCATGTGAAAGATCTGATTTCGAAAGGAAAAATAGAAATGCAGCACATTAGCTCAGAGCTCCAGAAAGCCGATATTTTAACTAAAAACTTGTCAGCAGCTAGAATATCTTCGTTATGTAAATCGTTTCGTTTGTACTAATGTTGGAAAGTTGAAAAAAAAAATCGTATACTTATCAATATGAATAATAATATTTTTTTGTTTGAAATCGTTTGCATGTTTTATCATCTAGGATGAAATTTTTTACCTTGTTTGCTCTTGTTCGTTATCTTATGTTATAAATGTAGGCCTACTAGTTCGAACTCCCGTAAGTTTTGTTTTAAGCACCTTTGTCTATGTGTATTGTATTGTTTTTTTTCTCTTGTGTGATTAAATTGTGATGTTTCTTGTTGTGATCCAAATGTCTGATTGTAAACCATGGCCATGGTAGCGTAAGTGTGTGTGTTTGTTTTGTGTTTCGTGAGTGTTTCTTTTAAGAGGTTGTTTTTTATTGTATATAACCATGTAAATTTTAATTTGATGTAAATTTTATGAAAGCCTGTAAATCACGGGGGGAGTGTTGAGTTATCGTGCTTTATCAGTCTTTGTACGAGTATGTGCTTTAATCAGTGTGTCTAAATAAACGTTACAGTAAGGTAGTCATTTTACACGCTTCCACCTTTCTTCTCAGACTTTCATCAAAATTAATGGACTTTTATTGACTTATTGGACTATTTTTGAAATAGTGAACTTTTATTGGACTTATTGACCTGGTAGACACCCTGTAAACTAGCCTGTCCGCTCGTTCGCCCTCTTCCTTGGTCCCTGTCTCGGTTTAGCATAAGTCCGATATAAAATATTTTGGGCTTTTGCCTTTTGTGGAGCTCACTCGCTCCGCTCGTTCGCCCCCTTTCTAGGTGTCGTATAAATCTAGCACCTATGAGAAATATTTTTTGAGCTATCAGCTTTTGTGCTTGGTCCCTGTCTCGGTTTAGCATAAGTACTTCTCTTCTTCTTCTTCCTTCTTCTATACAGCATATGTACTAAACTAGACTGAAACGTAGGGGGGGGGCGTGTGGTACTCGCAGATTTCTCAATCACCACCCAAGTATAAACATTTTTCTCAAAAATTTTTCAAGTCCATTATCGGGGGAGGGGGGGGGAAGAGGAGGGGGTGGTACTCGCAATTTTCCAATAGTGTATGGGGTCTCAGAAAAGACATGAAAGATGTCAAAAAGCTCATATCTCACGCGTTCGAATCATGCGAACAATCGTATCAATTGCAAGAGAACTTTTTCAAGATTCTTGTGGCTTTTAATCGAAAACCATTTCTGTCCGAGTAAATCTCAGCCAACCAGATAGTGATCTCAGATGTCTCGAACCTAATTGTCATATGTATCAATAAATTATTTTGTCTAAATATCGCGTTTGTTTCGTATTATTCTTTCCTTAAAGTATCACATGCTAAGGATCAAACTTTTCTCCAAAGTAATTGTAGAGATGACATATAGCTTGCACTGACACTGTCAGATATGAATTTTTCCGGTTTGAATATTTTTCTCCCATTAGGTTTCTCAGCCGCCCCGACTTATTTCCAGTGCGTCGAGAAACTCATTCCATATTTTTCATTTTTTTGTATCTGCACGAGCATTCAACATACTGTATAATTCTATTCAAGTAGAAATTCCATTTATAACGATTTTAGCTGCGGAACTCAACGTAATCGCATTGGTATTCTAAAAAAAAGGAAGTTCTGCCGCAGTCGATAGGCGGTGTATCAAAAACTAATTTCTCGCTCGAAGAAAAATATCCCTAACTAATACATTTAATACGTTCGAAAAAATATTGAGAGAACTCTCTTCCTCGTTTGTGAGGTACGGACCGTAAATATTAACTTTTTATCATATGCACATTACGTCAAAAATCATCATGAGGAAAATTATATCATTGTGTTTGACGGCCAGAAAATCGAATTTGACTTATCTAAGCATGCAGAATGAGATAAAAGACCGAAGTTTTTTTAGCCTACACGAGTTGTCTTCAGAGCGGAAACAAACGATAATAGGATTTTCCCGACGCTCAATTCCAAAAATGGGTCGTTAATTTCGAAAATAATCAACTGGTACGGGTTTGACGATCGGTCATCCGACATGACGATGGATCGTCTGATCTATGCATTGATTCAGTCTACCGGTACTTTTAGATTTGAAAATAATCTTGTTTCATTCATACTTCGGGACGTGTCACCATCCACGCAGACACAGCTATGATCCAGAACCCGCTAGCCTTGTGAATGTGAAACCGATCGTCCCGAAAAAAAATCCGGTCACATTTCGGGCGGGCATTCTCGGGGGCCCTGGTGAGCACGAACTTCCATCTGGGGAGGTACGGGTTTTGAACGTAGCAGAAGGAGATATTCTCCTTCGTATTCGGTAAAAGCTCCTTGTTCCAATTGACTTAGAATTGATTGAACACGGTGGAAATGCCTTATACTTTACAAAGGCTCAAAGCTGTGGTACAGCGTATAATGTAAAAGCCAAATCGTCATAATATCCTGACGTCGTGTTCAGTAGTGACAAATGCGTCTTCGTCAAAGAAACACCCAGAAGCCCTGAAAAAGGTGCAGAAGAGTTATATAGATGGGGAATTGTACGTAGAATTATTTGAACTAAAACGTGATATCTTTGAAGTGTGTCACTCTTCATATGATTGAAAAAAATATAATTTTACAGGGAATTATTCTTAAAAACGCCTTCCCCAAAGCCCCCTCGTATTTACGATCAGTTCATAGAAAATTTGATGAGTCATCTTCTTATACCAAGGTATTTTCACGCGCTACTATTCTTCCAATAATTTCAAAAACCGATTCCGGGATACCGAAGTGTCCAGAGAGGGTTCTATAGGACAACATTTCAAGAACATCGGGTCAAATCGCCTCAAGTTTTCTAGATAATGGGTGTACAAATTTTCATACTTGTACCACAATATGCACTTTTCTTACAAACTTTGCTGTGTACCGCTAGCACTAGGAGTGCTCATGAACTGCAGCAGGGTAAATATCTCATCATAGTCGATAACTGAAAAGCTAATTCAGCCTCATCACCAAGCTGCAGGATCAGTGCAATAGTGCAGTCTGCTGGAGATGCCAAAGCATAGTTAAAAATCCTCCAACGGACACAATCCTTAACCTCTTCGAACAATTGAGCGGTCAGTAACCTGTCAAGCAAAGCATACTCGCATCATATAAGTTTCCTGAAAGAGCTTAGTTCTTCGTCACCAAACCAAGAGCTCCTCTTCCGTCGTCGAGCAACTGGAAGCAATAATTCTCACCCTTCTTTAAAATCAGAGGATGAGTAAGAATACACAATTTACCAATAGTAATCTACGCGCACACAAATCTAAGAAATTTACCATAGCTTTCAAATTCCAAAAACGTTCTCCTGTACGAACCACAAAGGATTAAATAATACGAGAGTAAAATAAAGGGAGAGATGATCCGCCTGCAAGTCCTTATTTAAAACCTATACGTATACGGTTGAGGAAAAAAAAAAAAAAATCAAAAATGTAATTTCCACGAGGATGAAGGTGCTTTTCATCTGTAATTACAATACTTTCTAAAAGTCAGTTGTAAAGTTGGTAACTAGTAACGATCTAGCCTTAGCGACGGTGGTTAGCGAATGAGGGTCTAATTCTACTACGTGATGTTTCTATATACCTGCGCAAAAACTCCTTCAGGTCTTACTGAGAAAACATACGCAGAATAAAGGTTGAAAAAAGAAGGAAAAAAAAAAAAAAAAAGAAAACTTTTCATATCCAAGTTTTCGACTTTATAATTAACGCGCTGTTAAAATTCAAGTCATTAACGCAATCTGTGTACAAGAATACGGGCATGGCGGATGACTTGAAATTAGTCGACTTCCTTTCCTCTGTGAGGGAAATCTCATTGTTAATGTATAAAATTGTTATTTTATTCTTCTTTCGTTTTTATGGAGGAAAACATTAAAAGGCCATTACTCTAATGTTTACCATATGGTACGCGTTGTTAGTATTTGTTTTTTAACAGACTGTGGATTTATATTCCACCATTTCTCCAATCATAATGTTTAGAAGCTCGTTCGACTTACACTGAACCATGAAGAGAAGTGATGATATATAAAGGGCTGATTAGCTGTAAGCCGCGGGCTCTTGTTCGAAATAAGCTGGCCCATAGGCAGCCAATGAAATAACGAAGCTATTAGCCAATGATAACGATCCGTTCGTCTTCTCTTCCCCTCTTTCGACACTGTGGCCAGGCTGAATCTACATCAGCCATCAAATTATCAACTACGACTACGCTCCTCAAGGCTATATTCAATTTGTGAAAAAGGAAACATTCATGCGGCAGAATCTACGGTATTTGGAAGGCTTTCTCCCGAGCATAACTTATGAATCTCTTGTTCATGACACTCTATCGTTGTCCCATGTTGCTCTTGTGATTGCCACCAATGATGGAGACGATGTTAGCGGTGGTGGTATGGAGTTGGAGTTTGTGTTTGCGATGTAGATATTGTTGGGAATACTGCTCATGTTGATGTTGCCTTGTCCAATGTTGTCTCTGCGAGTTCTTGTACTGGTTTTGTTAGCACTTCTAATGATGACTTGGGTGAATGTTCTTTCAGTAAGTGAATTGTTCTGCTATTAATTGTCTGTCTGATTCTATTACTTAATCCTGTTTCAACTTATACTCCTTTAGATTCCGGTCTGCACACTCCTTTTGCCTCACAGTTTCAGAGACGACTGATTATCAAGTCTTCTAACATTTCTATTGACATATACAAACTGCAGGATGCGTCGGGCATTGGCCGCGTTATAAGGACGCATTTTCGTGTGGCTGTAGCGCGTCTCAAATCTGTTTTGCATACTACTGATGGTGAGGTAATTACGACACGATAACCGATCTTCCTGTAGTGGTGAGCGATAGTCCGATAGCACTATCGATAGTATCGATTGTTTGTGACTGTCGAAAAATAGATTGGGAGGTATCATCGAAAAATGCAAAACGGCATCGTGTTCAGCATCAGAAATACATTTTACAACACTATGCCGTCTTTGTGGCGCTACATGACCAAAAAATTGTTGAATAGTGTTATCGTGTTCATCATTTTTTTTTCCCCCTCCTAAAATACAATACCTAATCAACCAATTTGTCTAAACTAGATCCTGAATATTTCAACTATTTGAGTGATGATTTTGAAGGAGCAGAATTACCAGTTATTCATTAGTTGAAGGAAAATTCTTCTGTGAAAGATAAGTAAATGAATTTGTAGCTCATATGCATGATGATACATCAAGAGGTAAACTAATGAAAACTTGCGACAATATCTTTATGCTTGAAGGAAAAAAACAAGGAAACGCTTCTGAAAGGTATGGCTGTTAGAAGGGTCAACGAATCGCAAGGTGTAATACCTGTGTCAGGTAATACAAGTAATTTAAACGATCATTTGACGAGAAAACATAAATCAGAGTACGCAGAGGAAGCAGAGAGTGAAAAAGATACTGACATTGAACCTGTAAATGATGAACTTGTCAAACCCAAAATAACGAAGTTGGTTAATACTAGTAAACAGCAAACTGTCCGATCGTTTCTCCAACTTAATAATCCGTACCCAAGAAATCATTCATAAAGAGAACGCATTAACAGAAACTTCTGAACTTGATCACATCTCGATATTTACTTTTTAGTCTTGTTGATTATGAGGAATTTATTGAGTACTCGAATGAATTAGACACAGAAAAACTTTCACAACAGTTCTATTACCTGACGAATACAATCGCTTGAAAAATAAATCAATTTTTTATCTTGAGAAATACTTTTGTGAGTTTGACTGCAGATGGTTGGACATCTTCAGCCACCGAATCGTTTCTTTCATTGACGTGCCATTTCATTTATGGAATGGAATTAAAAAACGTGATATTAGATACCCCTCTTCTTGAAAATGGTCATGGTGCCGAAAATGTAAAAAAAGTAATTATTGATACCCTCGCTGATTTCGAAATTGAGAAGAAAAATGTCGTTGAGTTGACCACGAATAACGAAAATACCATGCAATGTGTTGGCAGAGAAATTAATATTCCGTGGTTTGGGTGTTATCGTCACTTGGTTGCTCTTGTAATAAATGACGTTTTCCGTCCGTCTGCGGCACAGGTACAAAAGGAGAAGTCGGATATATACCAGTGGTTAAAGCCCATTTGATATTTGGTTACAAAAAGAAAAAGAATTGTTACATTTTTTTATTCGAGTTCATCGGCTTCCGAAGCACTAAAGGAAGAGCAGGCTAAACTTGATGATAATAAAAATGATTCAGGAGTGCGACACACGATGGAATTCCAAGTTACTCATGTTGGAGCGGTTTTACGATCTTGCCACCGCTGTAACCTGCGTCCAAATGAAAATGAATACGTCTTTACCCCTCCTTAGTTTTGAAGACCTGCAGCTTATGCACCAAATTATTACCTGTTTGAAGCCATTTAAAGTGGCTACTGATAATATCAGTGGTTCACAGTACGCCATCATCTCTTTGGTTATTCCGACGACCAATCAAATATTATGTACGCGCAAGGAGGTGAAATCAACGGTATTATGTTTTCATTCATGAGACGGACAACGGTTTGTACACTACTCATAAGTGTTCTAGGGGGGCGCCATCTACGCGCTTATTGCCACTCGAGGGCGCCCCTCTCTCCCCTCCCGGTGAAATATCTTGCTGTATGTGCACTCACCATTGTAACATAGTGAGTTTGTGACGAATTAAATTGTGCGTTGCAGACCGAAATATCGAGGATATCAGCTATAAAGAGAGCGAGTCGAGCTCCGTCCTTGTGAGTCGGAAGCGCGTACAGTGCGAGTTGTACCCCGGATACGGAACTCCCGCGAACCTGCGACGCAGGTATCAGACTGGTATGACGTCGACAGTGTGACAGTTAACGAATGTGTAGGCAACCCTCGTGTCCCAGTAGGTATCGCAACTGGTCCAGATAAATGTGTAACGCCCATACACATTAGCCCGGGCCTTATTTCTTTGTTCTCAATTTCTTCATACCTCACTCTCTAAAATTGTTCCTAAAGGTGAAAAACTTACTTCTAAAAAATTTCAGCCACATACATTGGAATTTATCTGACCCCCAAGCTATGAAATATTTTCAAGCTTCATTAGCGGGTTGCGTCGTGTGAGTAACCGTTAAGCGCGCGAGGCAATGCGTCAAGTTCACCCGCTAACGATAATATCATATTGACAATGCAGTACAGCAACACAGCAGTCAGCAATACAGTGTCATAGCGTCGTGGTGTTCAACCTTGAACGTATTCAGACTATTCCGAGACGTTATTTTTCCTGGAATTGTTTCTGTGGTCTAGTTGTTTAGTTTTGCATGTGCATGTAACTGAATCGACAAATTCATTCGATTGCCATTCATGCATGCAGTCTGCAGTCTCGTTTTAGTATTCAGTGTGAAGAGATACTTTTCATCAGAGATTAGCGGAATGGATTTACGGAGAAAATTTGAAGTGTATTTAGTTGGGTATAGTAGACCTGACATCCCTGATATTTCAGAGTTGCCCTCTAACCGAGATGTTTTAAGTGTTCTGTTTCACAAAATGCGAGTGGAGAAATTATCGTTTTCTGACAGCGCACCTTCAATCATAAAAGAAGTGGACGTATTCTGGCAAAAGGCACGTATTCCAACCAGGCCTATACATCATTGTATAGGACATTTGAAGAAACTATACGAAAACTGGCAACGTGTTCAGAAGAGGAGTAGAGACTCACCAAAAATCCAAAAAACAAGAGAGGAAGAATTTCAGAATATGCTCGACAATTTATTTGATTTTGCTCACGGTAATGCAGAAAGCATGATACAGATACCTGAAGACCTTGAATTTTTACGGCTACAACGTCAGAAAGGAAGAATGAGTTTCATGGCGGGTGTAGATAAAAAATTAGCTGAAGTTGAAAAAAGGAGAGCTGAGCGTGAAGTAAGATTTCAAAAACAGAAGACAAGAAAACTTGACGAGGAAATAATGTTAGGTGAGGTCTTGTAAACACTTCGCTTGAATTTGTAGATGGTAATGACATTTGTTCATGAAAGTAACTCAATTTTTCAGGTGAAACGGTAGAATTAGCATCTAGTGGTTCGTCAGGAGGTTGTAAAAGTTTAGGTCACAGGCAGACAGTTTCAATTTTTCCGACAGATATGAAGAATGTTCTAGGTTCAAGTCATCAAAGTAGGGGTCGTAAACAGGTAATTACAGAAAGACTTGTTTCTGTGTTCGACAAGTGCAAAATTTCTGACAGAAATGCTGTCCATCTGTTAATTGCTGCGGCTGACACCTCTAGTGATTAATAAAACTTCTATTCGGCGAGCCAGGCAACACTTCAGAGGAGAAAAGGTCGAAAGATTGAGACAAGAGTTCAATGATGTAGAATTGAATGCAACTGTATTACACTGGGACGGTAAATTGCTGCCTGCTCTGACCAATAAAGATATGAAGGATCGTCTTCCAATTTTAATTACGGATGGGGATGTCGAAAAACGTCTTCATGTTCCAGAGTTGGAACGAGGCACAGGGAAAGATCAAGCAGATGCTGTTTTTGCCACTATATATGATTGGGGATTGCAGGAGAAAGTAAAAGCGCTTTGTTTTGACACAACTGCCACTAATACTGGTGGAAGCAAAGGTACATGCCATCTTCTTGAGCAGCAGTTGGAAAGGACCTTGTTGTACCTGCCCTGTCGCCATCACATTTTTGAAAAAAAAATTCCAGGTAAAGTAGGTCCTGACGTACCATTATTCAAAAAGTTTCAGAATCAATGGTCAAAAATTAATAAAGTGAAATATTCGTCTGGAATCGCTGACAAAAAGATATCAAAATTATTTCTTACTGATAAGGAAACCATAATTCAAGTTTTGAAACAGATGTTAATGAACCAACATGCTCGAGCCGATTATAAAGAATTTCTGGAACTTTGTTTAATTTTTCTTGGAGAAAAGCCAGGAGAGAAAATCACTTTTCGACAACCAGGAGCAATGCATCATGCGCGGTGGATGTCAAAAGTGATATATTCCTTGAAAATTTTTCTATTTCGCAAAGTTTTTAAATTAACATCTTCTGAAGAAAAAGCGTTATTGAGCATCACTGTTTTTATAGTCAAAATCTATGTCCGCGTACGGTTTCTAGCACCTGTCTCAATAAGCTCGCCAAATACAGATTTTGGTTTGCTATTTCTCTATAGATCAATTGATGCAGAAGTCAGTGAAGCTGGTTGGCGTAAATTCATAAATCATTTATGGTATCTCAATGAAGAAAATATAGCTTTTGCTTTCTTCGATGATGTTTCTGTAGCTACAAAAGAGAAGATGCGGACTGCACTGTTGAATGAAAATGCTGATGACGACGATGAAAACGATGAATATAACAAAAGAGTACAATTGAAGCTACCAGAAGTGGAAGGTGTTGTGATAAATGGTTTGGAGCAATTTGTCAGCCCCAAAACAAATATCTTTTTCAGACGATTCGATATTCCTCTTGATTTTCTGCAAAAGCCATGTTCTGAATGGGTGGCTGATCAAGATTTTTTGCGTGGTAGAGAAATTGCTTCAAAACTAAGAGTTGTTAACGACGCAGCTGAAAGAGGCGTGCGACTTATTTCTCAGTATCAAGGTATGACGAAAAATGAAGAACAGCAGCAATTCATTTTGCAAATCGTTAGCGACTATCGCAAAACATTTCCAAATGAAAAAAAAGTACACTCACATTGAATCACTAGTTAGGATTTTCATGAAGTAAATAAAATTAAAAATTATTATGAAAATAATGTACTTAAGTAACTACTTATATTTTAAGTTACTTATGTTGTAGAAAAATAATATCATATACAATTACACATCTGCTCAGTCCAGTTTGCACGTTGTATCTAACGCGTAAAAGTAGAGTGGAATCCTTTTTATGTACTTACTTATTAGAGATGGCCGTCAGATGACATTAGGGGTCGGGGGGGGTGGGGGTGTCGGGTTAGTTCTATCCAATCAAATTGAAATTTTTACAGGATCATTTTTTCATCAAAATTAACAAATTTAGGGGGTGAGACAGATGATATTCGGAGGAAAATATCTCCACATCTATAGGTAAGGCCTGGGCTAGTAGACATAAGTGTCGGCCCGGATACACGCGTTGCGACGAGAGCTCCAGTCGGGTCCGGGGAAAGGAACACAGCGCCCCTCCCCCCCAAAAAAAGATTTTCGCCCCCTCCCCATGAAAACTAGGGACCCTGTGGGCCGCTAAAAGAGCCGGGCTCGGGAACAAAATCCCCAGTCCCCCCCTTCTCGTCAGGCATGGTTGAACCCGTTGATGTGACCGCGGGCCCTGATCGTTGTACTGCGCCCGTAGATGCGGCTAACCATTATTGAACTTTGTTATCGTTTCCGTATACTATTCAGACATCCATAAAATTATCCTAGTGGATAATATTAACGAAAAGGAAACACAAAAACTTGAATATAATCTCATAATAACTTTAGAAAAGATGTTTTCAATGCTGATACAAACGAAGTACCAAGGATCGAAGGAAATGAATACAACACAGACGTTAGTATGTTTTGTGATTACGTATATTGTTCTATCTTGTACTGTTTGTCAGTACAGTAACTTCCGATTATCCGACGTCGGATTATCCGACCAGCCGTATTATTCGACCCCAAAAATTTGCTCCCGATTATCCGACCTCTCGATTAATCGAACTTTTTCCGTATTATCCGAACCGTAATTTTTCCAACCTCCGTATTATCTGAACTCTCTCCGCGTTATCCGAACCGGATTTTTATCCGAACTTTTTATTATCCGAACCACCCATTACCCCAGTTAGGTCGGATAATCGGAAGTGTACTGTACATATTTTTGCTGCGATGATGAAGGAAGTTTGTCTTCGAAATGTCAGCAATAATTTTATAATACTTTATAATTTTGTACAGACAGTAGAGCCGTTAAATTTCAAATTGAATTGAATCAAACTTTATTCTCTTTGTCATAAAGTAGATGTTCAGTGACAGTATTATGATTGTTTCAAAGTGTCAAATAATACGTGTACACCTTCCGAAAAAACGAGAATTTTATAGACTTTGAAAAAAAAAAAAATTACGCGAAACCGCATAACCACGCCCATTTTCTTACGCGTTCCAACTTCATGAAAACCAGCTATTGACAGAATGACAGGGTATTGAATTTTTATGAGAAAGTCACTTGTTTACATGACATTTGTCTTGAAAGAAATACGCTATGTTTGAGAATCCTGTACATTCGACTCGCGAGCATGTACTCCATTGAAAAAGGTGAAGATGCCTTAAGTCTCTCTCGCTGTCTTCATCGTTATTCCGAAGTCTTATTTGTCGAAGACCGTGTATGAGTATGGTTGTCGAGGATGTTTTCAAATAAGGTAAAAGTACACACTGCATTGTATACATTCGACGACGGCGTCGCGAATATTAAATGTACAACTGCAGATCCGACAGTAGGAAGGCAGAAGTGCGAAGAAAGGGCGTTCGTCGAGTACTTCAAAGTGTCATCTTCAAGTGCAAATGCAAACATTAAACTCATGATCCAGATATCTAAATAATAAATACACGAGACTTTCTTCTCCTACTTTTTGTTCCTTTAGTGTTTTCTTTTCACTCTACTTGAACACGTTTGATCTGTTTTTATCCACGTGTTTTAGTGTTTTAAGACGGTGGTTCAACAGTTTTCCTCGTAAAAGATTTTCTCTCGCGTTCTTTCTTTTCTCGTTTTGTTCCAACATTGAACTTTCCCTTCGCGACCACGCAGTACAGTTTTCCTCACTCCATGATGGGTTTTGAACTCTCGGTAAACTGTCATTTTCGCCTGTACTGTTTTTAGTCTCGAATATCCTTATCAGCTTCGTAACGTCTTCTTTATCCGTCCTGCTAGTCTCGCCCTCCCTAAACTTGTCTACCAGATAGTTTTTTCCTCGTCCGTTCGCGAAATGCATGTATTTTTCATGAGCAATCCCGAAGTCGCCCGGCAATTATTACAGTTACAAAAAGCCCTTCTTGAGGAATTCATTTCTCCAGTCACGATTGTCCTGGCAGATAATGTTATTTATCACGATTTACGGGCGTAAATGCGGAGTCATTGTTGTATCCTAATACACACTCCAGAATCACATACGTTGTGAAAGCTGGTGGTGTCGTTTGTTTTGTATCGTTAGCGAGGTTCTAATTTTAATTGAGTACGAAAGAAATACAAACGTGCCAGGATAATTGCACTCAGGATGAAACAGAGAGAAAAGACCAGAAAAAAAGAAGACAGATATATCCAGATAGTGGTTGCTGCGAATGCGAATGACAAGAAACCGTATAAAATGCAATTAAAGACGGATTTGCGGAGAAAAACGTATGAGTTGGCCACTCGAAGGATTCATTTTGACGTGGACAAAAATAAGTTCAGATCGAATACACCTTATAAGATTATGGTCGACAAGGCGAATGCATTTTTACTTTGACACAGGATATGTTCAAAAAGTCGTTATTCTTCATTAAAACGAAGAAGACAAAACGGAAAGAATGAAAAAGAAAATCCAATAAAAACTGAATAGAAGTTCATACCAACTGTGAATACAAAAAATGCTGGTTTCAGATAACAAGAGTATAAAATAATAAAAAATAAAAGTTATATTTTTCAAAAGTAATTTTTCGCGAGGAGAGAGCGCATTAAGGCGTAAATAATGAAAAATGAATCCTTATCGTATATACGATAAAAAACTATTTTTCATAACTTTTTTAAGAACTGAAAAAATTTGAATAAGTGAAACAGAAAGACGGGAAAGATGTAGTATACTTTTTAAAATTGAAATTCCAATTTTAATGCTCAGTATTATGTAGGATTTCTGTATTATAACGTTGGTTGTATTCCCATAAGCGTTCTCTTTTTTCTTCATTTTTTTTGTTTCACCTTTTTTTTCTTCACCCCCTTCTCTTTTATAATAACTTATTGTATTTGCGACACGTGAAAGTTGCTTCTGTTGTCTCACGACGAATATTCCTTCAACGATTTAATTTATCGAGAAATCGGTGAAAAATACAACAATGAAAGTAGATATTATAATACTATAAAAGAAAATTTCACATTCTACTCGAAGAAAGTTTTCATAAGATTTCACGAGCGTATAATATAATTTAAAATAGTATTGCGGGTAGATGAAAATCGTGAGACTTTCTCCAAACTTTTTTGGGAAGAGGTACAAACTCGAGCTTACATTTCTTCAATAATAAAATAGGTGGAATGAGGCCTCGAGTAATTCGTTCAAGTTCTGATATTTTTTATGTCTTTGTGGAGGCCCTACTCGAATTCCAAAATACGCGAGTTTAACCCCTCCCCCCTCATTGACGGGCTTGGAAAAAATGTTGATGTTGAGACCTTTAACCTAATTCTAAAATCTGAGCTCAGTACGACGCATAAGCCAAGCTTACAATACCTATACTCCATTATTCGATATCTCGATACACTCAATCATTAGATAAATCGACAGATCTGATCATTCGATAGATCGACATATTCGATTAGAATTGATTAAACCACTATAATATGAAGTCTCCCCGAATGGAGAGATTAATTCAGAAAAAGGGGGCGAAAGAGCGGGACGAGTGAGCCAGTCAGTTTAACAAACAGTAAAATGAGCAGAGCCACCTACTATACAAGAAATAAAAAATTATCCTTTTTCATTTGGTTACGCCAGAAAAGCTTTTTGTATTTCTTTTGGTTGCCATGAGTCGTCGTCGTGCATATTGTACATAAAAATTGTCTCACACTGAGACCTGCTAATTCCGATTGGCTGTTGGTCGTAATTATTCTCTTATAGGTAACCATTCAAATTCAAATCCCGAAATATCCACAATCGAATTCAATGAGAGGAAATATGTCTTCAGTATAAAAAAGTGAAGGACGCCAGTAATCGTTCAGCATCAGAGAGGGAAGTAGTGACCTTACAGTCAAAAACTCAAATCCTATAAATTAACCGTCATCTATCTCCTTTGACTTGCTTTCCGAGTGACAGTTCGGCGATACTGGTCTCTGTATCACCTGGCTATTTTTGGATCTCTTACAAGAATGAAAACATGTCCGGATGGCTTTTCTCTAAAGGAAGTCGAGAAGCGATTATACCCCCCTCAATTGGCGGTGTCCGCGCTAATACGCACAGAACTTCTGTCAACATAGTGCGGTAGGCACTTACACTGTTTGAAAATTGTTATAAGTATCCGGGTCTTGTTGACATTGATCTCATCTGTAAATATCTGGTGGTAACCAATTTTATATCTGCACAGCATTTCTTATAGAATATCCTAATCGCGATTACAAAATAGACTCACTTCTGGTTCTCTCTAACAACCGTGTAAAATATATTTCTTAATAGGTTATGGGTCCAGAAAGCTCACGAAGTTATTAACGTCTTATTCAAAAGTTTAAAAATGTCTCAGGACAAGAAATTGTGGTTAAATTCACTTGGATCAGAAAGCGAGTATTGCGTGGAGTAGAAGTTCCGTATGCTTCTAAAACTCCGGGAAAAAGAATGTGCCATCGCAGTACTTCAAAATCCGCTAACACATCCGACACCACCAAATGATTTACATGAAGGCGCTGATGAGACTTCGATCGCTGATTACAATCATGAAGTAGAAAAGTTCAATGCAGATCTCGAAGTATTCAAAGAACGCGTCGAGGGAAGTTCTGGATTTATTTATTTTACCGGATGATGAAGAAAAGGAAGATTCCAAAGATGAAAAGTCCCAAGATGAAGAATCCAAAGATGAAGAGACAGATGATGAATTTGAAAATTTTATTTAATTCGTGATACTCCACCACCACCGAGCGTATCATCGAGCAGCTCGAGCTCGTCGGGGTACATTAAACTTTCGCCCGACCCGACGCCGACGTGGACACCATCTCCGTCATCATCAACGCCATCGTACTATCATCATTTTTTTTTCTCTTGGTTTATATTTTAGTAGATTTGTTCTTGATTTTGATAAATTATTCAAAGTTAAGAAGTATTTTTTCTAGGTATTATAAAAATATTTTTCAACTTGAGAAATTTTAAAGAAGTAAGTTGATGATTCAAGTTGTAATTTATATTTTTCAACTTGAAAGTATTTTATAAAAAATAAATTTCATGAAATCACCGGAGAAAAATAGTCTAATATTTTGATCATAGGTTTGAATTATTTGAGTGTAATATAAATAAGAATATTGCTTAAAACACATATTTGCGACTTGTTATTGAAAAATGGAGAACAGAATTGAATTCAGCGCTAAAAAAATACTAAAAAATTCGCCCTCTCTCTTTTTTTGTTGTATGGAATCATTTTTGGCCAGCTAGAAAAGCAATTTTGACCACTGTGCAGCGTTAACTTCAAAGCTTTAAAGTAATTATTTGCTCTCATGGAGAAACACTGAAGAATGCAAAATTTTACTTACAAATAAATAAAATGGTAAGATGACAGATGACGTATTTTGAATAATTCTACAAAAAAATGCTGACCACTAATTTCATCAGTAATTTTGACCTCTACTCCTTGGATTATTTTTAAAAATAAAACAGAAAGACTGAAAATCCAAAAAACCTGAGCGGAGCCTCCTGACTAGGAAAATGGTGAAATAGCGCGACGATCATACACCTTACCACGTCCACCAAAGAAGAGAGGGCCAGTGTATTGGTGGACCGACAAAATTGCCCAACTCCGCAAGGAGAGCAACCATCAGCGCCGGATATATCAGCGTAGTAGAGGCCGCGAAGAGGCGCAGATGGTTGCTGGGCAATACCAGCAGGCTCGGAAAAGGTTAAAGGCTGCAATAAAACAGAGCAAGAAGCAACGTTGGGATGAGCTCTGCAGCCTTGCGGATGAAGACCCCTGGGGCAAACCCTACAAAGTTATAAGGAAGAAATTAGGGGGTCCATCCGCAACGAGCCGAATGGAGCCAGAGGCTGTGGAAAGAGTGATTGATACACTGTTTCCACAAGGCCCGCCATTTATGGTTACGCCACCACAAGTGGAGGAGGACGTGCCCCTCTTTAGTACCGAGGAGATTAATGCAGCCGTTCAAAGGCTGCATGGTAAGCAATAGAGAGCTCCTGGACCAGATGAAATACCCAACGCGGTGTGGAGCTCTCTCCACGTAGTGGACCCTTCTCTGCTGCCTAGTGCTTTCAATACGGCACTGGCAGAGGGGGTGTACCCAAAACGTTGGAAAAAGACCAGGCTGGCACTGATAGAGAAGAAGGACAAACCGCCTGGCCTGCCGTCCTCCTACCGACCGCTCTGCCTGCTCGACACCGTCGGCAAGATATTTGAGCGGGCAGTGGTAACGCGGTTGGAGAACCACTTAGTGTCCAAAAAGATAATCTCTGGGAGTCAGTACGGTTTTAGAGCCGGACGCTGTACTTCAGATGCCGCAATCAAGCTGAAGAAGGTAGCTTCTGCGGCAATGAAAAAGCGACGGTTCTGCGCAGCTGTCAGCCTCGACATAAAGAATGCGTTTAATTCCATTCCGTGGCAGAAGATCTTGAGGATGCTACAAAACGCAAGGGTGCCTGGTTACCTACTAAGGATCATCTGCAGTTACCTAAACTGCAGAGAGATTGTAGCAGAGACGTCTGCTGGCACAGTGAAGAAAAGTGTAACATGCGGTGTTCCTCAGGGCTCTGATTTGGGGCCCACATTGTGGAACATCGCATTCAACGGCCTTTTTAAGATCAAGCTACCACCAGGGGTACAGCTCATATGCTATACCGACGATACACTGGTGGTTGGCTCTGCCGACACTGTTGCCAAGGTGGAGACCAAGGTGAACCAGGCGCTAGAGGCTATGACCCGTTGGATCGAGTCGGCCGGATTAAGCTTGGCAGGAGAAAAGACGGAGGCCATTATATTCACGACTCGTCGAAAGTTTAATCCACCCACCTTTCGCCTGCAAGGTGTGGCTATTGAGAACAAGAAAGTACTAAAATATCTGGGGCTCTGGTTCGACAGTAAGCTAAGCTTCCGTCACCACTTCAAGATGGTGGCGGAGAAAGCTTCCATGGTGGTGACACGGTTGTCCCACCTAATGTCGAACCAAGGAGGACCTACAGAAGCTGTAAGAAGACTCTATATGAGTGTAGCAATGTCGGTCCTCCTTTATGGAGCCCCAGTCTGGGCCGACTCCATGAAGATTGCATATAGACGAAAAGAAATGGAAAAAATCCAACGAAGAGCTGCGCTTAGGTGTGTTAGTGCCTACCGCACTGTGTCGACGGATGCTCTTTGCGTATTAGCACGAATGCCGCCAATTGAGCTGCTTGCGGAAGAGCGAGCAGCGGTATTCGAGGCAAAGAAGAAGACAAGGACCATCAATCAAGCCTTGCGGGTCAAGCAGGAGGCCAGGCGCTCCTTGCTTGCCAAATGGAAACAGCAACTCGCCCTAACAGGAAAGGGTGAGTGGACCCGCGTGCTAATACGTGATCTTGACCAGTGGATGGACCGAGACCATGGTCAGTTGAACTTTCATCTCACACAAATGATGAGTGGCCATGGGTGCTTCAACAAGTACCTACACAAAATGGGGAAAGTTGAGCAACCGTCGTGTTCACACTGTCAGGAGCGGAATGATGACCCACAACACACCATCTTCAAGTGTGAGGCGTGGAGACGTGAGCGGGGTGAGCTAAAACGGTCTCTTGCTGAGATCGGGGAAGATGAAGAACTCACCCCAGGTAATCTGGTTCCATGCATGCTCAGAACAACGCAGGCATGAAACTAAGTATCTACATTTGCCGCTAAGGTAATGAAGAAGAAATTGAACGCGGAATGGGAGCGGCAGATGTAGAGCCACGTTATGGCCTCTCACATCTACGTGTACCATCCCCCACGCTGCTGCTGCTGCTGCTACATCAACTCTCGCCAGCACCAGTACCGCCACATACAGGGCGCTCAGGAGAGAGCGCCCCACAGAAAAAAAAAAATAAAAAACAAAAAGGGCAAGCACAAAACAACCCAAGAAGAAGAAGAGGAGGAGGAAGAAACCCCCGCCTGAGAAGCCAGAGTCGCGAAACATTGCTGGTGAGCTTCTAGTGAGTTCCCAGTGGTGACTGAAAGCTCTGGTGGAGGAATTGATACGCGCGCGTCCATGGTACAGGACTATCTGAATTCCAGGTTGAGTGCTGAGCGCTCCCTCGGTCAGTAGGGTAGACCCCTGTAGTGGCCTCATTGACGGACATTGCACAGCGCACGGAACCCCAGGAGAAATGGAGCCAGGCTACTCTCAATTCGAGCCCACTGGACTACCGACGCCATGCCCTAAGAGGTGGATACCGGTGCCGGAGGTGCGGTTTTTCGGGGACCACTTTGGGCGTGCGTGCACGCTCATACGCCCCCGTCTCTCTTTCAAAGGCGATACACCTTACCACAACAAATTATGTCATGCCATGTGACACCCTTTGTGATATAATGTGACAAAATAAAAGTTGCAGAGAAGCTCAATATCGCCTATGTTTCGAAGACGGGATAACAGCGCGACAATAGCTTGACATCAAACTTGAAGTTTGTCACGCCATGTCACACTTATGGAATGCTATACTGACAATAGCGCGACTACAAACTTAAAGTTTGTCGCGCTATAACACGCTTTTGGAATGCTATACAGACAACAGCGCGACAATAGCTTGTCTTCAAACTTCAAATTCCTCGCTATCATGCTTCTGGAATGCTATACAGACGTTAGCGCGACGACAGCGCGATATCTTCATTATGTGAAATACAGCGCGACAACGGTGGAAGACGTAGCGGAATATTGTGAGATAGCGCGACAAGCACAGCGTTCTATAAGGGTACCCTTCTCACCAGCCACAAATTCAAGTTTTAAAATTGATTGCTACATTCGTCGTTAATTGTGTTACTAGTTTCTGTCAACCACAAAAGTTGGGGGCGGGGGGCAGTTATAAATTATTCTTTTATTATAGGTAGATATCAACTTTGTAGCGTCACATTTTTGGAACGCACGACAAAAATGCATATAAATCCCCGTTATAAGTCTCAATTGCTATATATTTTATTAGACAACTATTTCTCGACTATTTCTCGATATTTCCGCATTAACCTTTTTTTTTTTTTTTGATATATTTTAGTGCAGCCTATTGCAACCTGGTATGGCCAGCATATACTGCACCAACCCTTGTGTAATATATTCTATTGACAGAGAAGGCGACAAGTCCGTTTATTCAAACATCTGTGACTACAGTCAGTCTAAATCCTACTTTAGGTTCTAAATTAATTCTCCCTCTTTTAAAATCTTTTATTAATGTACGAATGCACACCAATACTGCATGACTGTCCTTGAGGCTGGACCTAACACAGAGAATCTTACTGTTTATTTCTGAGAAAAGAAAAGGAAGTTAGTTAAACCGATTATTTAAACCCTATTTTAGATACAGTTGAGTGTCAAGTTCTTTTACGATTGAATTCACCCACTAGTTAATTTTACGATTTCCTAAAAAGATTCTCTCTGTTACCGCCGGACTTTAGGAAATTGTCAATGAGTCCGCAGCAGGGGATGTGCAGGACTGACTTTATGCAGTTCATCTGCGGGATGGTCTGATGGATGCATAGACTAGAGGAAGTCGTAAAAGTCATCCTCTGTTCTTACATGCGTATCTTTATAAAAAGTTTTTCTTACTGTTGGTCCCAAACACGTGTGGATTCAAATTCCTCTTTCGGCCACCCTTGATGTTTGGGTCAACTGACTGTTGCTTTTTCGCGGGTTTCTGTACATTGGGGGCGTATATGTGTTGCTATCACTACCAGTATTGTGATAGGCTGATCTACCAAAGATGGCCCTTGTAGTAAGAAAAGCCTAGCCAATCAATAACTCCTTGTCGACTCTTGATTCGATGCTGCTAAGAGAATGAGAGCAGCCAAAGTAGGAAGTCTGCGGAACAGGAGTCGACAAGAGATGATGTGACGTTAGTCGATAGTGTTGCTCAGAAAATTCCGAGACCAAAAGTCTACGTAGCTTGTGTTCGAAAATTACTCTCTGACAATATTATATTGTTACGTTCTTGCAAAGCGACTCGCTCGTGATTATTATTTTCGTCGCGCCTGGTCTCGATTTTAAAGTGTCGGTACATGTCACAAGAGAAAATTCCGCACCGCGACAATTAAAATTTCGAATTTCAATCGCACATAAAATTTTAGCTTGATGTAACAAGCGATCAGATAACTAGAATTAATATCGCCAAGTAACTTGTGCTCGTAAACGTGTGTTCGTATAAACATATCTAGTTTATCATTTTCATTCGCCGATCGTCTGATTCGAGTGCGAAAAGTTGCGCTAGTATTATTGCAGTAGTTCTGTGCCTTTATCGATGTTCTGGAAAAATTGTTTCACGACCATGAGCGGCTAGGCTCACTTATGCGGGGGCCATCCCGACCCCCAAATGCTGCCCAAATGCCGATTCAATAACAACTCATCTCAATGATTTCGCCATTCGTACCATTTTGCCAGGATGCCTCTCCGGGAGTTTTTGCACCGAGATGTTTCCACCCGGTTTCCAACATCGAACCACCAACTGCTGTCACTAGTTATTATTTTATATCGTCCTTTTATATTTTCGTTTTGTCGCCGCTTAGGCGTCTTTTTCACTTTTCATAATTATTCCTCTATTTTCCATGTTTCTTATTTTTCATTTGTTTATCTTGCTTTTATTATACTATGATTATGCATGAACGCCACACTCTTCATTATATAATGTGTTCGTAAAAATTCCTATACCGTTCAACTTGAATCCCAAAAGGTCCTCTTCCTGAGATGTAAAAATTATTCTTTGGAGGAAAGGTTACATTTCTTTTCAGATGCAGATCATCGGATACGCGCGCGTCTTCGAGCTGATCTACATGTGCTCCGTTTATTTACGGTGAGTAAAATATTATTTGAATATAGCAGACTCCCAAGTTTTGAACGCTAAATTACGTTTACCCTTTAATTCGTTTTCTTTTTTACTGTTTGAATCGTGCGAGTAAGCTCGTACAATATATTTTTAATATTACACTTGGGCGCCGATGAGCGCATTTAAAAATTTTGGGTTGAGCTAGCGGCTCGCGCGACCTAGTTTCGGTATCCCCGAGCCCTATCTGAGCTCACCTACATTTTTTGTAGCACCCCGCTGGTGGTTTTGTCTCCCGCGAATCTGGGACGTAAATTGATTTACGTTAACTTGACTTTAATTCTCTTCTTTTATTATTTTATTTTTATATACGTACCCCATTCGCCCAGTGAGACTTGCCAGACGGGCTTTTGCTCATTTTACTTTTGGAAACTTTCCATGGTCGGGCCAGGTAAGGCCAACGAGGATATTCAAGGCGATGGTCGCGCAGCGCCGACACGTTCCTATTCATTACTCTAAAATTGTTCAGTATTTCCTATTTATTTTTATATGGACAAGTTTCATTCTCCACATTTTTGGTTCGTTCCAAATTCAACCCCGAAGGGATTTTTTGGGACAAACACATCTTAGTTAATCATAATTAACTGTATCTATTAATACGAGTTACCTCATTTAATTATTTCCTGATAATTAAGTTCATGCATTGTTTGTCGTTCACCGATCTATTTCATTTCCATTATTATCAGTTTGGACCCGTATTTCGGGTGCATATATCCGTTTGATTTTTCAATTGTCTGTTCTTGCATGCTCGTAACCCGGGCATAATTATAGTTTTTATTCCGTAGCTCCAACCAGTGTCATTTTATTTCATGATACGTTCTGTCTTCTCTCTACGGTAATATTACGAGTAGAAGAAATCTTCACTAATCACAATTATTCTGTAAGTTAATCGTCGGTGGAATATGCCGATAATTCCACTCGGAGAGGGAACAAGTAGGCGTAACCCTCTCTTAAAGCGCCGAAAGCTAGCAAGTGTAGCGTAGCTTCTAAATTGTGGGTCTTTTGTCCCCCCCCAGCTTTCAAGAAAATCTGGGCAAAATTCTTCATTGGTCTTCTCTGTCAGACCACACCTTTTATATGTATCTAATGAGACAGAGTGGCATCCCTGTTTTCTTTTCTTTTTGGTTCGACTTGTTCGGGCATAGGTTAGGCTACACTTTCAGCATCTTTCAAGGGGCACTACCCCCCTTGGAAAGCTGTGACGCTACAACTTCGACCAAAAAAAGAGACTCAGCTTTTCTCAACTCGTTCCTACGCCCTCGAGCTTCCAAAATGTATTCTAATATTATGGGTTGAAGGAGGCAATCTCGCGCCCTTAGAAGCCTTCCTGAATCGCCATCATAGTATCGTAAAAGCATCCTCGTATGTGTAGTCGAATTTTCCTCAGCCCCATCAACGATGATGATACGACGATAAGCCCGAACTTGGTTGTAACTTCATAATAAGTACATTTATATTCTGGCTGCGGTACAGGTAACTAACACGCAACAGAACTTTTCTTTTCTTCAAAAGTTACGCTTGCCGTGAGCGGTAAATTCTCGGTATTGCTTACCGGGCACGTATTTGCTCGGTGTATCTGTGTCTAGAGCAGCACCGTATCCAGCTAAGAAAATTTCCTTCGCTTAGAATTTACGCTATACTAGACAAGGCACTATACATAACAGTATCATAACAACTAAATATCGATGTTGTGTGCTTCATGGTTTGTCTCCTTTCTTCTTTTTTTCAACTTTCAACACGTAGACGAGATGGAAGTAACAGTTGAAAAGTTTATTCTCTTTATACTTCGTGAGGAAGCGTCGTTGTTTTCATTGCAACGGGATACAAAAGTTATTAAACGAATTTACTTTCTACAAGTAGGAATATAAGAGGAGAAGGAAAAAAAAAAAGGTATTCGGACTAGAAAAGTGCCTTTGATATTCGAACGATGACAATAAAAAAACCGCAGAACTTCAAGTTTCTTCGGAACGTACATCTTGACTGCTAACTGTTGACTTACAAAGGGAATTCAAAATGAAGGATCTATCTATTAAGAGAATTCCTTTTTCGTGCGTTTAGATTCATTATCGGAAGCTGAACACGCTCTCGATATTGCTATGGGTAAGAATGAGTTTTTCGGAGCGAACGGAAAACCCGTAGGAGAATGAGCGCGTCAAAACGAATCAATTAATTTAAATTAGTTCGTGAGTAATTAATCTCGACGAGATGATTTTTCTATTCAAGTCACGACCAGAGGCGAACGTTGGCGCGTCTGTTTACTTCTGCCTGTCTATTCACCGCGAAATTTCTTCTTTTCTTCCCGAAAAACTTCCGAACAACTACCCTTTTCGAGATAACTTATATAGTTTAAACATTTTTTGCTTAAAAAGAAAGAATGAAGAAAAAATAAAAGAAAGGAGCAAAAAAAAAAAAAAAAACAAGTGCGAAGAACGAGTTCATTTCATTTTACCTAGTTTTTTAATTTATTCTATAGCGTACCGTATTCTCGATGAATAATAAGAATAAAAATTAATTTGTATCGCACTTTTGACAAGAATGAAAAAACAAAAATCTAAGGCTGAATCTTTGTCGGAAGTACAACGTTTTTTAAATGGAGAAAAGTCCGTAAACTTATGGTAGTTTTTATGGTAATTTATCGCGCACACAGATTCGCGATTCTCTGCGGGTATGCAAATCCATTTGTCAACTTTTCTTTACGAGTACTTTTTTGGTTTCATTACTCTATATGCTCTGATGAACATAAATTTCGAGTATTGGTCAATCATTGTAAGGACAAACACGTCCTATCCTCGAATTTTGAGTGGGCCCACGAAATCGGCGTCTGGACGGTGAAAAAGAGCGGGTTCAAAAAAATCGAACCTCGAGTAAGTTGTGTCGACTTCGTAAGTGTCTATTGGTAGGCATGTCGAAAAGCGGTTCTGGTTATGGAAGACGCTCCAACTGGTTCAAAATACATTGTTTGCTTTCTTTGTGAAGTTCTTGATCCCATATTTGACTTTAGGTCTCTTTATAGATTGACCAGCAGGGCACGATTTAACATCAGATCTTATGTCATCTCACATCTTTTTCCGATATACTATTCTTGCGACTTCAAGAATGTCCTAATTTCACCATAGTGACCCCCAGTCTTCAGATCATCAAGGGCTCCTTTCATCAATTCAATTCTCATTTTCTCTGGTACTACAGGCAAGTATAGTTTTTGGCCTCTATTAAATCGTTTGAAGATAATATATTGTTTTCGTCGATTATGTACCTGCGGGCCACCCTATTCAGTCGTTCGACCTCCTCTTTTGAGTATGAGTTATTTAGGCTCTTCCCATTCAAAATATCTTTGATCCCTGCCAAGTCTCAAGTCCTCTACTGCTACATTCAGTTTCTCATACCCTGAGCCACGAGAGAGTAGGTCAGGGATCAGGTTTCTCTTCTCTGGTATATATTTAAATGTTATATCAAAAGCATTGATTCTTTTAACCCGCGAGGGGTTGAGTAATGAGGATTCTGTAATCTTCAGGTAACTTCAGGTGAGTGAGGTTTAAATGGTCAGTCTCCACAACTAGCGGTCTCATAATCACATAATTATGGTCTAAAAAATTTGAGACTTCGAACTATGCCTAGGTAGAAGTTCAAGATCATAAGTAGAGTATTCCCGTTTTCGCTTGTGGAGCTTCTCGCTAAAATATGCCACTGGCAAAACATCTCCTGTATACCATTGCAAAGTTCGAGGCATCTGTGCTGAGGATAGTCTCCCATTGTGGGTTGAAAATCTGTGGGGCTGATTGAGAAACAATCTGATTTTTCATCTTCTCAAATGCATTTTGACACTCTTTGGTTCAAGTTATTCGTCTCAACCCATCTTTGGCTACACGAATCCGTTCCTTTAAGTTACGGCTATCCATACTAAACAATAAAGAGGAATACTCCGACGTGGAGTAAAAAAATGCAAACCGCAGAAAAAATGAAAATACGACGAGCGCTTTCGGTTAAACAACCATCTTCGAGCCTGAAATGAAAGCAACTGACGAACAAAAGAGAAGAACGAGGTATTAAGATCGTCCAAACGAGAAATCACGGTGTGAGTCATAAACAAGTTCGATCAGGCCATCTTCCGGAATATACGAATTAAGAACAGTGATACCGTCAGTGTTGAGATGACGAATTATCTCTATATTCTCGAGGGCGATACGCTTACGGTAGGAATTCCCCCTTGAGTTGGATTACTTTATGAGGGACGTCAATGAAAAGTGTCGGAAGTTTGAGGCGAAGTTGAAGGAGAGGAAAAATAAGAAGCTGTCCTCCCTAATGACGGTTAATGAGGAGGTGGTTGAGGAGGGGGTGAGTGATGGTGTTGTCGTTCATAAATTCCATCCTCCCCTCATAAATAATAGTCAGGTAGTGTTCAATAGTGACGAAACATCCCTCCTTGAGAAAGGTTTGAAGTTCAGTATGCCTCCCCTCAAGAATGATGAAACCTTGGCGAATGTTGTTGCGGATCTTGCGGTTAAGATTGGTCCTGGTTTTAATACCCAGAAAGTCTGTGCCGAATTAGTCCGTAATAACCCCCTCCCTCGCATGAGTAATAAATTGGGAGGAGTGATTCAGGGTCTAAGGAGGAAGATGAAAGAGGGAGATTTGATCGTCACTAAGGCTGACAAGGGCAACGCTGTTGTAGTGATGGAGAGATCGGCCTATTCTTCTAAGGTCCATGAAGTCCTACAGCAGTGTGGTGCTAAAGAGAGTGAGGATTTCAGCTTTCCCAAGCACGTCAAAGAAGTTAGGTGTGTCATCAACAGGAGTGAGGCTGTTATCAAAACTCCTGCTTTGAAAAAAGCCCTCCTCGTTCCTAACCCCACACCCCCCCCCCTCTTGTACGGGCTGCCTAAAGTGCATAAGAACAATACCCCGATGCGACCCGTTGTTTCTTTCGTCTCCTCTCCTACCTACCTCCTTGCTAAATTCCTTGACCGTTGGTTCAAAAATCGTATTGATTTTGAATCCCCTCATTCGGTCTTGAATTCGGCCTCTTTAACTGACGTCCTCAAGGATGTAAGCCTTCCCCCGGGAACGACCATCTGCTCGTTTGATGTTGTTGGTTTGTTCCCGAATATTCCTAAGGCTGCTACTATCCAGCGTATGGGTGAGCTACTCGTCAAAGCCAACATTCCTCATAATGAGCTTCACGAATTCTTCGATCTTCTTAATACTTGCTGGTCCCCTAACTATTGTAAATTTGAAGGGAAATTTTTCGAGTTCCCTGACGAAGTAGGGATCCCCATTGGATCACCACTAGGCTCTCTCATATCCGAAATCTTCATGTCTAAGTTTGAACTTGACCTCTTTTCCTCGAACCAGGTGTTACTTAATCATATTCATTATTGGCACAGGTACGTTGATGACGTTCTATGTACCTGGACTGGTCACCCAGATCTCCTTGGTGAGTTTCTGAGGTATCTCAATTCCTGGTACCCTTCCATCAAATTTACGTTGGAAATAGGGGTATTTTCCATTAACATTTGGATTTATCGATCTCTATAATAGACGGTATCCATAAGTTTGGAATTTACAGGAAAGATACTACGACCGATGTTTTAGTCCACGGTGGTTCGTTCGGTCCTGTTGCTCACAAGATGGCTGCTTTTCATAGCCTAGTTCACAGACTGACTCGTATTCCTTTGAGTCAGTCTGCCTTCAAGAAAGAGTTAATCACAATAAAACACCTGGCCAGAGTGAATGGGGTCAATGTTGATGTTGACGTGATGGTTCGGAGGAAAGTTACGAGGGGCCTCCTGGATTCCACCACCTCCCTCCCCCGAGACACGATCCGTGATCGCCGTTTGCGTTGGATCAGTCTCCCTTTCTTGGGGAAGTTCTCCCAGCAATTGGGTCGGGCCCTTCGCCCGTTTGGCTTCAGACCCGCGTTTTACAACCCTACCACAGTCAAGAGGTTGTTTGTGAGACTGAAGGACCCCATACCTGTTGATGAGAGGAGTGGTGTGTATAAGTTGGAGTGTGAGGATTGTGGAGGCTTTTATATTGGTGAGACCAGCCGCCAAATGAAAGTTCGAGTAGCTGAGCACCTGAAGTCTTGGAAGAAGGGACACTTGGGGGAGTCAGCTTTCGCCGATCACTTAATAAACAGTGGCCACAGCTTCCGTGAGGGATCCGAAAAGCTCCTCCATAAGGAGAATTCCTACCGTAAGCGTATCGCCCTCGAGAATATAGAGATAATTCGTCATCTCAACACTGACGGTATCACTGTTCTTAATTCGTATATTCCGGAAGATGGCCTGATCGAACTTGTTTATGACTCACACCGTGATTTCTCGTTTGGACGATCTTAATACCTCGTTCTTCTCTTTTGTTCGTCAGTTGCTTTCATTTCAGGCTCGAAGATGGTTGTTTAACCGAAAGCGCTCGTCGTATTTTCATTTTTTCTGCGGTTTGCATTTTTTTACTCCACGTCGGAGTATTCCTCTTTATTGTTTACCATCTTTGGCTCCTACACCTTTCAATAAATTTAGGATTAGTTTCGCTGTTTGCGCAAAACCCCTCAAGTACTTCCAATAGAAAGAGAAGCTTGAAATTAGTGAACGAACGTGTTTTACATTTTTTGGAGCCTTGATCTCTAAGATTGCTCTACCTGCACTTGGGGATGGTCTCACTTTGCCATCTTGTACCTCATTTCCTAGGATTGTAATCTTCTTGGTAAAGAACTCGTATTTCTTAGTGTTCAGCATAAGATTATGACTCTCTAGCGTTTTGAGGGCAGCCTCCAAGTTCTCTATTGTTTTTCAAAACCTTTTGAGTAGACAGCCATATCGTCCATGTGAATAACCATGGTCTTCAATGCTTCAGGCTCAAAAATGTTACTTAGCATGCGGGTGACGGCTTGTGCAGATGAAACAAAGCCCTGAGGAATGCGACAATAAGCAAATTGTGTGCTTATACTATCATATCGGAATGCCAAGTATTTTCTAGATTCCTTGTCCACCTCAAACTGGTAATAGCAATTTGATAGGTCTAGCTTTGAGTAATGTCTGCCTCAAGCAGTGCTTCAATTATACATTCAATTCTTGGAGGTGCTCTACATTCGGTAACCCTTTCTTTGTCCAGAGCTGAGAAGTCACATAAGAGTCTCGGCTCTCCATTCTCTTTTATTTTTAGGAAAACTGGTGAGCAATATTCAGATCGTGTTTTCTCTATCACTTTGGCCTGTTCAAAGTTTTTGTAATAATTCTCTAGCCATCTCACGTAGCCTCCTGTTCACTGGGATTTCATCTCTAACAAAGAATTTGTAAGGCTCGGTATTGGCTTTACGAGTATTCTCAGTTCGAGTGGTGAACACATGCCTGAATCTATGGAGTAGGGGCAAGGACTTTCTTTCTCTTTTCTAAGGGCAAATATCTGTCAATTTTTATTGGGACTCCATCCAAGTCTGTTATTTCTTCGTCCCCTTTGAATACTCTTTCATCTAGTCTGCTCTTAACCTCTTGCTCCTCCATGTTCAGAATTACCTCTTCCGCATCTCCTTTTTGACATAGCTTTGTTCCCTTGAATAGAGTGAGTGGTATGGTGCGTGAATTGCCTATTTCCAATAATGTATTATCTCCTTTATTCTCAGTTTTGGTGAATATTCCTTTTGATAGGATATTATGGGGGGGTCTTAACTTTCCCACTCAATTTCGAGATCACATATTATTTAACTAGGCTTTTGGGTGGTAGAGATATATCTTCCCTGATACTTATTTCATTATCTTGTAAGAAAGAAGAGGATTGTCGCGGAGCGAATAGAATCTGTGTACAAGAGTGTAACAGGGCCACTCGCATACAATGTGTGCAGTCGCCGACGTAAATACCATTATTTAATGTAAAATAAACGAAGAAGATTAAGAATAGAAATCATCTGTTATAGAATTTATTTCATTTCATGCGGAATACAGTCGGACCGGCGTGAACCGCTCGTGTTAAACAGTATTCACCGCTATAAGGATTGTGTTTGAATCATCCACGCTTCACTCCTGTCTCTAGCCAATTCTCTATCTAGTTTTTCTCATTTTTCCAGATTTGTTTGTACTCAGGATCTATTTCTAGTTCTAGTCCACCTTTGAATTTTATCCTGACTTCCTGTAGATCAATCACAGCTCCACGTCGACGAAGATATCGCATCCAAAGAATCATTCCACCTGTTAGTGCCGACAATTCGAGCTGTCGCAAGCGGAAGAAGAACAAGAAGAGGGAGAAGAAGAGTAAGGCAGCATCTGTTGAGGTGAAGAAGGCAACAACTGTTGAGGTGACTGCGGTTAAGGAGGAGGAGGAAAAGAAGGGGCCTGTTGTTAAGGAGATGCTTGTTGGAAATGAGAAGAGGAAGCCCTTCATCTCTACTTCCAAGCTTGTTGTCTCTCCTCCTTCAGTCAAGTCCGTTCCAGCCACGCTTACTAAATCGCCCAGTAAAAGGTTCAGTCGTATTCTTTCTATTTCGGACTCCGACAGTGATAAAGGCGTTCCCAAATTATCTGGTGGTGGTTTCTCCCATGAAAGTGCCTATTTGCGGGATCTGAGTAGCCTTCATGACGCCGCAGTTGAGGATCGGAGGCAAATTGTTTCTCTGCTCTCCGAATTGAAGTCTGTCCGCACTGAGAATGCGAATCTTGTCGCCGAGAATAAGGATCCCTTTGATGGCTTTGAACCTTTCATAGAATTTGTGTCCTTCAATACTAAAGCTGACTTTCACATCCCCTATATACTCAAGCTCATTTTCTAAGCTGGCAGCATACATTTTTGACGTCCCTTTCTCAATTGTACATTCTGGGGGTACTTGATCAACATCAATCCCATTAATATTTGCTCCTGTATCTACTATCACAGAGTCGTCCTTTTCATTCTCTCCAATTTTCACCCCAGTCTGCCGATTAGCATTGGGAATCTCAGTGATAACGTGATCATCTTCCTTTATTATTTTCTCGACTTCCTTCAACACGCACTTGTCATCACTGTGTCCCTCTTGGTTCCTTTCTTTAATAGAGGCTACAATTTCATCACGGATTTCTATGTTCCAGCTCTACTCATCAAAAATATTCAATTTAACTGATGCATTGTGAATGCAGAATCATTATAAAAAGTTGATAATCGCCGCGACGACAAATCGTTAATCTTTCTCGGCGTTGGCGCGGAACTTTCTCCGCACATGAAACTGAACTGTCCCTACCTTAGTCAGAAAGTCGATGAGAAACCAATAAAGGTAGAACACAAAATATCAGTGATCCCTGGGATGGAAATTATAACCTTAGTGATTCATCCTTGAAATTTTCTAGGCAAAGAGATGGACCTCCAAGACTAATAATTTCGAAATCACAACGAGCCCAAAAGGTGGAATATTAACCCCGAGTTTTCTAACGGAACCTATTGCAACTACCGCCAAGAGTACATTAACCAAAATTTCCAATAAGAAACGAAAAATGTTCAAGCTGTGAAGGCATCCACCTAGCTATAGAAGCAAAAAAGTGCAAGAAGCCAACTTTAAGAAACTTTAGACTTCCGACCCAAAAGCCCAAGATTCAGTGTTACAAACAAACAACTGGAGGTGAACCCGACAGGGACAATTACACAGGAAGATAGAAAAAGAGGGGCTGATGAATGTTATGTAAGTGTTCAGTATGTTGATGAAACTGTTGACTCAGGCAGGGAGGTAATGGGTCTTCCGCATTCCAACGAGTTATTCATGCAACCTTGAGAGCCCTACCCCAAGGCACAGCATTATCCCACTTGGACGACTTAGTGATACCATCCAAGTCAACACAAGAAGGATTCGAAAAATTAGAATTACTTTTTGAAACCTTCACGGACGCTAATTCAAAGCTACATCTAGGAAAATCCAAGTTCCCAAGTTCACAGATCACATATCTAGGGCATGAAGTGGATGCAAACGGAGTCCGACCTAGTCAAAGGATGCAGGGAAATGATGCGACCAATAACCAATTTTTTGAGAAGTCACACCACTATTTGAATGGAAAAAGGGACAGGAGCGCGCGTTCTAAGAGGTAAAAAGGAAACTTACTAGCAAACCAGTTTTAGCAATGCTTCAACTGAATTGTATACAGGTGCCTCTAAATAGGGACTAAGAGGGACTCCCTTGCAGCAACAACAACCAGATGGTACTTGAGCCTGTCTTCTACTACTTCAGAAGAACAACGCTACGATTCTTATACGAATTCAATCATGTGGCGGTCACGTCCGGAACTACTTTCTTTCCCTCGTCGAGTTTCATCCAATATGTTCGGCTGATCGATCGAATTTAGAAAAATTCGGCCTGTGTATATGGATTTTGAAAAACAAAAAAAAAAACGCCGACCTCTTTCATCTGAAAACTTCTCAAAGTTCCCAAAAATTTCCAAGTTTCTTTCAGATCTACCTCCTTTCGTCAACATGTAAATTCAGTTCAATTTCACAAATTTTCCTACGTTCCCCTTTCTAACTCTTTTTTATCTTCTTTTTTTCCTCCTTTCATATTCATATTCGTTTATTTTTTTGATTTCAATATTTATAAGCGTCAAAGAGCGGCTGATCATAACTTTCCTTTTTTTTAGTCAATTCAAAACTCAGCCCCAGTCCTGACAACTGATTGTTATTCCAGACTTACTGTATTCGCCACTATCATATGAGCGCTCCTATCAAAATATTTCACTCTATCTTTATTTAGAACTTTTTCAGAAAGCTAATTTATTGGGATAAGCAATATTGTTTCTATGAGCTTTCTCTAATCAAGGTCGATAAGCAGGCGGTGATAAGCTCATCAAACAACAGTATTACACCTTCCGTAAAACTATTTCCAAGTTGCTCGTTCTTCCATGGATTACACCGCATAATCAATGATGTATAAAGATATATTCGAGGCAGCCTCAAGTAACAATCTTACTGCAGTTCAACATTTCATCGAATTTGGAGGCGTCCGACCTCGTGGGAAAAACGCCGACGGAGATACAGTAGCTCACATTGCAACTCAAAATGATAATTTGAAAATGGTCCATTATTTACTGCAAATGGATCCAAGTCTTCTGCGTGTACGCGGGCAAGAGGATTCTACATTACTTGAGATAGCAATCGCTGTCAACTCGTTATCGTTAGTCCAATATTTCGTTGACGATTGTAAAGTCGATCTACTGGAAGTGCACTGCGACGAACCTCCTCCTGACACGTATATTCATTTCGCCGCTGAAATGGGCAACCTTCCCATCTTCAAATATTTTATCGAAGAGAGGCGGGTACCAATAGATCTGAAAAATAGCTGGGAACAACCCCTGGCATTCGCAGCTGCGCGAGAAGCTCACCTGGATGTCATCAAATACATTGTCGAAGAATGTAAAGGTGACGTAACTGTTACTGATTCATTGAAACGTAATATTTTATGTCAATCTGCCATGAAAAGTGATTTGACGATACCCAGATATTTATTGGACGAGAAAAAAATACGTATCAATGTCAATAATCCGTTCATCATTCATGACGCGATCTCAAGTTCAGAAATATCAAACTGCAGCAAACTCGAAGGATTTATAAAATATTTCGTTGAAGAGAAGAACATGAACATAAATGCCGGCAATGACGCGATGCCACTGCATCGGGCGGTCAATGCTGGTATGCTGGATATTGTCAAGTACCTCGTACGTCACGGGGCTGATATTAAACGAAAAGATTTCATGGGAAAGATACCTTTAGAATATGCCGCCGATAACGAAGTGAAAAAATTTTTGGAGGGAATTCAAGGAAAACGAAATGCACGAAGTTTGATAGAGTTTACTCCATCAAATACTTTCAGACCTTATTTGATAAACGGCAAATCGATACAAAATACGTCTATAGCTATCCCAGAAGCATCTATTGTAAACGACAGAACCACTAGTGATAATATTCAAAGCTTTCTCATGCTTGCGAATGTCTACATCAGATCGCGGATTCACAGATATAACCGCAGTCGCAATCATCTTTCTCTCAAAAATATCGTAGAAAGTCGTTTGGATAATGTAGCAATAGATTCCGTTCATGAATATAAATTCAACAAATAAGTATTTCTGACTGGGTCACATCTTCGATAGGGACCAAACATCTGTACAAAGAGCGTCCGCTCAATCATGAATGTATTTCTCATGGGATGTTCAGCGAACGCCGCAGGCGAATGCTCCTCCCATAGATGCTCCCTCAAATCTGTAACATTTTCAAAATTTTCGCGGGTACTTGAAACAAGTAATAGAGTAATCCTGCGTACGAACTTTAAGAGATGATCAAGATCATACTCGAATCCGTAGAATGAATAGATGAGAAGGAGACATAAGCATATGTCTGTATTTACACACATTTTCACATGTACGTATATGCTAGAAACATTTGTCTCGACCGACTTTCACATCAGCACGCAGTTCCTCTCACATTCCTTGATCTTTCCCAGGCAAGACTACCAGAATTTCAATGCGCTCTCTTAGGACACGAAAAATGCTATCGTATATCCAAAAATACAGCCGAAATTCAGAAACTTTTTAATATTTGTAACTCTCATGAATTAGAGAATACGAGGAAAACACGATTACTGCTGCAACGTACTTTGACACACTTATGAGGCTTCAGCAAGCCATTAAAAACAAACGGCCTGGGCTTCTGACAAAAAAAGTGTGGTTATTTCATGACAATGCCCCGGCTCACAGCGCCAAAACGACCCAGGCGATGCTGAAAAATTTCAAGTGGGATATTTTTTCACACCCTCCATACTCGCCAGACCTGGCATCATCTGATTTTCATCTTTTTCCCGGTCTAAAACGCGAGCTTGGAGGTCAACGATTCGAGACAGAGGACGAATTGAAGCTCGCCGTTTCGACAATTTTTAACAAATTGGACGCGCAATGGTACTCCGCGGGGATCGAAAAACTCGTGCCATGTTACAGCAAATGTTTAGATCGGTTCGGGGATTATGCAGAGAAATAAGAATTTCCTACGACCCTCGTATTTAGGTTCTTTGGAAGCAATCATTCTAAATTCATTTTTTTCAATACATACCTTATAGTATATCATTCAACGATCAATAGCTTGCTTGGTGAATCTATTAGCTATCGAACATTACTTCGATTATGTCATTTACTGATAAGAATTCGCGATAATGTATTACTTTGATGAAAGAATAACGGAAGTTTCATACTGAGTCTTTCAATATTCGTGAATTGTATTGAAGTGCGAAAAAATGACATACCAAGATATATTCGAAGCAGTTTCTAATCGAAATCTCACAGCGGTCAAACATTTTGTAGAAGTCGATGGTGTTGACTTGCATTCACGAAACCAAAAAAACGATACACTAGCTCATATCGCAGCTAAAAATGTTGATTTGGGTATGCTCAAATACCTCTTCAAGAAAGAGCCTGATATCTTCAAAGCTAGAGGTTATGAAGAACTGACACTAACTCAACTGGCTGTCGTTATGAATTCAATGACTTTAGTCAAATATCTAATTGACGATTGTAAAATAGACATCTATAAAGAAGGAGATCAAGACTTGCCGGGAACTTGCGTTCACTTTGCCGCTCGCGTGTGTAATCACCAAATGTTCAAATTTTTCATCGAAGAGAAACAAGTGGACATCAACTTGAGGGACGAATGGGGACAACCGCTGGTATTCGCGGCCGCGCGTGGGTCTTGCATCAATATTATCGAGTACATTATGCAGACGGGCAAAGGTGATCTGATGACCACAGATAGTATGAAACGAAATATTTTGTGCCAGTCAGCTATAAGATGTGATTTGACGGTACCCAAATATTTACTCGATGAGAAAAAACTGAACCTCGATTTGAATAATACATTGATAATTCAAGATGCCATAGTTTATAAAAAAAGGTTTCCTACAAGTAATCTCGATGACTTCATGAAATACTTTATAGAAGAAAAAGGTATGAATGTGAATAACTGTGTCATAGAGACCCCTCTGCACAGGGCAGCTAGAGAAGGGATGTTGGACGTGGTAAAATATCTTATTCAACATGGAGCCGATGTTAAGCAAAAGGATAATTTGGACTTGACACCTTTACAAGTGGCAAAAGACGAGGCGGTGATAGAGTATCTTCGAGAACAAGAATATGTTAGCACAAAAAATGAGAACCGAACTCGTCGAAGTATATCCGCGGCTCTACAATATGGACATATGATGACAGTGGGTCTGGAAAAACCAGACGTGCCACAATTGTCTTCGACTGTTTATTATCCGTCTGGTGCCATACAAGTCGACAAGCCTACAGTGAATACAGGTTTCAACACCCATCAAAATATTCTACTTCTCGCTTTAGCGTGTATAAATTCGAAGTCGCATCATTTCTTTCCACCAGCTCCTCAAGACCATATTGCGAGACGAATAGACCCGATCGCTGCCGATGTCATTGATAATTTACAACTGTAATCCGTATTCAAAATTTTATTCTATCAAGATCGACATTATATCAAATAAGAAAGAAAAGAAGTTCCTCGACCATTTTCAATTGCCTGAGACACCGAGCGAGTCGTCCTTTACAGGAATTTATTTCTTCAAGACCTCTTGATCACAAAAAACTCTCTTCTAGTCAGCTTGTTCGTATTCTTAGTGCCACTATAACATTCAAAAACTTGATTTTATTAAAACTGACGTCATACCAAAAAAGAAAGAGGTGTAGAATTTCCCGAGCATTTGCAGTTGCGAGAGACACGTGGTAAGGCGAGTCGCCTTCTACAGAAATGTTCTCTCTTTAAAAAAATGACTGCCATACTTTTTTTTTTTTTTTTTTTTTAAGAAAAGATTCTGTCATCAACAATAAACCTTCAAATTTCTTCTTCATACAATAAGTACGTACTTTCCTGCTGTACCATTTTTTAAAGGTCGTTTAGGTCTCAATTCGAAGCCGTCTCTCACTAACGCAGATACACTATTACAGAGGGGGGGAAACCAGCGAATCGGACAACACACTTATGTATGTAAGAATATCGGATGATCGTTTACCGGTGCTCCAAGTCTTTCCAGCATTCCGTTTTCTCGATATCTTGACGCACGTACAAAACGTGAAATCAATTGACAACTATATATCTCCTAGTATTGTCTGACTTATAAAACATCAACTACCAAACCTGTCTACGAGTATCGATGCAACGCTACCAACACGAAAATTCGTGAGAACGGTAAAACGTTCTTACATCTCCCCCCTTAGGAGGGCCGCCACAGGAAAGAGTGTTGGGCTGATCGTTTACCGGTTTTCTATCCGGCATTCCGTTTTCCCCGATACCAAACTCCGACTGGCGTGAGGTCAATTGATTTGTAAGAATTTCGGCTGGTCGTTTACCGGTGCTCTAAGTCTTCCAACGCACGTACAAAACGTGAAATCAATTGACAACTATCTACTAGTATTGTCTATCTTATAAAACATCAACTACCAAACCTGTCTACGAGTATCGATGCAACGCTACCAACACGAAAATTCGTGAGAATGGTAAAGCGTTCTTACATGTATATCATCGAACTACCGTCGACTGCTTATACGTATTATGAATCTATGAGCTATCGTACATCACCTTCGTTATGTCATTGATTGATAACTTCACGATAGTGCATTACTTTGATACAAGAATTACGGAAGTAACCAGTGCATACTGAATTTTCTGAAGTCTGAAAAAATGACATACCACGACCTATTCGAAGCAGTTCATCATCGGAATCTCACAGCGGTCAAACATTGTGTGGAAATCGACGGGGTTGGATTGCGTGTACGAGACGAAAGAAACGACACAGTAGTCCATATCGCTGCCAAAAATAATGATTTAAGCACGCTCAAATACCTCTTCAAGAAAGACCCTTTTCTCTTCACCGTTCGCGGTTATGAAGAAATGACACTAACTCAACTGGCTGTCCGTATGAATTCAATGGCCTTACTTAAATTTCTAATCGAAGATTGTAAAACAGACATCTATCAAGAAGTAGACGACAAACTTCCGGAAACTTGCGTTCATTGGTGCGCTCGCTTGTGTAATATCGAAATGTTTAAATATTTCATCGAAGAGAGAGGCGTAGATGTAAACCTGAAGGACCCATGGGCACAACCTCTGGCATTCTTAGCCGCTCGAGGGGCTTGCATTGATATCATCAAATACATCATTCAAACGGGTAAAGGCGATCTGACGACCACAGATGCCATGGATCGAAATATTTTGTGCCAGTCAGCTGTGAAATGTGATTTAACGGTGCCGAAATATCTACTCGATGAGAAAAAGATAAACATAGATTTGAATAATACGTTCATAATTCAGGATGCAATAGTTTTCAAGAGACAGTTTCCTTCAAATAATCTCGATGAGTTTATGAAATACTTTGTGGAAGAAAAAGGGATGAACGTTAATAACGGTATCGCCGAGACCCCTCTGCACAAGGCAGCTAAAGCGGGTATGTTGGACGTCGTAAAATATCTAATTAAGCATGGGGCCGATGTTAAACGGAAGGATAATCTCGATCAAACACCTTTGCAAGTGGCGAAAAACGAGGCTGTGATCGAATATCTTAGAGAGAAAGAAGAGAACCGAACTCGTCGAAGTTTACCAGTGGCTCTACAATCTGGAACAATGATGTCTATGGGTTCTGAAAAACCAGAAGTACGAGAATTACCTTCGACTATCAATCATACGTCCAGTGCCATACACGTCGACAAGTCTAATCTAAATACAGGTTTCCATTACTCTCAAAATATCCTACTTCTCGCTTTAGCCTGTATAAATTCAAAGTCATATCGTGTGTCTCATCCTTCTCTTCAAGACCACATCGGAGACCCGATTGCTACCGACGTTATTGATAATTTACAACTTTAGGCGATGCAATTGTGATACTTCGAACTTTTATTCCATCAAAATCTAAGTGTCCCTAAACACGGAAGAAAGTTTAGTTCCTCGAGCACTTCCCGAAGCCAGACACGAGGCGAGTCGTTTATCATAACAATTCCTCTTCAATATGAAATTTTACTAGTAACCTTCTTTACGGCAAGATTCTTTTATGATAACTATAATGATATGAAATTTCTTCTTCATACAGTAATCAACTTTCCTGTAGCACCATTCATGTAACTCATTTCAAATCTCAACTCAAAGCTATGAAACCATTACCTTGATTATTCCATTCCATGATAAGAATTAAGATAATGTATAATTTCGATACAAGAATCACGGAAATTGCCAGTATACATACTGAGTTTCTCAATTCGTGAACTGTTTTGAAGTCCAAGAAAATGTCATACGAAGGACTATTTGAGGCAGTTTCCAAGCGAAATCTCACAGCAGTCAAACATTATGTCGAAATTGATGGAGTTGATTTGCATTTACGAGACCAAAGGAACGATACACTAGCTCATATCGCAGCAAAAAATGTCGATTTGAACATGCTCAAATACCTCTTCGAGAAAGAACCTGACCTCTTCGAAACTCGAGGCTATGAAGAACTGAAACTTACACAACTGGCTGTCGGTATGAATTCGAAGACGTTGCTTAAATATCTATTGGACGATTGTAAAATAGATATCTACCGCGAAGGAGATGCACATTTCCCAGGAACTTGCGTTCATTGGGCCGCTCGCTTGTGTAATCTCGAAATGTTCAAATTTTTTATAGAAGAAAGAGGTGTAGATATAAACCTGAACGACGCATTTGAACGACCTCTGGCATTCTCAGCTGCGCGAGGGTCTTGCATCAAGATACTCGAGTACATCATTCAAACGGGAAAAGCAAATCTGACTACCACAGACGTCTTACATCGAAATATTTTCTGTCTCACAGCTGAACATTGTGATTTGACAGTACCCAAATATTTACTCGATGAGAAAAATATTGATATCGATCTAAATAATACGTTGGTAATTCAAGATGCCATAGTTTATAAAACCAGGTATCCTTCAAATAACCTCGATGCGTTTTTGAAATACTTTGTAGAAGAAAAAGGAATGAATGTTAATAACGGTATTATTGACACCCCTCTGCACAAGGCAGCTAAAGCGGGAATGTTAGACGTAGTGAAATATCTTATTCAACATGGAGCCGACGTTCGACGGAAGAATAATTCGGATCTGACACCTTTAGAAGTGGCAACAGATGAAGCGGTGATAGAGTATCTCAGAGAACAAGAACCTCTTAGCGAAAAAGAAGGGAACAGAACTCGCCGGAGTTTACCAGTGGCTCTACAGTCTGGAGCAATGATTGCTGTAGGTCCGGGGAGACCAGAAGTACCACAATTGTCTTCGTCGGTTGGTTATCCATCTGGTGCAAGTCAAGTCGATAAACCTAATGTTGATGTGGATCCCTATCACTTTCAAAATATCTTACTCCTCGCTATTGCCAGTATAATTTCAAAGCCCCATCACGTTTCTCCACCTTCTCCGCGAGACCATGTAAGGAGTCGAATCGATCCCATCGCTACCGACGTCATTTATAATTTACATTTGTAGTTGACGCTATGGTAATGTTCAAAAAATTTATGCACAGAAGGATGAGACGCTACATTCATTGAAGAAAGAGCCTCCTATTCCTCTGTGAGTTTATTATTGAAGAATGATCTTGTACTTACGCGTTGAGGTGACGAAAAAAATGAAGTTCCTGGAGCCTTTTTTATTTCACAGACGCTACGCGAGTCGTCCCTCACAGCAATTTATTTTTTCAGGACTTCAAAAAATTCGTTTATTGTCACATCACTGCCTTCAAATTTCTTCTCCATCGAATAGTTACTTTTCGGCTACACCATTATTAAGACTCCTTTCAAATCTCAACTCAAGGTTCTCACATTAGAGACAGGGGGTGACGATTTACGGACGAACTGGATAACTCGGAGCGGAAGAGGGTGAAACAAGTGCTTTTAACTCATCAGATCAGCGACGCAAAGCAACTAATGAACTAGTCCGGACGGTATTTATAGATCTCGGGAAGAAAACACCGTTGCGTGGATAGGTGAATCTGTCTCAAAAAAGTATAACTTTGTTTAAAAAAAAAATTGGAAGGGTGTCAGTGAGGGGAAAAAACGTTACACAGATCACGAAAGCAAATTTTCAAGGTCATAGACCACTGCTGTAAAAATGGAGCCCACGATATTCGAGAAGACTAGTCACCTCCAGCTGTAATACAATATCTAAGAAGGACCTCACCTCAACGCGTAAGTACAAGATCATTCTTCAATATCGACAACGTTAAACCTCTACAGATGGAACACAGAGGAATAGGAGGCTCTCTCGTCAACGAATCTAGCGTCTCATCCTTCTGTGCATCAAGACCGAAATGTGGAAAGCTCTGTTGAAAAAAATGGAAGGGCTCAAGCAGCTTCGAATTCGTGTAATGGGTTTTTGTGATCCAAGATGACACGGAGGATGCAAGAAATTAGTTGAAAAATAGCAATATGACATCGTAAGTTATACCAAGATTCCGATTTTAGTAACAGATGCTAGCCATGCGATTGAAATATTCGCACAAATATTTGACATAAGAAACCATATTATTGTAAAATCGGATGATGAAAAAAAGGAGTCAAATTAAAAGGATCTTCATTGGAATATTTTCACAGCCGGGATCGTCTCAAATATTCAAATTTTCAACAAAACTCAACGAATACAAATGAATCTTCAAGGAAGTTGATGGAAAATCTTCGTTCGAATTCATTCGTAAAAAAGAAATTTCTTTGTAAAAATTTTCGCTCTTCAACGTACTTGAAACCAGTTATTCCTACACTTATGCACTTCATTGAAGCCATTCATACCCCCCCCCCCTCACAAGTTGATCATGGAATGACCTTTTCGTATCTATGAACGAATCACGAAAAAAAGAATATAATAAACAACTTACCGCCATCAAGAGTTGCGATATCTCCTGGTAGACCGAGAAACATGATAGCGCCGGCAGTAGAAAGGCAATGAGCGACGCGAAAATAAGAATATAAACGCCGATATAGTATTCTCCAATGTCAAGGGTCCATATCCATTCGGACAATCCGGTATCCAACCGTAAAGCTATCGCCATACCAAGCAGGAATCCAGCTAAAATCTATCAACATCCCGCAAAAAAAAAAACAAGTAAAAACAAATGAAGCCACAATCTAATGTAAACTGATGCCTGTAGAAAACCAGCTACGTAAATCTTTCTTAATCGTACCCCCTACAAGAATTTTTGAAACAAGATAAGTCGTTCCAAAAGTTCGGTATTTTTCTACTATTCTTCTTCTCCCCGGTAGTGTCGGTCTTTTTCGCGTTTGAAATTTAGGGTAAGAAAAAGAAAAGCCGAAGTACAGGGAGTAGAATAGTGAAAACGAAAAAAGATATAAACTTTCTTTGACTAGTAGCAATTTTCTTAAGCTTCTTCGTCTTTTATCTAGTTTCGCTTCTTGTTCTAGGAAATAAGTCTTTTTTGTGAAAGCGCGAATCCTTCGTGTTTGTGCGGGCAGCACGTTCCTTCGGTTCCCCTTCGTTATTTCTTATCACTAATAAATTCCATCTCCGTTCATTCGTGTAATTACTCAGAATACGGCTACAATTCAAGAGGATCTGTATTCTCCTTTCAAACGAACGAACAACTTATATATGAGCTGCGTGAAAATGCCTTATTATACGAGTACATGCAAGTTTTTAGGCCGAATAGTCGTAGACAAATAGATGAAAGGAATCTATCAACAGTTTTTTTCCCTTTCCGCTTGAAAGAAGCACAAACATGACTTTGAATAAAAACGTACGGGAGAAACGTCTTTTCTACCTCTCCAAGATCAGATTAGCTGACAATGATCTGTACGACCATTCGTGAACGTGGAATACATTTCTGATATATTTCTTATCAGAAATGTAATTCAATATAGTATACAGTTGATGATTGGACTAAAATGGAAGAGCTGACGTCGTGTATGGGTACCAATCCACCCGAGTAAGTGTTGCATCTACCTACTACAAAACGACGTCTTTATGAGCCAACATTAAATTACCGAACGTTGCTGGATTCGAGACATGAAGACTCCCACCTGAAAATCTGATCAACTCCTATTCCTTTAGGTACACTTTTAGACTATTTATAATACGAGTAACTACACTTCATATCGTGGTGGATAAGTTCAAATTTCTTCATTTTATTTCACAACGGAATATTCTGGAAGATACGACGTGTAAAACCAAATTCAGAAAAAATTGACATATTTCAAAATAGTGTTTCTTAGAAATCATGAATTTAGATACAGAGCGATTCTGTTCGACACAAACGCAATACCTTTATTTTTTTGGCATTTCGCAAACATGTGACACTTTTTGACAAGCCATTACCATGCTCTTTCAATAGATAAATGTGACACAGATTTCACTTTAATTCGTTTATAGTCTTGATACTAATTTACTATGTCATGTACCACGGCCATTTACAATTAGCAGCTGGGCAGCTGGGTTGCAAGCAGCAGGGAGTTATTGTATCGCACTTCGTCCTCCGACCATCAACAGAAAATTATTATAGGCGAGAAAAAAAAACAAAAACAAAAACAAAATCTTCTGGCGGAGCCAAATAGAAAAAGATCATGATTCATGTCTGCCTTGTCGCTCTGTTCGTTCGCCCCCCTTTTGGTCTAATATAAGAAGCCTCGTATAAAAGCTACTACCTTTCGTGGCTTACTCAATCCGTTCATTCGCCTTTCTCTTGGTTTGTCTCCTTCTAGGTCTGGTGTAGTGTACATGGGATCGGGTTCAGTAAAAACATGAAACATGGGGGAAACCTTAGTCCAAGTATGGAGCTAATATAAAGTAAGCCTTTATTTTGTATAGGGAGGCGTACAGCTAGTATAAGCCTCGGCTGTTCGAGTCGTACCTGGTCGACCAGTTTCCAACATCGGAATCAACTTTTGCGGGCCCTTCTCGGCTTGTTGCGTAGACGATCCCGCGATTAAATTCAACAAAATCTACGCTTGCGGTTTGCCGAATTCATTGTACTCCAATTGCGGTACAAACATTGTCTGGTCCAGCAACCATCTCAACTCAGAAGATGTAATTTCACACCACAATCGAAAAATTAGGTGGACTTTTAACCCTCCTGCATCCCTTCACCGCGGGGGCATACGGGAGGCGAGGTGAAATCTGCAAAATTTCACCTGGTCCGTGTTACAAATGGACAAACGTTGAACTATGAGGAGTATACAACCCTCTCTTCACAAATTGAAGTGGTCCAAAATTCGGGTCCTCTAGCGTATCGCAAACAGCCTGACGGTGAAAACGTTGTGTTAAGACCATGCTTTACCTATCTCTTATTACATATGGTAACTGGGAATACTTCTCACAAACTGAGTACTGTACCGAATGGTATGAAATTTAACAAATGTATGGTTAATGATGACAGAAATACTGCAAATTGGTTGATGGCGTGAATATTCGAGAATAATTGTGAATCATAGTTATATGAAAGTTACGAATAGGCTATCTCTGAAAATACTCGTCACTCCACACGGCTCGCCTTCAAAAACAACAATGATTTCCTTCTTATGACCTAATTTGCAAACTTCTGAGGGGAGATATTATGAATGCACCGAAACACGTTTTTGGCAACCATAGTCAATGTCAAGAATACTTTTGTGATGGGAGTTCAAAGGAAGACGATGGTAACCTAGTTCCCACCCTTCGAAGCCTGAATATATTCCCTCGTATAGAGGAGATTGTGTTACGGGTTGCTAGTATGTCCGACAGTCTCGTGCACAACCTGAACAACAACCTGGTGGAAGCTTTCAACTGCACAGCGATGCATTCGACTGATAGAAAAATTGTAAATTTTACCAGTAGATTTGGATACAGAGGAAGAAGTTCTAAGGGTCTCGTTCACTTTAATGAATAGGACTCTTACAGAGCTCTTCATAAGCACCTGAAGGATGGGGTTTCACCAGCAATCGTCTATAAAATCCGCAAACCCACTCAGGTGAGGAAACGTCTTCAGAATCAGAAAACGGTCAACACCAAGAAGACCTCCAAAAGGAAGTTGAAATTTCAAAAGGCAGACCAATTTTATGGACCGGAAGCTCAGCAAGCTATTAGTATTTTATAAGTAATGAGTCCCCATGACGGGTACCTATATAACCAAATAACTTATAAAAATTATTACGGGTCACACACATTTCAAATACTTTTGAACTACTAAGAGAAAGTGATACTACTTTTCACTCCGTTGTATAACGAAGTGACGCCAAAAGAACTACTATGTAGTTATAAATAAAAATTAAATACACTGTACGATTAAATCCCAATGCTCTTCTACGTTTTTACCATAAATTTTGATAAGTTTTATTTCCTATCACAAAAAACAATTATCGCCACCAGGTTAGGTTAAGTTCCTCCACGTGAGCATGGCCACAGGGGGAGGCACTCTTCCAGTGTGTCTTAAATAACTGTAGCTATGTCAAGTCTAGCTGCTACCTTGCCTTGGTGTGGAGGCTCACGACATGGCCTGTTCAGTTCTGTATGCTGAGTTGGCTTAGGGGCGATCCCTACATGCGAGCAGTGCCTATTACTTGGACATAAGGCAAAATATTGTAAATTACCAGAGCAGATGTCAAGAGAGATACTCAAGGTGAAGGACAAATGTCACGACTGCTGGAATTTTAACCAGAGGACAGCCAATAATGACAGAAAAATACTAAGTAAGAGCAATCATACCACGGGTATGAGAACCTGCCCAACCCTTGTGGCATTTAAGAAGAAATGGTTCAACTAGCATCTCCCAGACAAAGAGAAAGAATTCCAGGAGGATATCCCGAGGTACAAAGAGACACCAAACTCTGAAAAGAGCCTTGACAGCACCCAAAGATCTGCTACAGAAACTGCAGAAAATGAAGAGATTTCCCCAGTATGCGGGATAGTACAACCTCAATTTGAAGGAGACAAGTACCCTGAAGAAGCAATGCAAGAAGTCAATAGTGCTGACATAGAGCTCAGGGAAGAAATAGAAAAACATGATACCAGCTATGTAGTCAACTAGGTACTATAGTACAATAGACTACCCCTGAAAGATATTTGATATAATAGAACTACCTGCTTGTGCGATCGCGCATGGAGACAGCATAGATGATAGAGGGAGGTATCATTACAAGATAGAATTTGGGACCAGATCTGAGGGATCAATTTGTAGAAGCTGTTTTGAAGAAGATAAGAGAACTATGGGATTGATAAGATCAATTGAGCTGGATCCTCCCACATCTGATGATGAAGAATAACGCTCCTAAGGATGGATGCCCCCTTGGAAAGAGGATGGACAAGCTGCAGACGGCAGTGCCTGCAGCAAACGTAGAAAAGTTACCACTTAGCCTTAAGCATAAGTCTTCCCACTAGCCTTAAGCATAAGTATCTGTAATAGTTCACACTACAATAGTAATCCATGTAACCCAAACAAAAAAAATACTAGCCTTAAGCATAAGAAAAAACCCACTACTCCCTTCGATATACTTGTAAGTACAATATACTTGTACGATCGAATGAGCGTTGCCGAGACACCACTGAAGAATTATGATTTCCTGCTAAACATTGTTCAGCCATGGCAGACTCGTTAATCTTCTGTTTATTGAAAGCAGTGTGGTGATCAGAAATTCTTGGAGACAAGAAGCGGTGGGTTTGCCCCACGCACTGAGAGTTGCAAACCTCGCACGTCAAGCCATAAATACCAGAATTTCTATCGGAGGGTATGACGTCTTTCAGGTTTATTACATTGTTAAGAGTGAGGAAAGGATAGAACCCTACTTTATAATTGTCACTTCGTAAGTATCCTTTCAAGTTTATAGGACTCTTCATCTAAGATGGACAGGCGGGTCCAACAAGTGTGCCTGGAGGTATTGGGAGTATCATGTTCAATGCTCTGGAACGACGATGCTAAGAGGTGGCGCAGGCTTTTGTACCTCATTACGGCAGAGATGTCTAGAATCAGACCATTTTTGAGGGAAATCTGCTCAATGAGGCGTACTTTGTTGCCTTTAGCTGCGTCTGAGTGAGGTAGATGGAGGAGACGATGGATGGCGCGGTATATAACGGCGACTTTATAAGTTCTCGGGTGTAAAGTGTGATCGTGGGTAGAGACGCCTGTGTAGGTCAATCTCTGGTGAATGCTGACTTCGAACACGATTGCCAAATTCTACTACAAATTGTACAGAGAATAATTATTCTGCACCCTTCTTCAACTACATCGTAGTCAATGAGAGAGAAAGACTCCAAGCTTGAATAAATTCTCTCCATTTTGTGCTCTTATTCTGCACCCTTCTTCAACTGCACCGTAGTCAATGCAAGAGAAAGACTCCAATCTCTCGGAGAGCATTCATGTGACACTGTCAACTAAATTCGTATTTTCTAGTACAAAGGTGAAGTACAACACTTACTTCTATGGTGTCTACCGATTTTACAATTTCAAACAAATTTTATATTTCCCTGTCAATACTTTTACTTCTTCGGAACAAATGAAGAATTCAACACACGAAAGAGACAATAATGAGGTTCTCGATTCTCACAGAGTACAAGAGATTACAAGATGACACAGCAAATGGGACATACATTGAAGGGAAGATCGTGCATTGTCCACACGATTTCCTCTCCAACGCGGGTTATTTCAAAAAAATCCATCCAGCCGCATCCTTCTCTGAAGAACATGAATTCAACATGGGCTCTTATACCGAATAACTGGACGTGTGGTTCATGGATGACTTCATCCATTACTCTAAATGCTTTGCCATCTTATGATTGGGTGCCGATATAAATGATACAAAAAGCCTCATCAGTGTCCTGACTTCATAATTTTTCACCAACCCATATGTGTATAAGCAAGGGAGGACATAATTGGAAATAAGAACCGCTTCTACCTCACCTGGGGTCTCTTGAACGGGTACTCGCTTTTGTTAATGGAATCTCGTATGCTTTTCAACTAGGTTCCAAGTTTGAAACTACCACCACTGTGGAGAAACGAGTGCAATTTATTGTTGTAGTCTGTTCTCCAGAGAGCAGTCTACTATCCATCATCAAGTTTCGTTAGTAGTAATTGGTTCTCCTTAATCTTCTCTTTCAGGCCTTCAACTGATTCCCTACTTCATGGGTACACTTCCTCAAAAGGTTCTCATTTTATGTGACATGGAATATGGTTCACAAACTGTTCTTTGAATCCTATATGCGTTTCCAAATCTACTATGAAGCTATCTAAAACAGCTTGACTGCTTGCTGAAGCCCTTTTCCCAAACAAGGTATTTCATTTTCTTCTAAATCGACTATCGACTGGTCGATAAATGTCAGATAGAACGTGAAATTCTGGTGTAAGGGTTTTTTAGCTGTAGTATTTTCTTTCTCTTGAAACAATATGGTTCACTGAGGTTCTTTCCTTTGCTTGAGTTCTGTCCCATGTAGAGAAGAATTTTCGTAAACTCGTTCTCCTTTTCTTCATACAAAATCAAGGCGAACTTTACAAGAAAATGCATTCTCGACGCACTCTGCGTCAAAATCAGAACAGGTCTCCCACTTGTCGATGTCGTCGGTTTCACTGCCATTATAGGAACTTATTATTCGATTATCACCGCCGCCCGTTGTACTTGCCTATTTATTCAATATCCTCGTACCTATGCCCTGCCTTGTTGATCCGTCTTATTTACATTCAACAATTTCGTCCTCAACGTCTGAGTCCCGCTTGATGACGCCATAAACCCAGCTGTGCTCGCCTACTCGACTATGCTTTGAAAACCGACGTTTGTCGTCGAAGAAATATTTTGCTAGTGGGGTCTGTTGATTCTGGAAAGACCTCGGCAATCAATCGTTTTGTCGAATATAACAATGAAAATATTGTACTTCGGGTTGATCTTGGCAGCAAGACACCCTTGGAATTTTAAGAAGCGTACCACAAAATAGTCGTCATCGAGGATGTGGTATCCGATAAGTTGGACTGTGTCTTTCATAAACTCATATCTAGAGCATAAGAGTCAAGTATTTTCAAATCCCTCTACCTCATATGTGCAGCTTTGTGTTCAAATTTCCTACAAGACTCTTTCAAATACATCAAGTTTGGAATGTTTGGTGGCCTTGCTAATCACAGATGCATACGTTTTTGCACCATAAGGTAGTTTTCTTCCGAATTTCATCACGTCTAAGAAATTGTTTCACTAGATACCGCGTGCTATGACCTACACCTTAAATTACATTGTCATAACGATGTATCATTCTGATAAGAATCAAAGCAAGCAACTATTGAATCATAAATGAATAGGATGACACGAGAAAGAGAACGAGTGTTTCAGCCAATCTTGAAGCGAGATTCATCGTTTCGTCATTAACTGCGATAGACTCATTTTGATAAAATTTTACGCGCACTCACAATGAATACACAAACTACAGTCTTTAAGCTCGGTACATTTACAATCATTTACGCACGTCTGTTCCACTCGCCAGTATTCACGTTCGCGCAAATATAATTCGATGTTCAACATAAATTTCGTTAATAGTCGTAAACGCGGACGAAATGTACCATACAAGAAGCGTGAAGTGTCGGGTACTGTCGAAAACTATTCGCACGCGACTATACGTAGACTACAATACGCGAAATTATGCGGCTTGAATAAAATTTACAGTTTGACACTTATTGCTGTGGCATTCTCCTCAGTGGGGAAAATTTTAATGACATATAGCCTCAGCCCTGCGTACATGTGTAATATTCATACACAAGGGCCGTATATAACTCGGAGCGTGTGAAAACTTTCTGGAATAACTCTATCAACAACACATACATTTTTACGACGATATTGTGGCAACGAGATTACAGTCGATTAGTCGCAATGGTAGGATACCTAATGTCTGCGATGAAAATTCATGAGAAACCCCCGAATTTAACCTCGCGTATACGATATTTGTTCAATCTCTACTGCTATAAGATCGTAGAAAGCGAGGGAGAAAGAAAAAAGAACGAAAAGAATCATCAAGGGACATGAGAGTTCGTTTGAACATTCTCTACTTGACACACACAACATGGCTTTGCAGCAGCGAATTCTTGTACGAGATACCGCTATACTGAGATTCAATTCGCATTTTCCAGATACGGCAGATGGTGGTAACAAGCGTCAAAATTGTCCCACTTTCAACGAACTAACTATTTTGACCTACGGGACCCTTCACGATAAACCCGAGTTCTGTGGGAGGAAGTCATTTGAAGGCCATGAGAGTGGAATGAAAATAATACCTCGAACGAGAATATTTCACCAACAGCGGAGATTAGAGAGGATCACCACATGGGCAAACTTTATGGATTTTCCTATCGTGAACAGCGGCCAAATCTCGGACACGACGTTCTTTACAATAGCCCATGATGTTCGAAAGTTCCCTCTCGTACATGCGGATCTGATGTTAATTATTTTGTCATCGTTTTTGTGGAATTTCGTCTCCAATTTGACCAACCTCGATGTTGGGTCAGTAAAATTCTTTGCGCCAAACATCACTTGTTTATCACCAGTGCAAAGATGAACTTTTAGACGAGGTGCTTCCTCTGTCGCATAATTACCAACACCTATTTCATGAACTTGTGCCCAATGGCACCAAACCACACGTCATCATGGCACTACCCCTCATAGTCCACGTACCCGCAGCCGCACAGCGCACAATAGGCATTAGACTGCACGAATTAATACACGAGATAATAGTGATCGCTTAGAATGCCTTTCATTTACAAAAGAAAGAAAGATATTGCTGTAATGAGATTTAGCATCGTTTTAAAGATGAAATGAAGTGACGTAGGTATAGTTGATATTTTTTCGATTTAAAGGTGGTCTATAGATTGTAGAGTAAATCATGGTTACAAGTTCTCAGGAAAATTCTGTAAAAGAATACTCTCTTTGTTAATCAGAAACCAAAATCTTGCTCAATTGAGAAACTAGGACAGAATTACCTATGCCAGCAGGCTGTTTGTTGACTGAGTTTTCAGCCGTCAGTATGCGTAATTTGGGAATATTATTATGATTAGAGTTAGAATTTTTCGGTGCGAATAAATTAAAATTCGTCGGTATTATTCGGTATTTTCCAAAATTTTGAACGTAAAAACAATAACTGCCAAAAAAATTAGAGAACCCGCTGTCCCGAGTCCCCTGTCCCCCTACTATCATATATAGCTCGGAGGTAGGAATTTTTCCAAGTCCCCTTCCTATTATATATGGCTAGAGGGTCAACATTTTTCCAAGTCCTCCTTCTATCATATACAAGTTTGCATATCGCCTGTGCGACAAAAATCCGAGGACCCAAAATGCTCTACGGATGCATCGCATGCTTCATCATCCTGGGGTTCCTCCCATGGAGGCAGAAATGCGAAAGTAATGATTGTTTGTCAAATACGCCAATAATTTTTTCAAAATCTTAATTATGCGTAAATGTGTTCCTGGTTGTTCGTTACAGACAGAAAGTGAAGAAATGTACGCACTGCAACGAAATGATCCCTTTGGAAGGGGTTGGACGAAGGGATCATTTTGAGGAAAGCCACCAAGAACTGGCAATTCATTCGTGCGTGCACTGCGATAAATTGTTTTTCACGGCTAATTCGTGTAGTAGACACGGAGTAGAATACATGCCGCAGGCGTGCGGCATAGCTTGTTTCGCGTTTTCCAAAGTTTTCTCTTATTGTTGAAGATTATTGTTGATTTCATTTGCTCTAGAACGACTCCACTTTTTCGTTCAAAAATATATTATGCAAAGAAGTTGAAAAAAGGTTAATACTCTCGACGGTACTTTTAACAATAAAAAGAGATTTTTCGGCACTGCCGTCAATATACAAAGATTTTTTTATTTTGAAACTCGACGTTTCGGGCGTCACCTTCCCAAACCGGACTTGGTCACCGTGGGAAGTGTAGACCTGTATACCGCACTATCTGTTCGTTATAGTTGCGAGGCCGTTGGCCAAAAATTGGCGTAATTAAGGCTGTTATCATTATTATTATTATCATTAAAGTACCTAAAGTAAAATATCTCGGATTGATATTAGATGAAAAATTGACTTGGAAAGATCATCCATTGGAGGTACAAGCTAAGCTTAGAAAATTAAATTTTTTGTTCTATCACCTAAAAAATTATTTCAATATGAGACATTTGAAAAAAATATATGTTCCTTTATATGAGTCACTGCTAGGATATGGAATAATCCACTGGGGGGCCAGCAAGGACATACGACCAATAAAAGTATTGCAAAATAAAGTATGTAGGTCCATTCTGTCACTTCCACCAAGAACAACCGAAGCAACCATTTACAAAGAAATGAATGAGCCTAAGCTGGAAGAAATCCATAGGCGTAGACTGCTCATGTTTCTTTTCAAAAATCGAGAATTCTTCCACCTTCACTATAGCAGACTTACGAGAACAAGGAACAATATTGCTCAAGTGGCTGCCTATCCATCATGGAAAAAAGAGCATTCTCGTTGGCAGGGGAGGTATCAGGGGGCTAAATTGTTTAATTTGCTGCCTGCAGAAATAAGAGATGAGGGGAGACTGTCGGCTTACAAGAGATTGATTAGGCAGCAGAGATGAATCTGTTGCTTGTTGGCTTTTATGATAATTTATTTGTTTTATGATAATTTATTTGTTTTGTTGTTTCCTTTTCTCACTGTTACCCTTGACTTCTTGTGATAATAATTGGTGATTTTGTTTTTCTGTTTTCACTCTGTTTTCACTCTGTGGAGGTAAGTATTTTACCAAGTCCCCCTCCCCTCCCCTCTCCGTGACGTCATCAACCTCGCTCGCGCTCGCGGACGAAAAATTCCTGGAAGTACCCGAAAAATTGCAGAAGAGGGGAAATTTCGCATTCTTCCTCGAAACATCTGCAACGCTTACAACCAATATTATGATTTTCGCAGGTATTCATACTCAATTTTAAGAGATTTCAATAAACCACAAAACGAGTGCTCTACCCAACGCGACGTGAGCTTCACGGTCAATTTCTTTTAAAATTAGTAGATTTTCCAAAAACGACCAATTTTTCTTGTAACTCACAATATCTCAGTACTACTTTGCAAAATCTCGCTATTTCACGCGTTGCCAACAGCTTTTTGGGAATTTTTGGACGTTCAAGTCAATTTTTGGTTTCATTCGGTGGTGAAGTCCATTTTCGGTATTTATTTTGTTTTCGGTATTTTTCGGTGAAATAAATTTTTTTCCTGGCCTTCCTACACCCTAAATCGTACTCATCTTTCATTATTTTCGACTCGTCCTTAAAGGAAATCATTTGACAAAAACCGGCAGATCCTAACTCTAGTTATGTTCGAACATTATGAGCTCTAAAAAGTCAAAATTCGTTTCTAAAAGCACGAGTCCGTCATTCACGTATCTCTCGACGGCGAGTCTGTTGGTACTTCATTCAACAGAGAGTGCGAAGCTTGAGCCTGTCCCATGATATAGCAATTGAAGAGAGAGAAAAAAATTCCTTTTCAGAGCAATTTGATCGGACTCTTTCGAACGACGTACGATCATTTCTACAGTAACCATATCACGTTTTCAGTTTTCCACCTCCGAATAAAAACAGACCAGCGGACCAATAAAGTCGTAAAACATAGGATACATACTTTCAGTCGCCGTGCATGGAGCGTGAGTTCGGGTCAAGCGAGTTGGCTGAGAATGGATATAAGGTCGTAAAAATTCGACGATATTAGAGAATGTATATAATACTCCGTATCATCAAGACAAAATTTGAGAACGGAATTCCGCCGTTGTTATCTGCGTCGTCATCGTGGTAATAATTCATTTGAAGTTTCAGTCTCTATATTCTATTCTTTCCAAGATATTTTTTTTCTCTTCCTCTTTGTTCTATATCATTTGCGTGTGCTGTGTTCCAAGATAGAGCTTTCTTTCCCAAGAGACGAGTCTCGATGTTTTTATACGTTGGACGTACATGTATATATATACGTGCGCACAGTAGATGGGATACGTTGTTACGTAGAAAAACTTATTTCTTTCTTTTCCGATATCAACTACTTACATACTGAGAGTAGCAGCTATGATATAGTCTCATAGAGTATGGTGTTCAGATGAAGATTATAGATAGTCTGAAAAATACCCTCAACTTTTTACTACTTGCAGCATAAAATGAAAGGCAGCGCGTACACAAGTACAATCAGTAAAAAGCATACGAATAGTGGGATGTGTTTTTCATTTCCTATCTTTTATTTACGACTTTGATACGTTATACGCGTCTATAAATCGAGACGGTACCTGCATGTTCCAATATTGCACTTTTATATCGTGTAACCCAACCGAGTCCGTAATACTCTGTGTACCATGATTTTTTTCAATTTATTTTTTTTAATCAAATAGCAAAACCAATTTTGTCTGAGTAAGTGCGTATTCTTGAGCCATTGGTTCATACCGTATCGTCCTCGAAAAAATCGAGGAATCGTCATGTTTTTCGAATGTTTCCGTCCAAGAAAATTGGATAAAGTTTAGAAGATGAGATTAGCCGATGAAGATGCACACACACTCAAAATTTAATATGATCGTAACAATACATAATAATTATAATCACTCCCACTCTGTTGCCTATCACCAGGTGTTCGTTTATTATTACACTGTACCTGAACAACTGTCCAAAGATACGACTCTGCAGTTAGGACTATACAACTAAGTAAAGAAAACAAACTCCTGAATAAAGTTTTGGATGAAGCGCATTACGATCGTAATTAACATAGATCTCTCCTACGTTTGTAAATGTCAATGTGTATTGTCGGGGACTAATACCTCATCATCTTTTGGAACAATCACTTCATCACACCCTCCAAATGTTCCCAGTTTCGACAGAAAAGTTGATGACCAACGGACGATCGCTCGACGTGCCCAAATCGTTATAATGTGATTGAAATAACCTCACAGAAAAAGATGCGATCTTCAAAAAAATGTATCGTGGAACGATGCGCTGATGGTCCGGGTCTTCCTGAAAATACAAGACTACAACATCGGAAAATTGAAGTTCAGGAAGATGAAGGTGTCGGTCGCGGCACAGGTTTTTCTCAAAAATATCCAACCACGATGAAACCAAAGTATTAAAATCCAAATAAAATATTAGTTTACGGTGACGGTCAAGCAGGGGTGTCGTGATCCCCCCGGTCCAATGAAGAAATCCCCCTCAAACTTTAAATTCTTATAGCTGAAAAAAAAAAAAAAAAAAAATTATGTGCCCCCCTAAAACGATTACGAAGAATCATCTTCATGAAAATGGCCTCACGACACCCCTGTCAAGGGGTGCGATATGCAAAAACTTGAACGAGAGATGCAACAGAACAACGAGATGCTCACCAAGTTGTTGGAAAAGGGACAAAAAAGGAAGAAACTTATCTCTTCCCCTTCCTCGAACTCTTCCTCATCGAGGCGACAGATTGAGGCAGTAAACTTGATGTTATATTTCAACATTTCTCCCGTCTCATCCAGATACAGGGCTCATATTTTCCAATTATAAACAACAGATCACACAATTCGGTAAATATTAAAATTTCTCAGACACTCATCATGTGATGGAGATCCTTGACAGTTCTCAGTCGAATAAGCGCGAGTATAAATATCCAAAATGTTCTCGTAAAAAACAAAACAATAAATTTTCAAATTCGACGAAATAATATGCAATTACGTAGCAACACGCGACTTCAGGAAAGGTAGTCAACGATCTCTTCCTGCTGTAAGTCACGTTTATCACATTCACGTTCATACTATGCCTGTACGATAAACTTTCACCAAAGACCTCTCGATAAGTGAAATAAATAGGAGGAAAAAAAGAGATGATGAAAGGACCTATATTTGAGGAAAGATGAGAAAAACAAAGTAAGGGAATGGAACAAGTTTCCAGCGAGAGAAAATTCTCGTCTTCCTGTTCGCACAACTGTCGATATAAATCTTAGAAATGGATGTGGCAGACAAAAAGGAGAATGAGAAAGAATGAAGAAAAAAGAAAAAAAAAAATCAGACGAAGAATATGAGAAAGGGGAAAAGAAAAGAAAGATTTTCCGAGAATATTTGCTTTCTTCATTTCTCTTTCGGTTCTTCGTAAAGTTAGTTTTCTCCCTATCAATTTGAAGCAAGTTTTTAAATTTCCCATGAAAACCCATAAATCAGACGCTTCGGTAATATTGTAATAGGAGAGGCTGACTGCAACTCCGGCTCTCGGTAAAATAAATCATGAGTAATACGAACTAGTATGTAGTTCATGTTTTACAAACGTTGAAGAGTAATAATATAGAGAAATCGGAACTCACTCAGTGGTTAGTCGGTACAATAAATTCAAGTCAGATTTTACATTATGAAAAACTAAGGAGAAAGAAAAAACTCGAGGGAGAAAGTACAAAGAAGGAACTCAAAATTTGAAAAATTGAGCGAGTTCTTCTTTCGGAAGTGTGATATGCGGTAACATATACAGACCGGCAAAATGGAACACTTCTTCTCGGTCTGATACTTTATTTATGCGAACACGTAATTATAAGTTATGGCTCGAAGCCCAAATAAGATCTCAAGAAGGTTTTAGTAAGGAAGGGGTTTTGAAGTAGCAAAGCGACACGAATTTTCTTCATTCCATCTTTAGAAATCCACGTAGGTATAAAATTGCTGGATAGCATTTAAAATTCTTGCGATGAAGTATATAACTCTAAAACGTACCTACGATAACCTTACATCAAGATGTGTTCCTGACAATTCCAGTATTCACAAGGTGAACTCTGTCCTCGAGAAGAAATTATTCATCTGCAAGCAGAGAAAATGTTGGAGACTACAGCCAAGAAGAGTGGAAAGACGGTTCAAACTTCAGTACCATTCGTTGATCGCTCTAAATCAGACCAGCGGAATATTTTGAGAGTCATTTTGGAGGGAAAATTTTCAGATTTTTCTACAACTGGAACCCTGGAACCAAATTTGGAATTTTAGACCAAGCATATACTGCAAATCAATTTGATATTTCGAAAGAGTATTTTATTAATTCTGACGAGGTAGCAAAGGAAAAAAACGGGTGACATTGCGAGAAAGAAAAAGAAAAAAAAACAGCAGACTAAACGAGAGTACACACAAAGGTAAATCGAAGGTTCACGTATAAAGAAGTACAAAAGAAAAGACGCTATGCGTGACTTTCAATAAAAAACGGGCCCGAGCGTGCGACTTTCAATACTGTACGACTTTGGATACCGAATGCGACATATGTATTTTCAACTCATCACCGAAATTTTTATGCGTCGCCAAACCATGCTCGTAAATGTTTCTGATCTCAATTTTCAATTTTGTACAGCTTCAACAGTCATAAAGCTCAGAAGACCCAACAGACAGTATTGACTCCGGAGATTCCCGAAGAGTCCAAATTATTGAAGAAAAGACTAAACTTGTTCGTTTAAATAATTTCCATTCTGAATCACCCAGCAAAATTATCCTTCATTAGTTGCACACGTCTACTAGTCGCATAAAGAAAATCTTATCGAATGTTCGTCTCGACAATTTCTTGGGTTTGTTGATCTAATGAAGTACTGACAGACCCATCTTCATCGAATCAACACGATTTTTTAGGTTATGGCCAAATTCATTGGAAGGATTCATACTCAAACGAGTTAAAAACGAGTACAATTTTCTGTGGTGCTCTTCCGGAGGTGCTCGCATTGTACTCGTTTTTTACTCGTTTGAGTATGAATCCTTTTAACCCATCTTCATTTTGAGACTGGGTCAAAACATTGACGTGGAAGCAGAAGCTCAGTGATTATTTCTTTAAGCTGTGTAGAGCGTCATTTTCCACTGCGCACATTCTCCTGTAGCTTTTTGGTGACACTTCTTGTCCATTTTGTGGCGCCATGTCTTCTTTTACGTTCTTGTACTTGGCGCAAAACTTCTTTCTTTGTGTTGCGTTGTATGAGAATATTTAGGATTTTGAAATTGTGTTTTATGTTGTAGAAATCGTGTCAAAAGTAAACGAACCTAAGAAGTATCAAAGGGCCTTTGAAATTTAATGTTCCCTTTCCAGAATGTGTGAAAGGTCAAGTTCAAGTGTTGTACTCATACATGGAAACACTCAATTCTTAAAAGCCGACAAAAGGTAGTACTCGTTTATGCATAGTATATATGTCGCATTCCCTATCGAAAGTCTGTATTCGTAAAGCGTTTGTGAAGTTTGGAGAGGAGGACATATACTCAGTAAAACCCAAAAGGGGAGTGTATCTATTTACCATTCGTTACGTGTCCGAATTAGATAAAAATTATATCGATGTGATAGTAAGTTCCATTCGTAGTACTCGGGTGCATCAAGAATAGAAATTCATCTATATTAGAAATTAAAATAAGGTCAATAATAATTATGAAGAAAAACGTTCAAAATAATAACTTGATACGGCAATTGAGTAAATCATGATACGCTCTCCATTTTCTTCAAATTGCAGTCAAAAACCAACGAGCATGTTATACATTGTACGGATACCACGAATTCTAGACTCAACAGTTTTTACACAAGTGGAAGCGGTGCAAAAGCCTTTTCACAAAAGAGAACGAGGAAAAAAAGATCGAAACGGCGGACAGTTCTCCAAATTTTATCTCCGTCAGACTAACTTGGCTCAGCTGGCGTGCAGGATTGTATGATGTTTCGACCTTTACTTCGGGAATTAAGAAAAAAAAATCCTTTCCTACGCACCCTCTCTCGCAGTCGGAGTGACATTTTCCCCCGTTTTTGCCAGGTTTTCGCATATCCGGAGATGAAGGATAGAAAATTAATTACTCGGAAAATTAACCGTCCGAAACGTTGGAGAAAAAAAAAAAAGTCTTCTCTAGAGGAAATAACGCGCGTATTTGTAATCCCTCGCGGATTTGTTCTCCTGTACATTTCCTTCCAATTATTGTCGTTTAAAGCAATAGTTTTTCATTAGTGGATACTGCAGCTGATCTCAGGTTTTGTAAGAACGCGTCAGTATTTTTCACAGATAGAATAAATCCACCGTTCATCACCGAATGATATTTTGCGTTAATTGCGAAACAATGAAATGAACTTTACACTCCCATGGCTCAAGATACTGCACACATTTTCTTTTCACCCTGCAAGGATTGGATTTCAAGTTTTGAAGGTACAAACAAGGCCTCGAAGTGTTCACGTGAAATGTTTAGGAATTTTTAAATGTAAGGATCTCTGTAGTGTACCTTTTGTTCCTGAGATATTTCCTACTCTCAATGTACATACAGAAAGTTTGAAAGTGCTCATACTGTGAAGTTGCATTCTGGGCCTATGGTAAATTATTACCAAGGCTGCAGTTATGTAGTTCTGATCACCAAATGAATGACATCGAATACTACCTCATTTCAGTCTACCGACTGTAGAATGGATATATACGAATGATGAGATCTTATTTCAATGTGGTAAAAAAGCCTTTTTCAAACATCAGTTATCAGACATATTGTTCGGGGAAATTCTTCAATCCCGCCATTGCCTCATATTATGGTGCACGCACTGTTCTTTCGAGATATGTATCGAATATTCCCTAATACGTTTTAAGCCGTTATATACATCAAATCAAAACTCAAAATCTAATCCTATCCAATTGGTGAATATCTAAAAATTAAGGATCTCTGTTGTGTACATTTTGTTTCTGGGTTCACCAATTGGTTCCCTCGATGTACATATAAATAGTCGGATGAGTGCGCATGACGTACAGTTACGTTCCAGCCTACAGCACGCTGTTACTGGGGCAGCAGCTCTGTAGGCCCCCATCGCCAGAAGATCCACATTCATAGTTGGAACTGGACAAGTGCGCATAACGTACAGGTGCGTTCTGGCCTATAGTACACTATTACCAGGGCAGCAGGTCTGTAGGTCCTTTTCAGCAAACATTGAATCGTATCAGATTGTACCCCCCCCCCCCATCCGCTTCAAAAAATTACAATTTGCACCTTCAAGGAGGATTTCTTCATCTCGATTCTTATACCCTTCCACTGCTCAAGATACTGCACACATTTTCTTTTTACCCTGCGAGGATTGGATTTCGAGTTTTGAAGATACAAACAGGGCTAGAGATATTCCCGTGAAATGTTTAGGAATTTTCCAATGTAAGGCTCTCTGTAGTGTACTTTCTGTTTCTGGGATATTTCCTACCCTCAATGTACATGTACAGAAAGTTTCAAAGTGCGCATAATGTGAATTTGCATTCTAGGCCTATAGTAAACTATTATACCAAGGCTGCAGTTCTGTAGTTCTGATAACCAAATGAATGGCATCAAATACTACCTCATTTCAGTCTAACGACTGTAAATTGGATAGATACAAATGATGAGATCATCCAACATATCGTTCATGGAATATTTCTTCCACAAAATTCTTAAATCCCGCCATTGTCTCATATTATGGTGCGCGCAATGTTCTTTCGAGATATAAGTCTCGAATATTCCATAATACATTTTCAGCCATTATAATACATCAAATCAAAACTCAAAATCTAATCCTATCCAAGTGGTGAATATCTCAAAATTAAGGATCTCTGTTTTGTACTTTTCGTTTCCGGGTTCACCATTTTGGTTCCCTCGATGTACATATAAATAGTTGGATGGGTGCGCATGACGTACAGCTACGTTCCAGCCTACAGCACGCTGTTACTGGGGCAGCAGCTCTGTAGGCCCCCATCGCCAGAAGATCCAAATTCATAGTTGGAACTGGACAAGTGCGCATAACGTACAGGTGCGTTCTGGCCTATAGTAAACTATTACCAGGGCAGCAGGTCTGTAGGTCCTTGTCGGCAAACATTGAATCTTATCATATTCTACCCCCCCCCCCCCCAAAAAAAAAAATAAATAAATAAATAAATAAACGCCAAAAAAATTACAATTAATACAAAAATGCAGCACCTTTAAGGAGGATTTCTTCAACTCGATTCTTATACCCTCCCATTGCTCGAGCTACTGCACACATTTTCTTTTCACCCTGCGAGGATTGGATTTCGAGTTTTGAAGATACAAACAAGGCCTAGAAATGTTCCCGTGAAATGTTTAGTGATTTTCCAATGAAATTATCTCTGTAGTGTACCTTTTGTTCCTGGGATATTTCCTACCCTCAACGTACATACAGAAAGTTTGAAAGTGCGCATAATGTGAAGTTGCATTCTGGGCCTATAGTAAACCATTACCAAGGCTGCAGTTCTGTAGTTCTGATAACCAAATGAATGCCATCAAAAATTACCTCATTTCAGTCTACCGACTGTAGAGTGGATAAATAGAAATGATGGGATCATTCAACATAATACTGTTCATGGAAAATTACTTCCATCAAATTCTTTATTTCCCGCCATTGCCTCATATTATGGTGCACGCACTGTTCTTTCGAGATATGTGTCGAATATTCCCTAATACGTTTTCAGCCGTTATACACATAAATAAATCAAAACTCAAAATCTAATCCTATCCAATTGGTGAGTATCTCAAAATTAAGGATCTCTGTTGTGTACTTTTCGTTTCTGGGTTCACCATTTTGGTTCCCTCGATGTACATATAAATAGTTGGATGGGTGCGCATGACGTACAGCTACGTTCCAGCCTACAGCACGCTGTTACTGGGGCAGCAGCTCTGTAGGCCCCCATTGCCAGAAGATCCACATTCATAGTTGGAACTGGACAAGTGCGCATAACGTACAGGTGCGTTCTGGCCTATAGTAAACTATTACCAGGGCAGCAGATCTGTAGGTCCTTGTCAGCAAACATCGAATCTTACCAGATTCTACCCCCTCCCACCGTAACCATTTCCCAAAATTACAATTGGTACAATAATGCAGCACCTTCAAGGAGGATATCTTCATCTCGATTCTTATACCCTCCCATTGCTCGAGATACTGCACACATTTTCTTTTCACCCTGCGAGGATTGGATTTCGAGTTCTGAAGATACAAACAAGGCCTAGAAGTGTTCCCGTAAAATGTTTGGGAATTTTCCAATGTAAGGATCTCTGTAATGTACCTTTTGTTCCTGGGATATCTCCTACCCTCAATGTACATACAGAAAGTTTGGAAGTGCGCATAATGTGAAGCTGCATTCTGGGCCTTTAATATCAAGGCAGCAGTTCTGTAGTTCTGATCACCGCATGAATGTCATCAAATACTACCTCATTTCAGTCTACCGACTGTAGAGTCGATAAATAGAAATGATGGAATCATTCAACATAATATTGTTCATGGAAAATTACTTCCACCAAATTCTTATAGCCCGCCATTGCGTCATAATATGGTGCGCGCACTGTTCTTTCGAGATATAAGTCACGAATGTCCCCTAATACGTTTTCAGCCGTTATACACATAAATAAATCAAAACTCAAAATCTAATCCTATCCAATTGGTGAATATCTCAAAATTAACGATCTCTGTTGTGTACTTTTTGTTTCTGGGTTCACCAATTGGTTCCCTCGATGTACATATAAATAGTTGGATGGGTGCGCATGACGTACAGTTACGTTCCAGCCTACAGCACGCTGTTACTGGGGCAGCAGCTCTGTAGGCCACCATCGCCAGAAGATCCACATTCATAGTTGGAACTGGACAAGTGCGCATAACGTACAGGTGCGTTCTGGCCTGTAGTAAACTATTACCAGGGCAGCAGGTCTGTAGGTCCTTGTCAGCAAACATTGAATCGTATCAGATTGTACCCCCCCCCCCCCCATCCGCTTCAAAAAATTACAATTTGCACCTTCAAGGAGGATTTCTTCATCTCGATTCTTATACCCTTCCACTGCTCAAGATACTGCACACATTTTCTTTTTACCCTGCGAGGATTGGATTTCGAGTTTTGAAGATACAAACAGGGCTAGAAATATTCCCGTGAAATGTTTAGGAATTTTCCAATGTAAGGCTCTCTGTAGTGTACTTCCTGTTTCTGGGATATTTCCTACCCTCAATGTACATGTACAGAAAGTTTGAAAGTGCGCATAATGTGAATTTGCATTCTAGGCCTATAGTAAACTATTATACCAAGGCTGCAGTTCTGTAGTTCTGATAACCAAATGAATGGCATCAAATACTACCTCATTTCAGTCTAACGACTGTAGATTGGATAGATACAAATGATGAGATCATCCAACATATCGTTCATGGAATATTTCTTCCACAAAATTCTTAAATCCCGCCATTGTCTCATATTATGGTGCGCGCAATGTTCTTTCGAGATATAAGTCTCGAATATTCCATAATACATTTTCAGCCATTATAATACATCAAATCAAAACTCCAAATCTAATCCTATCCAATTGGTGAATATCTCAAAATTAAGGATCTCTGTTGTGTACTTTTCGTTTCTGGGTTCACCTATTGGTTCCCTCGATGTACATAGAAAATAGTCGGATGAGTGCGCATGACGTACAGCTACGTTCCAGCCTACAGCACGCTGTTACTGGGGCAGCAGCTCTGTAGGCCCCCATCACCAGAAGATCCACATTCATAGTTGGAACTGGACAAGTGCGCATAACGTACAGGTGCGTTCTGGCCTATAGTAAACTATTACCAGGGCAGCAGGTCTGTAGGTCCTTGTCGGCAAACATTGAATCTTATCATATTCTACCCCCCCCCCCCCAAAAAAAAAAAAATAAAATAAAATAAACGCCAAAAAAATTACAAATAATACAAAAATGCAGCACCTTTAAGGAGGATTTCTTCAACTCGATTCTTATACCCTCCCATTGCTCGAGCTACTGCACACATTTTCTTTTCACCCTGCGAGGATTGGATTTCGAGTTTTGAAGATACAAACAAGGCCTAGAAATGTTCCCGTGAAATGTTTAGTGATTTTCCAATGAAATTATCTATGTAGTGTACCTTTTGTTCCTGGGATATTTCCTACCCTCAATGTACATACAGAAAGTTTGGAAGTGCGCATAATGTGAAGCTGCATTCTGGGCCTTTAATATCAAGGCAGCAGTTCTGTAGTTCTGATCACCGCATGAATGTCATCAAATACTACCTCATTTCAGTCTACCGACTGTAGAGTCGATAAATAGAAATGATGGAATCATTCAACATAATATTGTTCATGGAAAATTACTTCCACCAAATTCTTATAGCCCGCCATTGCGTCATAATATGGTGCGCGCACTGTTCTTTCGAGATATAAGTCACGAATGTCCCCTAATACGTTTTCAGCCGTTATACACATAAATAAATCAAAACTCAAAATCTAATCCTATCCAATTGGTGAATATCTCAAAATTAACGATCTCTGTTGTGTACTTTTTGTTTCTGGGTTCACCAATTGGTTCCCTCGATGTACATATAAATAGTTGGATGGGTGCGCATGACGTACAGTTACGTTCCAGCCTACAGCACGCTGTTACTGGGGCAGCAACTCTGTAGGCCCCCATCGCCAGAAGATCCACATTCATAGTTGGAACTGGACAAGTGCGCATAACGTACAGGTGCGTTCTGGCCTATAGTAAACTATTACCAGGGCAGCAGATCTGTAGGTCCTTGTCAGCAAACATCGAATCTTACCAGATTCTACCCCCTCCCACCGTAACCATTTCCCAAAATTACAATTGGTACAATAATGCAGCACCTTCAAGGAGGATATCTTCATCTCGATTCTTATACCCTCCCATTGCTCAAGATACTGCACACATTTTCTTTTCACCCTGCGAGGATTGGATTTCGAGTTTTGAAGATACAAACAAACAAGGCCCAGAAATGTTCCCGTGAAATGTTTAGTTATTTTCCCATGTAATTATCTCTGTAGTGTACCTTTTGTTCCTGGGATATTTCCTACCCTCAATGTACATACAGAAAGTTTGAAAGTGCTCATAATGTGAAGTTGCATTCTGGGCCTATAATACCAACGCTGCAGTTCTGTATTTCTGATTACCAGATGAATGTGATCAGATTTTGGGCCGTTAGATACATGAGTCGAAATTCAAAGTCAAAATACCCCGTATTCTTCCCGTCAATTGAACAAGTCGGAAGCCGCCAAGATCCAGTACTCGAGTTTCTAGCATTTCTAGAATTGTAATTTGCGACAGTCCGTTAAAAAGGGAACCATTTTCGCGCTCATCTTTCTCGATCTCTGTTTTCCCTTCCGTGTATCATTTTACAAGATATTGCAAGTTCATGCAAGAAGCCGTTCCATGTGCACAGCAGTCCAAAAATTAGACGCAAGAATCTATCCTCTTGAAAACTGGTATGCGCGCTTGTCACAAGGGACCTATTACTCGGCAAAATAAATTTTAGGCCTCATAAAGAATCGTCAAGAACCATATTATTCTAATTAATAGTCATGCTGCTTGCCCGAAAATCACGCTATTTTTACCTTTCCACACCTTTTAGGTTCAATTATTGGAATAGTTCCCATAATTACAATTTGTATCATCGCGTCGGTGCCTTGTATAGTCGATGTTATTCGATTCGTCGACTGTTTGTCCGGCCTATCTTTCACTCGGTTGATCGTTCTACTAGTCTATAGTTTGCTCATCCGATCCTTCGGCTAGTCAATCATTTGCTCTTTCAATCATGATTTCGAGCTTTGGTTGGCTACTTGGTTCGTCGATCCAAAGGCTGCTACAGTTTGGCTAATCGATCGTTCTACCAAACGAACATTTGGTTTGTCGCCCTGAAGCCATCAAGGTGAAAATCAATGTAGATTCTTCCAACAAGTTTTACGTACTATTGAAATAACAGTGAAAAGATTTGACATAGGCAAGGTTGTGGTATGGGTACCTAAGAAGTATATGCGCATACAAGATATCAAAATTATTATAAAAAAGAAAGAGAAAAAGAGGAAACGTGCGAACGTGCCGTTTATTTAAATTGCTCATTTCGTTATATTCTTAGCATTCACTTTGTTTCCTCTCTCTTACGTTATTGTGCTCATACCATCTCTACGGTACGCAAAAACAGGACAAGTGGAATTTAGCAGCGAGTAACTCTAAAAGCTATTCCCGTTAAGAAATATTCTAGAAAAAGAAACTAGCGCATAATTTCGCGATAAATCTGCAAACGCGAAAGGTTTGCTTAAGCTCTTAAAAGGAACGCTTGTTAAATAAAAAGGAAAGAATACGGACTCTACCTACGACATAATGTTCGGGGAAGACAAAGAAGAGAAAAGTCAAAAAGAATGAGCAAAAAGGAGCAAATTTTAAGCAGCGTGGGAAAGATTTTATTGTACCAACACATCGCCTCGATGGTACAATTTAATAATGTGTTCACTTCTTCGTTTATGGAAGTATGAGCTTGTAATTCACATGCGCTTCTACTACGAATACCTACCGAGATCATAGAGTGCAAATATGACGAAGGTATCCAAAAAGTACCCTCTTGTGGTAGAAGGTGAATCTTATTCTCGTTTCTTCATGAGTGTGATCACGAGAGTGTTGATGATTAATGTCCAGATCGTGACGACAACAACATGATAGTGGATGAGGAGGTTCCTTACCCTATGAATAAAAACCCCCGAGTCGAAGTGTGTACAATGAAATGAAGAACTGCAGTCGCTAGATATTGAGTATGAAGAGTGAAAAGCGGCAAGATACTCTTAGCTAATTGGAGGACGAGAATGATTGGAAAAACTCATGGAAATTTACGCTCTACTCACCCCTCAAGCCAACACCTTGGGATAGATACAGCAGCGTATTGGGCTGGCTACATGGATATTCGACAATGTCACCGTGAATGTTGGGATGAGCGAAACCGTATCACACAAATACATGACTGGTACATTGATTTTTATCAACAATGAAGAGGACAAGAACCTTTCAGATCTCAACGTCAGGTTTTCTGTGCGTCCCAGAAAAGTTTTGAAATCCCTTTCCTGTTCTTCCGAGGGCAAGACTTGTTCTTCCATAATTCCTGTAATAGTGGTTTGGAGGAGGTAGTCAGTACGGGAAACCACGCGTACCCGCACTGTAATGCACGACCAGCAACACAAAGAACTCTGAGAGCTCATACTTACACCCACCACAGAGGTAACCAAAAGTATCATACAAAGACATTTGGTTTTCCCCTATCCGTATGATATGTTTATTACTATACTCGTACATCAATTGAGGAATTTTTCCGAATCTTCAAAGACTTGGATAATAACCGTCTTTTACCCTTTTTAGTTCTGAAGATGTTGAAGAGAGCAAAGAGAAGTCCTAAGAATCTGGAATTTCATGCTTCTCTTTTGTCAAAAGGATGCGGTAAAACTGAAATCAGCCATAGAGCGTGAGTATCGTAGTAACAAGTGTCGCTGGAATCTGTCAACTACGACGATACCGATTCTGAGAGCTCATGTGTGTCGTCGCCACCTGTACAATGAAGAAGATTCGAAAGGAAATGTGGAGTACCCGATCTCTACATTAATCGGCTGGAAAAGCGTATTCGCAAATTTAGCTTATAGAAAGTTGCCAAGGCAGAAAGGTGACAGACCAGAACATATTGTACAGAATTTTCAACAAGAAAAAAAAAAACACTCGAATCACTTCAAACTTGAATATCATATCACTCGATCAGAGAAACAAGAAAAATGAAGCAACTTGTAAAACGACAAATTGCGAACGAGCTGTTCAATTTATTTTTCTTCTTTCTCGCTCTCGTATTTGACCATGCGTAGCATTTGTTGATATTAAAATTTACGGCTGAATAGATGTTTTTTCTTTCAAAGGATTCTACATCTTATAACGAATCTCTATTCGCATCCGCAACTGCAACCACGTTGATGTCGTTTGCGTCATCGGTTCAACACAATGAGACCAAACTATAGTCATTTGGTTTTACAGCCCACTTTTGGAAGCTTTTTTACACTCCCACCATTTCCCTTTATTACACTGTAGAAATTTTTCCCGCAGGGGGTGTCGCGCAGAAAAGGCGAAGTCTATAACGAGCGGCTATCTCGAATGCGAGCGACAATATAGATTTTATACACTCGAAAAGCCCGAGAAAGGCGTCGAGATGATAATGAGCGACGAAATTACATATTTGGATCGGGGCTTTTCAAAAGCATAAGACAACCAATTATTCCTGATTTTAACGTTCTTTAGTCTGGCTCGCCTCATGCAACCAATTTCTTACGGTCATTCTTACGACTCTTAAAAGTAGTTTGATCTTAATTTTACACGACATGGTTCTCGCAGTGAAAAAGAAAATGCGAATGGATTGACGAGGAAAGTTACGAAATGTGCGTCTTTGTTTACACTTTTTCTCTTGTATTTCAAAAATTCGAACGCGACCTGAAGCTTGGAAAATGATCATTTTGAAGACAATTTCGTTTTGTAACCAGAATTGCATAATACGACGCGAGATCTGTATGAAATCTTTCATTAATTTATCTTGCTCCGCGTTCATCTGCTATCCGTTTCTTTAAAAATGGCGAAAATTCGGGAAAATGTAATGAAATTATCATATTTTGATGAAAATATTCTGCCAAGAAAGTGGTAGCGTTTCTTTTCTTTCTAGTACAAAGCTTGTCTCTCGTTTTCATCGTTGGCATGAAAGTATTGCAATAAAAATTCAACTTGATTGTTGACGACGACTAAAATTATGATCATTTGGATACGGTTGCGAAAATACGTATAGTAGGAATCTAACTGTTCTTTTCTGGCTTTTCACAAGCTGCACGCAAATCTTGAAAATTGAATTTGATGGATATAATTTGGAACAATAACTCCGTTACTTTAAGTCCTTTGGAAAATACTTCAGTTCCGACTTACTTGCTGTTTTTACGTAGGAATCATGATGAACGACCTGGCAACTCATTCCACATTCATCAAATGCAATTTTATACCTAATATCTCATTCCCATCGCAATACTTATTTTTAGAGGCAGAAAAGATGGAGGAGGATAACAAGTTGATCTCAAAGCGGCTGAGAATTTCAAATTAGGAATTCAAAAAGTGGTTTCGCTATTTCACGTGTACTCTATAATATACCGATGAGTCATAAAAAACCGTCGCTCGTGAATAAAATTAGTGAGGTGAATAAACCCTAATTTCTCAGTTAGCCATTCCATAATAGAAGTTCGCACAGCTAATGAAGAAATCAATGTGAAGAACTTTGAAGCATATACGAGGAAAACAGCAAGAAAATACGATGTTGAACTATTTCCCTGGCCAATAATGCCACCAACCGTGGACCGAGTATTTCCTGATGGAAAAAGGTGACAGGAAGCTCATACTCAAAAATGGGTAGATTAGGTGACAGCTTACCCAATCAGGGCTGTAATAATAATAATAAAACGTTCAGCAAAACAGTTACAGATACTGAGTGACTCAAAACTGTTAATATGTCATATATATTTCACTCTCGGCAAAATTTTTCAACAATTCACTCTTGAAGACGTTAGTGTTGTCGGACATGATCTTTTTTGGGAAACCATGAAATTTTCGACCGAGTACACATACTTCGCGAGACCGAGGGATAGTCTCCATCTTTTCATTCTAATTACTCGTGGTAGTCTGTCACGCTGGCCTGAAGTTCGCATTTTTCATAGCGCCCGTTCCTTGGAACCATCACTTACAGCATTAAAAGGTAAGGTCTAGATGACGAAAATAATGCGAGATCTTGAGAAAAACTTATTCAATATGATTAATAGGGTAATTGCTTCCACAAGACATTCATTTACTCCGATTTTATAATTGACCCATAATCGCGCAGTGCCGTCCGACTTGGGCACAACGACGAGCGGCAATTCCCCATGACTAGCATAGATTGGGAAAAAGTACCCATTTTTTGTAAGGCGTTAATCTCTGTTGCTACTGAACGTATTGCGTCGTATGGAGACGTCAAATCCCCACTACCATTAGGCTACTACAAAAAGGTTGACATAAGGCTCCTCTCCCAAGATATTAAATTTTCAAAATAATAATAATAATAATAATAATAATAATAATAATAATAATAATAATAATAATAATAATAAAAATGGCGAAGCTCGAAGAAATATCCCCGCAATTCTTGAGTCTCTAGAAATAACAATATAATACCGGTATAATATAGGAGTCAAAATGAAACGAAAGGTCTCACTCGGTCGATGCTAGTTTTCGAGCTACAGCCAAAAATATCCAGAAGAGTCAGAAAATGCAAAAATGAGATTTTCACGAATTGGGCCTCTCAAACCCTCCTCTTTCAGATTCCAATCAGTTTAGGTCGGAAACGTGTTGAAATTTGACACAAGTGTCTATTTTCTTTTTCTTCTCTAGAAATATTCCTACCAAAATTGAGTTTTTTCGACAGGAACAGCGTGGAAAAAGTATTAATTGGTCTTTTCTTACTTGAATATCATACTCGCACGGGGTGGATCATTGTCTCGAAAATTTTTCAGTTGGTGAGAGAAATATCATGTTACATGTCGACGATTGTGTCGAACAAAATAAAAATAGCTACACAATGAAATACTTAGCATACAAGGTGCTACCTAGAAAAGATACGACACCGCGGAAATCTCATTCATGGCTGTCGGTCACACCAAATTTGATCCAGACGCCCACTTTGGCATTTTCAAGACTGTGTGGAACCGAGGAGAAGCTAACTGCTTGAAAGATGTATGTCAAAATCTACAACGGTTGTTTTGGTCGGTTCCGAAAGTGGCACTGTCTACGTTCCTCAGTCTGTCTGGAGCAGGAAGGAATACACAACATATCCCTCAAATGCACCACTTTCGAACTAGCGTTGCAGAACCGGGTATCATTTACAGTAAACCCACTTTAGAAGCGCCTGAAGTCAGAACCCAAGTTCTAAGTGAGACAGTGGACGGTCGGCTGCTAGAGACTATTCCTGAGGGTCTGTCCCATGATCGGCAAGATTATTTATTCAAGAAAATTCGACCATACGTGAGTCCATCTTCCCAGGATGTACTGTTGCTAAACCATCGACAGACTGTCGTCAGAAAAGTTCTGCCCGTACAGCAGCCACAACCAAACTACCATCTAAAACACAGCATTCACAATCCTAAACATCGCAGCAGGTACTCTCAGCATCCACTCTAACACAAACGATAAAATACCCCAAGAGAATGAACGTTTAATTTCCTCGTAACTCCATACCGACCACGTGGGATCTTTCGTTTTGAATATAAATATGTACTTATGAATACATACTGTCAAATTTAATAGGAAAATGAGAGTCAAAATACTATTCAAAAACGAGCGAGAAGCAGCGAATTATCAGAGGACGTTATTGACGATTTGAACGAGTCATTGTTACTGTAGGTGAGAGATATCCAACCTGAATCCTGGAAGATAAATGGTCAGAATAAGTTTCGCACGAGATCAATGAAATGCCTTGGAGTTGCGATTCCAGGATCGAAGAATTCCAATTACTCGTTCATTCGCAAAGATAGTATGGGAAGAGAAAAATGAAACTTTCGAACGAATGAAAACCGAGCGCCGAGTATTAAATCAAGAAGGAATTACTCGCCGAAAACCGAGTATTAAATATTCATAAGGCGAGAGCGTGTCACTCCTCGTTATCCTCGGAGACCATATAAAAAGAAAAAAAGATAAGCACCAGTGCAGAAAGAGACAACTATAAAGACGAAAAGAATAGTTGCGGCCTAAAGAAAAAAAAATGGGGAGGGGGAAAGAGTAAATATAAAATATATTTAAAACGTCTACTTCTAGGTGTAGTTAAAGTTCAGTACCGGTCTAAATGACACTCGAGGGAAATTTTCTTCAAATTATAAATGTATTTTAGAGTTTGCTTTATTTACATAGCGATTTCTGTGTGTACCACTTACATCGCTCCTCGTTCAACCGCCGCCGCGCCACGTTGTCGACGTTCGCTTTGTACACCTTCGCGCCTTTTTTCGCGGCATGAAAATGAAAGCTGACTCGAGAATCGTTTTTGTTGCCGTCGAATAAAGCGTGTTAACTCACCTGGGAATTGCGTTAAAGACAGCTTTACCGTTTAGAGAGCGTACGAGTATTTCAAAAGCCGTCAAATTTGTCAAATTCGCTTAACGAGCGTTCTATTCGGCCAATTCCTCTTTCACTGGTTGTTTTTCTGCTCGTTGAACTACGTCTCTCCTCTTCATTTGCTTATGTATCGTAAATTTCATTTCTAGATACACACGCATGCTTTAGTGGTGGATTCTCGGTACAAAGATTTAATAACGATGAAATTAACTGCGAAAAGCTCGCTCTTTCCGGATAGGTGTTGACAAGCACTCGTAAAACGTTGGGAGTGGACGGGGACATGGAACACATACTGCTGCCACAGCGACGAGTCTACAATATTCGGATGTTCAGGACAGTTTGATGTGAAACGACTAGAACCATCTTTCAGAGCAAGCACTGGCATGGGTATGGTTCCTTCATTTAGCATGCCCCGAAGCTTTCGACTACGGCAGCGCGGTAACGATAAGAAGACCTTACACTCATCATCACTTGTCCGGTACGAACACGAGCCACAATACCTTGCGGTTTACCGAAGGTACCACCGCATTCCAGTTTACAATCTATCCTCCAGTGCACGACAAAATTTTGTTCCAAATTACAGATATATTCAAGTAGGTTTCATTAAATTTCATGCAGGATTATTTATTTTTATATGAAATCAACCTTCAATCTACATGAGGCTTTCGCAGACGCGAATTCCAATGTCGCGATACCGACTAATAATAGAATCCTCAGGTGTACGAGGTACGTCAAAAAAGTTCCCGGACGATTATTTGTATGCGCCGATTGGCAACACTGGCAAGGAAACCTAATTGAATCTTGTTTTGTTGTACTATCGACCATCAATATTCAAATTTCACGTTGATTTACGGCGTTCGTAATAAATTAATTTTTTGGAGGAATGTCCTTCAGGGTTCGTGCCGATTTCAAGCCAATTTTTTTGCATAAAAAAGAGGTTGAGTAATATATTATCATCAAATTCCTTGTAAGACCGGGAAAAGGAAATCCTGAATTAAAAAATATCTTGGGGTGCGTCCACGGTTTGTGACACCTCGCATGAAAATCGTAATACTTTAGCGCTTCTGCAGGTCAATAACAGCCCGATTATTTTTTTATACCTATCTAGGACACTGCTGATCCATGTCCTAAAATATCGTGCTGTTTAGTTGGGTAGATAAACCAAAAAAAATTAATGAAAAAATCACAACACGAGATGGTTGACTTTGACTCATTTCTTATAAGAATGCTCGATAACAAGACTTTGGCTGTTTAGAATTTTAACCAGGATTTTGGCAGATTTTGGAAAATTTGATCATTCTGTGAGGATGGTGTTTTTGGCCGTGATAACATTTGTGATAAGAGAAAATTAAGGTGTCACATACTGTAAAATCAGCTTCCTCATATTCTCACGCTTTATTTTCCATTAATAAAGTTAATTTCCTTGTTTTTGAAGTGCTCATGTCATGGAGAAAACCTTCATGAACTCAAAAAACCAAAAAAAGTACGAAATTCCGTGCCCGGCCCATTTTTACCGTTCTTTCAAAGTGTGAAGGTTCCTTAAAGTGTCACAAACCGTGAACGCACCCTATGTTTTGTGTTTGTAGAGTCAACCAAGAAGCGTGCAGCGTTGTACAACGTGTACAGTCGTTTCAGGGTGGGGCAAGAGTCGGTAACAGCTGTTGCATACGCTGGTAAACCGGTTTATGCGTGCGCGCTATCTGTCGTCAACAGTGTGAAGCGGAAACTCGCCGGAAATCGTCGAGAGATGTTGCTAGTGGTACCAGCGGCAGTCACAAAAGTGTTCGACTACGTAATTGTGATTTTTGATGCATGAGTTTAACCATAGAAGTTCTTTAGCGTGTACGACTATGGTACGGCCTTTGGTATCAAAGGTTTTTTTGACCAAAATCAAACACCAGTGCTTGAGCACACCCTGTATTCGCCTGATTTGACTTGTAGGGACTTCTTCCCAACTGACCGACTATGAGATGCCATGGGATGGGAGAATTTGGGGCCTACAGAAGGCATCAAGATGGAATCGGCATGGACCTCAAGGACATTCCTCCAGAAAATTAATGTATGACAAACTATGTCATGAGTCAACGTGAAATTTTGAATATTGATGATCGATAGAACAACAAAACAAGATTCAATTCGGTTTCCTCGCCAATGTTGCCAATTGGCGCTTACAAATAATCGTCCGGGAACTTTTTTGACATACCTCGTGCGAGCCACGTGAGTCTTGTTGCTTGTCGTAACGTCATTAAGAAAATGGGTGATGATGAAAGTAATGTGAATGAAAATCCAAAGCCAACAGGTCAAACACCTTTAAAAGAAAAAAGAAGACAAATGGTTTTTGGATGTGTTGCGAAAATACAAGAAGCTGAACTGCGGGGCCAGATGCGAGGAATAACTGAACTGTTACTCACCGACCTCGAAGAAAAAGAAGACCATGTCGAGAGTCTATTAACTAGCTAACAAAAATCAGATGACGAAAAAAGGCATCTTGAAAACGTAAACAAAGTCATTCTCTTTCCCAGCCAAATGAGAAAGGTAATATTTGACGCTGGAGGCACGTTTAATCTATCAAAAATCGAAGTCAAGATTAACCTTAAATCACTTCGTCCGTCAGCTTCACAAATCCTTCGCAATGAAGACTAAAAACTTGGTAGTCAAGATTCTCGATAAGTATCAGTGGTGGAATGTGCCACAAAATTACGATAATCATGTTACCAATGCATCCTTGTTCATCACCCAATGTGTACACTTGATAAAAAAACGATGAAATTTCCTGTGGAACCAAAATCTCAACGAATATTTTTGCGTCGTCAGAGTTGGTCACATTTGCTATTCGTTAATCCTGACGGTTAATCCTGACGATGATCCTCGTATTGCAGTCTCAAATGATAAATTGCTAAAAATGTACGACGCCATTATTATCAAATCTGAAGAGAATTTAACCGATGTTGAGCGTATTATCCGTAAAAAAGATCTGAACTGATGAAATTTTTTTTTTTTTGTGAAGCTACAGCAAATATATGTATTCGAATATTCGTCTTCAATTATAAAAATCGAGAAAATTGATGGGGAAATTTGTAAAGTGAGAGCTTTCGATTCTATGAATGATTTTTTCTTCCCAACGTTTTGAGTATTTTTGGTACAAACATAGAAGACGGTCCCATGATTGAGTTTGACATGAACATATACGACAATTAAATATAAATGCTGCGAGATCCTTAATTGAAATGCTCAAAGGTAGAATTGAATCCGAAATTAGAATTTATATTTTTTGTTTTCAATTTTTAAAATAGAAGATCTGATGAACGTTTTCTTTCATTTTATTTTTTGGGTGGAGTTATATCTGCAGGTCTTTTACTAAGTGTCATATGATAAGCTAACAAAAAATTTTTAAATTGTTATTGAAAATGTGTTTACTTTTGAAGTTATCAATATAATTATGTTGTACATTTCTGATTTTGTGTCACTGATGAGTAGCTGTAGTGTAAAATAGTAGATAATTCTTTAGTCGTTTCTCATATTAGTTTTAATTCTAAAATTTCATCATTTTTCTAAATTTTCATTATTTTCTAAAAAAATTTTCATAGTTTTTGTTCTTTTTGACCCTATTTCGACTACTTTTCTGTTTTATTTTTTACTAACAAATTTCATTTCATTTTTGAATTCTTCTTTCAACTAAAAATTTTTGTATTTTATGTGGGTTATATTTGACATTATAATTTGTGAGTCACGACAAAGAGTTTTTCACTGTTACGTGTCTTGTGCCTCCTCCTCTTTCGTAACATTGATTTGAATTACCGGGAAGACCATGGGATATCGCCATTAGAAGTGTCAACTTTCTTCTCAGGAAGAATCCATTCATCAACCAACCAGAGACAAATAGAAACAGCTGGATGGCAAGAAAAGGAGAACGATACAGAACAACACAACAATGAAATTGAAATTCCAAATTATTCAAGTTGATCGGCCGTTAATATTGAGGCGTATTTTCATACTTCGAATAACATAGTGGACGCCCAAGGACACTGAAGAGGAGATCCATTTTCCTCTTGTCGTGGTTTGAAGGTTTACGAAGAGAAAAATCCTTCAAGTATAACGTCGAGAAAACTAGTAATAGAGATCGATGGCGTGACATAGAACAAAAAAAAAAAAAAAGCACTACCATTTCGTCGTTCATTTTCGCTACACCAGCATTGAGTTGTACCGTGAAAATACGAAAAATGAAACGAAGAATAAAATAAAATAAAATAAAAACATATAGGGGGTCTCTCATACATACCGCCTAATGGAGTCTGTTATTGATAGCGAAGTCGAATCTCGTTATTTTATGTCAAAAATAATGAACCAAAAAACGTCCCATTTAAAGTGATAGATGCGAAAAAGCGTCGTCGCATTTGTTCGCTTATATAAACAAGCATCTGGGTATCACTTCTCGTATCATCTTCCACGATTTTTTCCCCTTACTCTTTTCATACACCTCCCCTTCCTCCTTCGCAATTTCCTTTATTTTGTTGCGAAAGTGAAAAATGCGAATAACGAAATGCGGCAAATTGAACGCCTACAAATTCGTATAATTTTTACAAATAGCACCTCGTCGTATACCATCATCATATTTGTACAGTTCAGCGGCGGCGAAGATTTGTTTGAATATCCCGCAGCTAAATTCTCGACCTTACGTCAACCGGATAGAAATCCTATTCGCGCTTCCTGATAATTATGATAAAAAATCCGACGAAGCAACACGGCGGATGATTCATCTTCGGCAAATTGCGGAAGGCGTCAAAAATTTTCGACGCGTTTCCTGAGGCCGACGACGATACAGCATAACGAGTAATTTCTCATTCATTCGCTATAAGTAGATATGACATGTATATTCTGGCGCAGTAAAGCGCAGGGGTTAATTTTCCTAATTTTTCATTGAATTTCAAAAATCCTAAAAAGAAGCACAGGGACCTGTTTCTCTCATTTCGAGGCTAATTCCTCACATTTTCCACTCAATTTTAAAAATCTTTAAAAAAGAGCAGGGGCTAATTTCTCTAATTTTTCATCCAATTTTTAAAAATTCTAAAAGAAACACAGTGAAGCGCAGGAATTAATTTCTCACATTTTTCGTTCAATTTTAAAAATCCTAAAAATAACGACAGTAAAGCGTAGTGACTAATTTTGCACATTTTTCATTCAATTTTAGAAATCTTTCTCACTGTTCCAATGTTTGCAATTTCAATGTAGAAACATCTCCATAAGAAAAGTACAGTGACGTCGCGTTAAGAAAGGAATGAGTGAATGAGTAATGTTAAGGGCTATTTTTTCTCATTTTCAACCTCTCAGAAAATTCCTAGAAATCCTCCAATTATCTCACTATATATTTAGCTGTTTTTATACCACATAATATGAATCATTTCACGTATTTTCGAACTTTTGTACCAAATTTCTATCATTTCTCTATATTTTTAGCATAAATAAATCTCTTGTAAGAGCTACATTCCAGTACTCCTAAAATACAAGAAATTTCAATTTTTCGTTCTGGCGCACTTGCTTATTTCTCTAATTTAGTGAGTGGTTTTCAGGTTTTTGAAGACAGTTTCAAAAATGAGAAATTTGAGAAAAAGTGGAGATTTGGTAGAAAAATTTGGAAATTAGTGAAATTGGTAATTTCTTCTATTTTAGAGGATATTTTAGTAATTTCTATACACAATGCTCATTCTTCAACCTACGATATTATGTTCTTGCGCACTTGTATTTTTCTGTAGCGCAACCTCCTTTTTAAACATTTTTCAATACTTTTAAGATAAAAAAAATTCCTTAATTTTTTACATAATCATATTCAGAATTCTTCCTATTGCAGTTGAATCTATAGCACAACCTACTTCTTCATCGAACCTAATAATCTCAGGAATTGAAAAAAATTCAATTCTTCTGCAGTTCCCAACACTCAAAATTCTTGGCGCAGTTATGGAATACTCCACCACACTTGACCGCATTGCGCGGATTTCGTTAGGTACTGCAAGAGAATTTTTCAACATTTCTGACTAACCCAAAAAATTCTAAAATTTCTCTCATTTTTCATTGAATTTCAAAAATCTTAAAAAGAAGCGCGGGGACCAATTTCTCTCAATTTTTCATTCAATTTAAACAAAAAATTCTAAAAGAAGCATAGGGATCAATTTCTCAATTTGTATACAATTTAATAGAAATTCGTGGAGTTCAACAATTTTCAATCATTTACATTACAATTTGTATCCAATTTAATAAAAATTTAGAGAGTCAAAAATATTCATACTAATGAATAATGAATAATGAGCATCAAAATATTCAAGATTGGACCTAATGATGCAATTACATACCTGATAACGATAACTAAAAGATTATATTAAGAATATCTGAGGGGATACCTAACAATAATTGTAGCGCATATTTCACATCTAGATGAAGTAATTTGTTGAAAATTATTCACTCGATTTTACAAAAAGATCATCTGCATCTGAAGAAAAGACTGTGCCAATTCCTTCTGGAAGTGCGGACGATGGGTACCTTTTGAGTACTGTGCCATTTGGTGCAAGTAACTTAGCTTGGTAGGCTTTAACAACATCTTTCTTCACGTTTGAAGTGAATGTGATTCCAGCTGCAAGGAGATTCTTGTCATCGGTACCACATAATGTCTCATTACCAAGAAAAGTTGTTATGCTTTTATTTGCTTGTGCACATGCCTCACGAGGTGACCTTTCGTATTTGATTTCAAATAAAAAACAAGTGTGCGCATCATACCCAGTAATATCTGGTTTTCGGTTACCAAAGTCTTTTGTTTTAATTGGAGTTTCTAAATCAATAAATCGTATCTTCGCTAGCACCATAAAATTTCCTGTTTCATGGTGGTACCATTTTTCATATTTTGGCCTTGCTCTAAGTTTCATCAATGCAGTGCTGGTAGCTCTAATGAACGAGTCGAAATCAGGTGTCTCCTTCTTCAAAGAGTCACCAATGATTCGAATTTCTGGCGCTATACTATTCTTTGCACGCATAGCCGCTTGTGCAATGTCTCTATGAAACACCATCTCCATCTCTAAATTTGGGAACTGAAGAAGATAACCATTCCGACCTTCCCTTTCCACAATCGTCAGGTATCCCGCATCATACAGCAAAACTTCTGGAGTTGTTTCATCCAGACTGCTACCACCTTTTAGATCACTAGGAACACCAAGCGTCAAGTTCAAGCTTGAAAATTCATCTGGTCTTTTCACAATTTGCTCGAATAAAAATCCAGCGTGTTCTTCATCATCGTAGTATGGTTTGGCAACACCTCCGCTACGAAAATAGCCATGCACAGATAATGGGCTGTATAAACGAGAAACATTTGAACCAACTGCAAACTGGTATCCGTCATACCAGGATTTCAATATCCCAGTGACATTATTCTCATTCTCTCTCTGTGCAATGTCGGCAATGTGATCGGTATAAGTAGTGTTGAGGTCAGACTCAGTGATACCCGCGATTTCATGGAATTCTGGACTATCCGAAATATCTACCAGATCAGGTGGTGATATAAACGATCTGAATACTGCCCGACTGACTCCTGTGACGAATGCGAATTTGACACAGCCCGATTGTGTTTTGAGTACTTGAAAAATAGCTTCCAAACGAGCTTTATTGATTAGCTCTGCCGCCGGACAGTCCTTCATATTACTCAGAACAGGCAGATCATACTCGTCGATCAGAACGACCGTCAACTTCTTTTTCTCGTTGCTCATTTCTAGCAGTATACTCTGAAATTCGTCTACTACTTCGGAATATTTCGGCTTCAAAAGGTGATGCTCCTTTTTGAAAATCTCCAATGTTCCATCCATTTGACTCTGAAATCGAGTCTGATTTTTCAGCATAACACGGTGGCAATCCATTTCTTTAGAATTTCCGAAATCCAAGTACAGAACTGGATATGGCTCCCACGAATAATTAGACCCATGAATGTAAGTCCCGTTGAAAACTCCTCTTCCAGTACCATCCAAAATCCTTTGTAATGTCCGTAAGAATGTACTCTTACCAAAACGGCGTGGACGCACAAAAAAGTAAGTTTGTCCAAATCCATCTTCGTTGAATAATGTTGAAAAATGTTTTGTCTTGTCGACGTAAACGAATTTGTTGGCAAAAGGTCTTGTGGCTCGTTCGATATCAGCTGGGCGAATGAATGGTTTCAACGGACTAGGTGTTGTTTGAATAATGAAGAAAAGTAGCCAGAGCGCTGAAAAATGTATGGATGTAATTAAATCTTGTTCTACAACCCACACTCAACCCATATAAAACTCATTATGTCCCATCCTCCTGACATCATAGAAATGCGACTCCCCCATGCGCACGTACATACGAAAGGTTAGCGCATAAAATAGAAACAGAGACTACCATTCTACGTTGGTACAAATAAAGTTGACAAAAATATCTTTGAGGGTATCGTCAAGTGGGGTAATTCCGATCACTCCGGATTTTTTACTGATACGAGCGGTAGAACCTTTAGAGAGCATTGTCGGTGGTAAAAATACACACCATTCGAAAGAGGAGAGTTTTCTTTGTCTAGGGATGTGGTTTCCAGCATCGATCTGATTGTTTTCTATGATCTGTGGAATGAATTGTCTGTTATCGATTGTAGAGTTTTTTCGTGTTACCGGTCTTCGAGCTCCGAAACCAAATTGCCTAATATAAGTGCGTGATACACTTGACCCTGTGAATATTCGCTTAACCTTAGGTTGTGGCTGCATTTCCACCAACCCCCTCCTCCCCCCCAAGAGGGGTTCGGGGGTCGTTTCACTAGCACTAATTCTATCTCAATTTGTGCTAATTGTGCCGCGAGATTTCCCAACTTGTACTGCTGATTTCGACCCCTCATACTCCAGGGGGGAGGGGAACATTTCTGTGGCCCCGCACAAACTTGCTTTCCGCTTTTAGATCTGAAAAATTCGACAAAAATTCGGGGACTCCACAGCACAAGCAGTAAAATTTGAGATGAAATTTGTGGCAGGGATATGAGCCCTCAACCCCTCTTCGGGGGGTGTAAATTTAGCCTCACATTGTTCTTCTTAATTTTCTAATAAGAAACTAACCACTTGTTTTCAAATTTCTTGCATCTTAATGTAAAAATTATCGATTGCCAAATGAAATAATTTTTGGTATGTGAGGTACATCAAATGAAAGCTGACGGTCAGCGCTATCTATATTTTTCCTCCCCGAAGTCTGTAGCTCACTCCTACGCAAAGTTATCGCAAAAAAACGTCCAAGAATGATCGGAATTACCCCAGTTGACGGTACTCCCCAAATCTGATCAGTACAACCAATAAGACTGGCCTAAATCAAACATCGATTGTATCGCGTACGTCAACCAGTCCACTTTCACTTTCTAGCCTAACTGTTTCCTCCCTCTTTCGTCGTCGCGTTTCACACGTTATCCTTCTCATAAACCATGGTACAATCAAGGTTATATACAGTCCGTCTCATCCTGTCGGTAATAACAAAATCTCCTCACTCGACAAGTACGGATGCGGATGAAAAGTACAAGTTACAAGTAGACAAAAGTCTTCTTCAACTCACTGGTAACAACTTTGTGGAAGCCCTTCATAGTGATTGCTCCGACTAGCAAAGGGGACTGTAACTAATTTACATTCACGAAAGTAACGTTTCTTCCGTCAATCGAATCGCATGAGACAGTTTGATTGGATTAGCGAGAGTAAACCAAATTTGTTATATCGCGTCAACTAAAAAGCACGAATCACGAAGACGAGTCGATGGACAAGAAATACAAATACTGAAGAAGTCGCACGCAGAACGCGCTAGCCAATATCACTTTTATGTTATTGTTGGAATAAAATAATATGAACGCATTGCAGAAATAGCGGTTCCAAGACGTACAAACAATGAAGAGTTTTTGGTAAATTTTTGGCTAACGAGAGAAAACGAATTTTTGCTATCTATTTTTACAGTTTAGGTACGAATGCTAAATTACCGCTGATATGGACCTAGTTATATTAAAATTGTATCAGATAATCTAATCAAACGGCACGAGCTACGTATATGAACGTGCCATGTATCCATGCAGCCAAGGCATGACCTTGCTTTTCTATTTACAACCTCAAAACTTAATGAAATCCTTACGAATTTATAAATCTACCAAAAAAATACATCCATCAAAAACTTCAAAAATCACTCAAAAGCTTATCAAAATCTCCACGATTTCAAAAACCCTCTTAAAAATTATCTCCATCAAAAACTTTGAAAATCACTTAAAAATGAGAGAAATTGATCCCTAAGCTTCTTTTTGAGATTTTTAAAATTGAATGTAAGAATTAGAGAAATTGACCCCGAAATGAGGAAAATTAGCCCCTGCGCTTCTTCTTAGGATTTTTAAAATTCAATGAAGAATGACAGAAATTAGTCCCTACACTTCTTTTCAAGATTTTTAAAATACGTACAATGGAAAATCAGAGAAACTGGCCCCCACATTTCTTTTTAGGATTTTTAAAATTGAATGAAAAATGTGAGAAATTAATCTTTGCGCTTCACTATGTTTCTTTTAGAATTTTTAAAAATCGAATGAAAAATGAGAGAAATTAGCCACTGCGCTTTTTTTAAGATTTTTAAAGTTGAGTGGAAATTTGTGAGAAATTAGCCTCAAAATGAGAGAAACAGGTCCCTGTGCTTCTTTTTAGGATTTTTGAAATTCAATGAAAAATGAGGAAAATTAACCTCTGCGCTTCACTGCGCCAGAACATATATATGTCATTTCTACTGCTGTATTCTTACTTTTGTTCGCCATGTTAGTCGCACCTTTTTTCTTTCAATTTCATTCGGCTTCAACACGCTCGACTGAAAACGTCGTCATTTGGCCGAGTTATACGAACGACGTTTCCTGATTTTCGTTTTTTTGATTCGATTCCGTCGGATAAATTGGCTATTATCGAGATAATGGCGAAAATTGATCGAGACGCACACGCTCGTTCTCGATAACTTTACCCCCTATCCAATTTTAATGACGCCGCAAAATTATTTTGAAGAAACGCAGAAATTCGGCGACTCGCGACCTTATTTCTATAAAATTATTATTGGATGGAGAGTCGTCTTCGCAACAGCGCGTGCAACTTTTATGAAGCGGACTGATACGTTCAAGGAAAGTTTGACAGTCCTTATACGTATAGCGGTGGTTTGCGACTTCAACTTTTCATCCTGAAAAACTTCTTCATTTTTGATGATGTGCACTTCTATCTTGTGCGGAAACAATATACCAGTTTGAAACATTTTTACTCTTTTTATGACATCCCAGAATACTACTGTATCACATTCAACCCTATTCGGACAGGTGGTAAATTGGAACATGAACTTACCCAATGATGAATAAGAATAAATCTTCTAATTTGTTTTTATTTATGCGGCACTGCCGTCGATATAAAACAAATTTGTCCCGTCGTGCACATTCATTTATTCTTTCATAAATCTCATGTTACCCCACATGTTTACAAGGCGCTTTCCAAAAAGATGGTCGCGAGACTGGGTGAAACCAGACTCCCTTTGTCCAAAGAGATCGTCGCCATCGCCACACGTCTTCACCAATGCATGGAAGCTTTCATCTTCGGGGTTAAAGAATATCCTGGGCAATTATGTATGAGCCACTCGTCGGCTGCTCGAACGTACCATTTATCGATTAGATGTCTGAAAACCGAGACGGTCTCCATGTTCAATAGAGATAAACTGGATGATCTTATCGAAAACCATAGTTCTTGCATTTTCCAACAAGCTTCCGAACTAACCACACAAACTAATGTCATTCATGTTAACAGGTATTCTATTTATGAAAATATTAGGTATATTTTTTCTTGAAGGAGCTGGGACAGATTTCAGTATGATTTATGATTCTCCAGGATAAGGGTGATGGGAAGATTCAACACCTACGAACTTCCAAAAAAAGTAAGTACAAGAACTGTGCCGGATAATTTCGACTCAATAACCAAAACTACACAGTGTAGGGGTCAGGTTGCACATCCATGGTTATCAATTTACGAGTATTTTCAGTTTAGTATTAAGAACTTTAAAAATTGCCTCAACCTCTCTGCATAATATTCTGTACAATTCACTGGAAAATTCTCTGGTCGGCATGTTTAAAAAATTGACGGTTGCCTATGATTTAAAGTTATGACGAAAAGGCTGACCCTTTCGTTGCAATCGAATACGCGCATGCATTCGACGAACGCGCTGCTTTAATTTCATACGGAATTTTCGAAATACCGATGCCGAACAGCTTTCGGATGCATGCCGGTACCGGTATTGAAAATGGAGTTCGAAAATTATTTACGAACAGGCGAACGTGACTCCGAACAAGGCGTGCCCCGTAGAATTTCTCTGAGTTAGTTTTCTCTATATAAATTGCATTATTCAACCCGATAAACGTACGCGAGAACCTTGATGGCCTAAAAATACTATTGGTAGATATAAATATTTCTCTAAATACTGACGAGTTTTCGTATCTCGTTCCTGACGAATCAGTTGATTGGGTTTCGAGGGAACTCCCATAACAGAACAAACATTTTTTTTTTTCCTGAAGAAATGTAAGGGAAGTCCGTCGAATTATTCAACAATTGGAGAAATCATAAAATCCAATATTCTAGACGCCAGTGTGCACGTGTTTCATTGTTTCTAGGATATTATAATTAACATCGATTATATTCCCTCGATTCTGAGGGACGATATCATCAAACAGCCAACAACGTTCCAAAGAATTAATTTTTCCGTCTTTGTTCCCGGATAAGGAACTTTGTCATTTCTCGTCCAAATATTTTTACACCCAACATATTGACATCACAATGTTAACAACAAAAGACCAAGACAAAGGAGGGAGGAGGGGGTGCATCTTTACTCACAATTTCATGTTTTTTTTTCTTTTTTTTTTTGTTCATATGGAACACAAGCTTGTTATTGTCCTGAAGAATTTCGTGAATTGTGCCTGGAAGGGCCCCCTCCTCCTCCTCCCGCCCCCTCCTCCTCTTCTCTCTCCCTTTGATGGCTGGTTTCAAGCCGAATTTTCATTTTAGAATGAATCGTGATACAGTCGTCAATCAAATGATTGCCCGAAGTCGCTTGCAGAGGAAGTTGTGTCCTGGTCAAGATTTCGTTGTCGCACCATATTCGCAAATGATTTCTGGCATTCACCCGACGGATGGTATGATTGCCTTCGGAAAGAAAGGAAGGAAGGAAGAATGGTTCTGACCAAACGGGATATTGTTTCGGTCTGTGTCACCCGAATATTGTTTTCCACAAAATATTTCGAAAATCTTCATCTTTTTATAAAGTAATTTCTCCGGATCACCCCGTCAAACTATTTTTCGATGTTGATGAGGCGATTGCTGATTTTTTTTGCGAAGCGGTCGAGAATTTACTTCTTAATTATGATGAAGAGAATATATCATTCATTCCGCCCCGCATCATCTTAACAGCTTCCTCTTCCGAAAAATCATCTTTTCATAACATTTATCCTCCCGTGATTTTTCATGACATATGTCTCATCTACAAAATTTTATTTCTACGATACTTTCTCCACTTTCTTCCAAATTCGATACCTACTAAAGTTTATTCTAAATTTCGACTCTTTTGAACTCATCTGAGTCTAAATACGGTCAAGATCTTCCTTTCTTTGATCACTCGGATACATTGTTTTCACCTCCTCGGCATTTATCTGATCACGAAATTTTTTTATCAACATTAGTCACGTACCAACAATCCGATGTTCCATTATTTCCTGCACAATAAATTCTTCTGTCACAACCGATCCATCGACTTCGACTTCCTTTCTTTCTGAAGGTTCTACCTCCTTCGCTGTCACTACCGATTTATCGACTTCGACTTCCTTTCCTTCCCTGCTCCTTCCTCATTCGAGACTCCCGGTATAGTTTGCAAATTTCTCAGTTATTTTCCTTCTTCCTGTTTTCAATCTGTTAAACGGCTAATCAATAGTAATCCTCCAAAGTTTTCAATTTCCTTGAATGATTTTCCTTATCCTTAACAAGTTCCTGTCCATATCCACACAAATAATCATCCTTATCTTATTTATTCCCCTTCATATCCTCAAAACTTTTTCTTCCTCTATGTCGGGTGTCACAAAAAGGCGTCAAATCCACGACTATCTGCAAACGATGGCATTACCCGTTTTAAAAGTACAGGTTCGTTTATTTATAATTTTATGTTTTTCCTTATCCGGAACACAAACCGGATATTTTCCCGTAGAATTTCCCAAATGGTGGAACTTACGTTGTACGGTGTCTATATAGTAAATACTTCGCGACCACGTCGCGAAATAATATTTTCTTTCTCTCACTGTGGGTCTTTTCTTATCCGGAATACAAGCCGGATATTTTCTCGGAGAATTACCCGAACCGCGTATCGTGAGCAATTTGCAGATGGTGACTCGTGAATTGTAGCACCTCTCTAGGATTTTTTTATTGAAACTTTCACTCTTAGAGAGCTCCACGATTCTGCCAGTTCTATACAACGATTACCCCTCAATGCACTTTTGACTGAACCCAAGAAAATTGCGAATCGTGATCTTAGGTGGTTAGGTGATTGTTCTGTCTTCTGTTGCTTCCTGATCGTGCTTTGAAAAAAAAAGAGATTCAGATCAAAGCTGAAGTGAAGCACTAATTACAGTATTTATAATTTATATAATATGATATTCCAAATTCTTGTATGAGCAGCAAGCATATACACCAATAATTTTACAAAACCAACGACTAACATCAAACCGATGAACCCAACGCGTGTCATAACCGATATAATCCTACAGAATAACAAGGGGTAAAAAGAGATCAATTAAAAGTAGGAAGGTTTTTATGCAAGAACGCTACCACAGAAGATGAAAAATGGAGAGCATTTTCGCTCTCATAAGTTTCCAATAAAAGGAAAGAAAATCTCGAGCGACGATGGCACGAAGGGGTTGAAAATACAGAATACGATCTTCTCAACTATATACGGCCGATAGTAAGAACTATAATGTGACTTTACTGTTTGCATGAGCATTGTATACATCTAGGCTACTTCCGTTGGTTAAGCTTTTACGTATTGTAGCGATGTTGTTTGCTACTATCTTGGTACATTAAATTTCGTTTGTTCACTCAGAAGAATACAGAAAGATAAACAACCATCAGATTGCTGAGGGTTCACAAGACTATCAAACGTAAAGAAAAATGACCATTCGCTCGTAAGTCGCATTGAGTACATCATTTTCAAGATGTGTGCAGTACAACGCACTTGGTTCGGCGTGCATGCTGAGCTTTCTTCCTAATTCGAAACGAGGTTTTCTTGAAGGACCTAATGAGATAGAATCTCAGCCCTTTAAAACAAAGGCGTTGCAATTCTTAAGCTAATGACTCATTGATTTTATTCGAGTTGTACTCGTACAAATGGGTATTTTTAGTATGGTGCGTTGAGCAAATAAGAAATATACGATACGACTCTTTGACTTAGATAATACAGGACTCACTGAAACCGAAGATCGGTCACGCAAGCGAACTCTCAACAATTCCACAGAGTACAAGACGATAGTTTTCAGTTATAGTAATTCTGAGCGTTCATACATTCAAGATGTCATCAGTATTTTTGCAAAATCTTCAAAAGATCATATGATAGAATTAAACGATATTTTGAAGTCGGTTTATTCTATAATTATGTGGGTCTAAAGATAGGATGAAGGGAGTACGTAATGAATACTCGTCGAGACGTGATCCTGATTATTTATCGTTCAAGCAGTTCTAGAATATCAATATTACTTCAGTTCTAGAACGTTTTAAATTCCAACTTATTAGATTCTTCAATTACCAGATTTGGTGACGTGATTGCTATAATTAGATACGCGAAACACGTCAAGTCAAATTATCTTGTCCAACTTCTGAGTTTTAGTTTCCAGCGCTTTGCCTTCATCTTTCTGCTTCCAATTTGTCGAATTCAGAAATTATGTCTTAAAAAAAAAAAAAAAAATCCTTTTTGAACGATCGTTGGTGTGGAATATAAATCTCAGTATCTTAAATACAAAGAAGAATAGCACGGAGGTTTAATTATATTACCTTAATCATGTGTATAACTGCAATATGTGAACCACTGAACCACATTATTCCATTTCCCGAGGTTTATTTTACAATTCCATTTTTATTTCATCACAGATCCAAGAAAAGAGCAAAAAAGAGTCGACAGCATCGGCAGCCGCCTCATCGAATCAATAGATGATTGGGTATAAAATGGGAATTGGGATAAAATAAGTACGAAATCAGCGAATTGTTCATTTTAAATACATTAACATGAATGTTAATACCGTCTAATAAATTAAACATCTCTTTTTTTCCTCGTCAAGAAAAACAATGATACAGCTGACATTATTTTCTGATCAGACAATAGACCAAAACAGAAACGTCAACGCGTAAGTTTGTTCAAACTTGTACACGCATTTCATTGAGTACAATATGTCATGTTTGTTCGTTCACTATGTTCTGTGGAAATGGTACAGAAATTCTTCAATTGTAAAAATATTATTCTTAGTGAAAATATTTTCTTTCGGTAATCATGGGCTGGAGAACGTTCTTGCAGATGATCAACAATTGAAAAAATGGGAGAAGGAATACATGACGTTTTGCCGGAGTCAACAAGGGGGTTAGCATTATATCCGCTGAACATATTGTATTTATCAAGTAGAAAAGTACTAGAGGACACATCAGCCGTAAATATAACCCAATTGAGCTAATATCCAAAAAATTGATCAATTTCAGGTTTCTGGAAGCAGTGGATGCACGCCAAAAATCAAAATTTCCGAGAATCAGTGTGTAAAACTATTTTTCCACGACTTAGAATCGTTGGCACCAGACATTTGAGAAATTCGAAAATGAGGATCGGAAGTAAACGTCGAGCTCGAAAAATAGATATGGTAATGTGCATTGACGCAAACGAAAATGCATACTATCTTGCTTACGGAGATGCTAGACATGTGTTTCAGGCCGTTCACATTTCGCCAGGTCAATATAAATTATGCAGCGGGAAGCTCTTACATCGCGTCAAGGGAACGAGCCACAAACGAGCAGAATAAGAAAAGAGACGACTATTAAACATTGTTTTCCGGTTGAATATCTGACCATAATCTTGTGAACCAAATATTTAAAACCAGAATCAAAGCTGCCAAAAGAAACTTGGTTTTCATCGTTTGAGCTTTCTTAGTATTCTGTCTACAAACAGTATTTGGACTAAAGAGGCCAACATCAATAAACATCAGTTCATCCCTACCTAAGAGTTACGCTTCAAAAAGAGCCAAAAATTATTCTCAAAACTTGTTCCCCTTCTTTATTTGAATTTCTTGAGAGTTTTCCCAAGTCAACTAATGAATCGAGGAAGGAACTAAATTGTCTCACAAATCAAGAGTTCCTACTCGTGAAAATATTCTTGATAGAATATCATTTAGATTTATTATTTTCTACCAGATCGACCCAGCTATGCTATCATCTCTTGAAATCATTCACTCTGTTTGAATGTATTTTTTCTCTCAACAATCAAACAATATATGTATTATCATGCACAGCACAGTTATTGTTTTGTAGGTATGAGTATACACCATCAATTCAAGACATCAAAATTGGGCACTTCGTCCGTGAATATATCCGGCAGGAGCTTTTCCGTAGAACCTGTAATGAGATCAATACCATCACTGTCTATAATAATCTAATACAAAGAATTAAAACATTTTAAGATGACCCATACGTTCAAGTGGGTGAACAAACACGATGAGTTTCATTAGTATTCAATGTAGTGGATTCATACTCATACAACATTTCTAGTGATGTTCATCTAGGCTATAGATAAAAGTAGAAAGTTCAGGCTAGGCCCAAGGGTCCTCCTCCCTTTCTATGGGGAAAAGAGCGGAGTCTACAAACTCGAATGTGCCGATTACAAAGTTACATATACTAGTCAAACTTCCAGATCCTTATCGAATTGTATCAATAAACATATTTCCTTTTGGAAAGGACACAACCGTTCTAATTTATCTCATTTTGCTGCTCATCTACTCGAATTCAACCCCAAGGGTTCTCGTTTATCCTTCTGCTAAAACTCGAAAACATCGGAATACGTAAGCAAATCAATAAGAACGAAGAACTAGCCAACGATTAATTCCTCTGAGTGATGAATTAGTGGCACGTATTTAAAGGTAGTTAATTCTTATTTTTAGAATTTGTACTTTTCCGCGCACTGTTTATATTTGTAACTTGATGATGCGAAGATGAGTAATTCTCTCAGTTCTTCGCATAGGCCAAGGTAAGTTGGGAAATTTCAAACCAATCATCAACTAAAAGATCTGACTCGTCATAGGCTATCAAAATTCCGTTAAAGACCTATTTACTGTGATAAGACGCAAAATTGTAGAAGAGTTCAGCAATCAAGTCATCATCGCCGTAGCTCACGACGAAGGCCAATTTTACAAGACAAGCTCACAATTTATCATCGTTCATAGAATTAATTATTGAAAAATTCATCATTGAAGCATTGCAGGAGTCTTCTTCCCTCATTCAAAAAATCGATATTGAAACTGCAGCTGAGTCATCGTCCCGTAATTCAACGCCTTCTCAAACAACTTGATAAAATAAATTCCTTCTTTCCGGGGTTAATAATATTATCTTTGAATTCTGACTCGTAACATACAAGTATTTGACGATCTTACATTTCTCCGCTCGATATTGTTCTAAATCTGTAATCTGTTCAGCTTTCAGTACATCTTCATCAAAATATAAGTTCCCCGTACACGATACTGGATCTTTTATCAAGATAGCATACGCAGCATCAGCCATGATATCGACGCTTCGGCAGAATTTTTTCGCTTTCGGACCTCGTTTCTTCATGCCAGTCGAGTATATTACTAGATGGTGAAAAAACATTCGATAACGAGTGAAATGAAAATTCCCACAGTGAGAAAATTGTACAAAATATTCATGTACGTTACATGTTTTTGGCCAAAGGGAGTTCACAGCAATTTTATCATCCTTGAATTCTTCGGCCATACCGAGCGTGTACATAGAAATACTGTACTTGGCCGCTGTGTGAGCCATATGCCTTTTCATCCACACAGGATCCATATTCAGAGGGGGAGAAATACTAAGAATGTGGGCGTGCGTACTGTTCTTCAAGTAAGGATAACACGATTTGCATCTACAAAAAAAGGAATACGCGTGATGGATAGAATTTAACCAAAGAACCCTATTTCAATATCAAAATACCAACGTAGCGAATGCAGCTCTCACAATCGTCTTATACATGAGATCTAACTTATCGATATCGGTCGCCAACATTGGTGTAGCAAAGAAAGTCCCAGCCACGTTTATCACTATATCTATGCCGCCAAATTTTTCCACTCCTTTTTGAATGGCTACTTGGATATCCTCGAGGTTTTGTGCGTCAACTTTACAAGGTAAACTTCGTCCACCAGCATCCTCGACTTCACGATGAACAAAAGATTATTTAGAGGTATTGGAATTCAATACCCTTCTAACCAACACCTACTTTCTTTCGCAGCGGTGAATATTGTTTCCGGAACCTCAGGGGTGGGTTCTGTTGTTCTCGCGGCGACGATAACATTGGCGCCATCGGCTGCAATTTTCTTCGCAATCGCTAAACCAATTCCTCGACTAGATCCGAGTAGGAAAACGGTCTTGTCCTTGAGTTTCCTAAGATGCAGTTTGATTGATATTTAACTGAGTCATGGATGACAAAAGCGTGATTTGAAATCACTTACCCCGAATTCTTCATTCCTTGACTCGTGCACAAGCCGACTAAGCAAAAGCACAAGACCCAAATTTGTAGGAAACGCATTTAACAATTCGAATACGATGTTTGCGAATTCAAATTTCACGACATTCGAAACACATTATCCGTAAGCTAATGAAGGGCGACTTGAATAGACAGATAATTTCTCGTTACGTACGTATCTAATTGGCAGAACTACACATTCACGAAAATGATAATGAAATCGGAAACGGGCATCAATTCTTATGATAAGATTTCTTCGTGTCTAAAAATTTATATAAACGAAAAAATTGGACTCGTAGAACCGAAAGCGGGTTCTACTATCAGGTTTTTTTGGGGGAAAATTCGCGGAACAAGCAGAGGGTGACGTAATCATCGATTTGCTTTCCTTCTGATGTAAGACGAGAGGAAAGAAAAACCGGTTTGAATTCAACTACACGCTTTATAACGAATATAATAGGTATGAGCTCGACTGGACGGAAGTTCTATATTGTAAAATATTTTAATTTCACGGCTACACTTTGAAACGTTATGTCATATACAAAATCGTACAATATTTAAATGAAATAACGAGGCTTTTCCCGCACCGTTTTTTATTAAAAGATCGTGACGTTTCGGCCCAGCTAGTGGCCTTTATCAAACGAGACTGAAGATGAGGAAAACAAGAACGTAGACTACGGGTAATACAGTACCTAGGTATGTAAGCCGTGAGTCATAAGGGGAAGGAAACATGAAATTATGCGCTGATGTTCGAGATGGTAGGAGCGTACACAGATGCAAAATTTACAGTATCACTCTTAAAGTTGACGACAGTATTCGAACGTTTTATTATTTCAACAACTTCCCTTATCTTACGTTTTTTATCATTAGATTCATTGGCTAAGATCTTGATCTGCTGAAAATTAAACTTATGGTTACATTCATGTTTCCTTCCCCTTATGACTCACGGCTTACATGCCTAGGTACTGTATTACCCGTAGTCTACGTTCTTGTTTTCCTCATCTTCAGTCTCGTTTGATAAAGGCCACTAGCTGGGCCGAAACGTCACGATCTTTTAATAAAAAACGGTGCGGGAAAAGCCTCGTTATTTCATTTAAATATTATATTTATCCTTGCACGCGAAAAATTCGTCCACCTTCACTTAAAATCGTACAATTTTGCATACGACTACTATCTGCCGCGAGTCTTCACTCCGTCAGCAAATTAGTCATCTCTTCCAGACAATGTCGCCAACTATATTCTTCATTATGATGTTTACGTAACCAATTTTTTGTTTCCTCTTCTGGAAATTCAATTCGACCCAGTGCACCATCCCCCCCCCCCTTACACCCTCAAATTTATTTTTAAACGAATCCATTCCTTCGATACTTATGATTCCCAATTTTTTATTCCTTGTCTTCTATCACATGGAAAGACACCATTTTTCCCAGAATGGTCAACGAGCTAAATCGGAATAATGGTCTCCATCCACCCAGTCGCCACCAGAATCAAAAAGAAATCGCCGTAAAATCACGACATCCCTATATAAACGGTCGAAGACGACGAGCAAGGGGCATTCCGTCACTATACCGTATCGGCGTATTTCGCGGACGTCAGGTGGTACTGGTTGGAAAACTAAAATGCAACTGGCAATTGCTGGGGGAGTGTCGGACCTTTCGAGTTGAACAATTGGTGGACAAGAAAGATCCTTTAGAAAAATGGACGTCAGTGCCTTTAAATAAAACAATTTTTAATTTGTATGAAATGCGTCCTATAAAACGTCATTTAATTTTTAAAATATTTTACAATAAGTACATACTTTTACGGGTATGAAAGTTCGACACAAGAGGAAATAATCCATTTAAATTCTATATTGCAAAAGGTATGATGGAAAGAAACAGAAGGAAAAAAGTTCTTGACTTTCAATTTAATGGTGCACTGGAAGCAGTCCAAGAGATTGACTCTCAGAGGATAACTATAAAATTCACAATCCAATAGGAACGATTCAGAGTAGGTCGTTCATTTCAAAGGCGGCAGCTCACAACAAAAAGATCTCCCAGAAAATGAATCAAATGTAATTTTGATTCGTCAATTATATGTAGTTACAGATCGAATAGCATACGTACATGAAAGGCTGTTTGAAAAATATGTACTTGGCAAATCATGCTCTTAGTAATCTTTAAAATGATGAGACTGCAGTCCATGCCATCTTGAAATTTGTCATATCAGAGCATTGTAACGCAAGGACAATCTAAAAATCGTTTTGAGATAAGAATATTAAAAATTACCCAAGATTCCTCCTGGAAAAATTGTTGGACATGTCAATCAAGGAGGAAAACTCTGACTGTGATCATACTAGGATCCATTACCCTATAAATAAATAAGATTTCCAGAATCTTCATTCCAATTCGAGAAATTGTGGTTCCATTTTGCCAACTGAAGGCTATGGATTTGAGGCAGAAGCAACTGAATGTAGATCTCCGCGTTTCAACAACAGTGTTACAGGAGAAGATAGGAATTGCTTACGTCATTCAAGTCCGTCCTTATAGAGTATTCATCAATTCTAGCTCTTCATCGCCAATGACATAATACAAAACTGATTCAACATCATAAGCGTGGAACAAGAATTCATCATTGCCACTTGTGGCTCCCAAGTACGCGGTTATCGTCAAATTACATCTCAGCTTGACTATTGGGTCGTACGGGTATATCCTGTGGTCATTTGATAAGGTTAGGGATACTTGTGGAAAATAGTGATCCTTTTACAATCACGTAGGAAATAAGCGTCGAAATTGTACAAAAATCACCATGTTTCTCCTTCCACATTCAAACGTGTTAGTTTGCTGGAACTTCATCAGATGAAATCATCATTTCTGTGTGACTACATTGGCCACATTTCAGACACAGAGGTGATTGGCAAGTATGATACAAACATACTAGTAGAATTTACGATGATATCCCAGTTTGTAGACGAAGTAATCGGTGTGGACTACCTTGGCCCCCTCCAGCTTGGCTGCTGCGCACCGAATTTTTGTCCGTACCTACGGGCGTTTCAAACCAATTACCAGAACAGAAAGCTCTAAGTAAAGCCATGAGGCAGAAAGTTACCACCAAATCCAAAGAAACTGAACGACTTAGAATACCTGCCACAGCAATATTAACGGACTCTGCAGGGTGAGAAGTTCCTCATATTCGATTTGGGATACGAACGAGAGGAGGAAGAAGGTACACAGAGACGGAGAGTGCTCGTGTTTGCTACGCGCCGTAATTTAGATTTGATGTGCCGAAGCCAGACTTGGTACATTGACGGCACTTCCGACGTTTCTTCGAGCATATTTACCCAAGTATTCACCGTCATCGGCGTCTGAAAAAAGAATAGAGTTGAAGGTGAAGGTGTAGCGTTACCGTTCGTTTACGCATTGATGATTTCAAGAGCGTCTGCAGAGTACAGTGAAGTATTACAAGCAGTGAAGGGTGCTGTAGCCAAATATCGAATTACTGAATGCACTCCTACGCGAATAATGAGCGATTTCGAACTCAGTAAGGCCGCCTTTCTGGGCGTGTCTGTGCGATGCTGTTCTTTTCATTTCGGCCAGTCTATGCATAGGGAAATTCAATCGGAAGGACTTCAAGAGGCGTACAACGATCCACAAGACCTCACCACTAAAGAGTATACTCATATGATACTCGCTCTTAAGTACGTGCCACTCCAAGACGTAGAAGAAACTTTCAGACTCCTGAAAACGACGTGCCGGAGGAGTTGGTCAACGTACTCGAGTACTTCGGGGTTACTTACGTTCGTGGCCGTCCGAGAAGGGGCCACCGACCCGCTGTCACCCCTCGCTACGAAGACACATTGCACAGTGCTTCCAAAACAAATAATGGGTGGCATAATCGGTTAAACCTTCTATGTGGGAAGAGTCACCCAAACTTCTACGTATTTATGAAGCAGATTCAACAAGAACAGGGTGACAAAGAGACGGCCATCGCAGAACTCAGCCTAGGTAAGAAAGTGAAGGTTTCACCGAAGGAAGTGGTTAGAGTTACAGAGTAGGGTCCGTTCTGTTGTTATGGATTATGACGAGTACAAAGCAGACGATGGAATATTAGATTATTTGCGAACGTTGAACCATAACATTGCTTTGTGAAAATGACTTCGTGAAAATATCCGGGAATCGATGCAAACATACGAGTAGAATTTGCGATGATATTCCAGTTTGTGAACGGAGTAATCTGTGTGACTATATTGCCACGTTTCATATACAGAGGTGATGAGCAAGTGTGATGTGTACATATTTGTACAAGTAGAATTCACGAAGATATTCCAGTGTTTGTAGAGCAGAATAATCTATAGAACTTAGTCATGGACCACAGAAGATAAGTTGTGATGGAAAAATCCTTCATTGGTTGACACCCACGAGCAAGATGTGATCTTGTAACCAAATACTAGCGGGAACTCATTTTGTTTGAAGAGTGTTTGAGAATAGAAGAACTATATAAGTTTGATGGATTCGTTGTTAAATGTTTTCAGCAGAAAAAATCAAATTTTCTTGGAAAACAAAACATGGTTTCTTGTGCCTCGATAACTTCGTTACAAAGATTCAATTCCTATACTAATGTGAAATACTCCCATTTCACAAACGCCAACACATTTGTATGAACACAAGTACATCAACAAGGGGAGAGACCTAACCACTAGTAGTGTCAAAAAATGAAACTGAGCATCACATTAGTAGGCGCTACATCAGAACAAGTCAAGCAATGTGGCAAATTTCAAAATCTCCGATCCTGTCAGAATGTGTACGGTAACCACCTGTGGCTGCTACCTCGGCTTGTTGATCTGTCCCTGAATCACAAAACAATTATACGATGCATCATAATTCTATCTGTCCTAAATTTTACGAGTTACCTAAGGTGCGTAAGGAAGGCTTCCCTCTGTCACTTCATTCACTAAATCATGCCTCTACGCTCAATCTACGTCCTTGTCCATGAGCAGTATTCTCCAAAACATACATATAATAATAACATTAGATTAATATCCGTCCCTCTTATGAAGTTATTGATGAAACAAAATATGCTGAATTAAAATCTAATGACACACTAGTTTCACTTGATGTCACCAGTACGTTCATCAACATCCCCATTCGTCTTGCTCTTCTTTTATGGATTTTATATCTGTACATCATTCAAACCCGACCTTATGATTACATAGTATCTATCAATTCCAGATCTTCATCACCAATAGCATATTAATCAAAAACCAATTCACCATCATCAGCGGGAAACAAAGATTCATCATTGCCATATGTACCTCACAGTGCGCGGTCATCGCCAAATCACATTTCAGCTTGACCACTGCGGCAAAAACAAGACAACTCAACCATATTAAAGAGGGTACACGCTAGGCATAACTTTACCCGACGAATTCCAATCATCAGAAGCTGCAACGATCATATTGCGCACGTAATCAAAAATTAAATAAACACCTACTACAGCGTATTTGAAATACAATGCACAGCATCAGGTTCACTCCTTTCCTCCGATCCTGATAGATCTGTATCGTGCAAGAGAACTAATTGACAGGGTTCAGTATGGTGGCGATATTCTTTTTGCGGAGCTGAATAACGTCACCCTAGATATTTGTGTGTTATCTCAAGGGTGCTAAATGAATCTTTAGAAGTACCTGAAGAACCGGAAAAACATGCTAATCACGAGCCAGCGCTCAGCATAGCGTAGCAGTCAATGTGAGACTGCTGGAAGAGAGGACGCAGACTAACGTTGCACAGGCCATGATGATTGAAGCTCAACAGCCTGTAGCAAACGTGACATGTGCTAGAGCACACTTCGACATCAACATGCCCAGGTTAGCGGTCAATGTGAGACTGCTGGAAGAGAGGACGCAGACTAACGTTGCACAGGCCATGATGATTGAAGCTCAACAGCCTGTAGCAAACGTGACATGTGCTAGAGCACACTTCGACATCAACATGCCCAGGTTAGCGGTCAATGTGAGACTGCTGGAAGAGAGGACGCAGACTAACGTTGCACAGGCCATGATGATTGAAGCTCAACAGCCTGTAGCAAACGTGACATGTGCTAGAGCACACTTCGACATCAACATGCCCAGGTTAGCGGTCAATGTGAGACTGCTGGAAGAGAGGACGCAGACTAACGTTGCACAGGCCATGATGATTGAAGCTCAACAGCCTGTAGCAAACGTGACATGTGCTAGAGCACAATTCGGCATCAACATGCCCAGGTTATCATGGTAACCGCCACGTGTATTTGAAGCCTTCATATCCATCAACGCAACCGAATGACATTCCGTTGTACCCGGCGGCGGCAATAGTCGGCTAGCTGCCGATCTCGTCCTTTTGCATTTTTTTTTTTTTTTTTTTTGGTATCTTTTATTTCCTTATTGCGATCACAAACCTTCGACAGTTTCATCAAATACAAAAATTTTCTTTTGCGCGGTAGGGAGTGTCGAGAATCTGTCATTTCCGACTTCATCTCTTTTCCGGAATTGGAGAGTAATACACGACCGACAGACTTAATAAGAAAATCCATAGTAATGAAAATTGACCCATTTCAAGGTATCCCGCCAGAATCCCTCTAATTTTTCCTTCAAATCGCATAATTCAACGACGACAATTCAACATTGGCAAGGAACGAAAAATTCACAACAGTACTTAATGGTTCCTCTTGAAGTAAGTACTTACTCTTAGACAAATTTAACTTTTTCTATTATTCTGGTTCGATTCGTTAAGGACTTGTACGATCCACGACCCTCTTAATCTTCTTTTTATTTCTAATTATTAACTTACTCTCGTTCGCGAGACTGACGGATTGATGTCTTATTCTTTGTCCGTTAGGTTTCCGATGAGCAGTCTACATCGAATCGAGTGTAGAACAGACGCGTTCCAAAATTTATATTTCTTATACACTTGATGAAATAAATATATTTGTAACTCTTGTACGTCTCGATATTTTCCTCAGATTGAGTTTTCAGCACGTCTTTAACAGCAGTAAAGCCACTCTAGCTATTCCCCCTTTCGCATTTCCCACCGAAGTGTGCAGTCATTTTCAAGAAATGATTGAACGGCTCGATCCTGGCTGTGATGCAGTCGCAGACTAACACTCTAACAAGATAATAAAACGTATTTTCATATGGGACAGTACTCCTTGAAGAGGACCTCGCCATTTTATGAGGATCGACGAATCAATGCTTTGTAAAAGGAAATATAATGAAGGAAAAGTGACGCGAAAACTATGGGTTTTCAGAATAACCGATAGTGTGCAGAATATTATTATTACGCAGTTTGTTGAGGCAACATTGATTCCGATTATGAAACAATATTGCGCCCCTGGCACTGAAATTTGGTGATAAAAAAAAGTGCAGGTTACATTTTTCAACTTTGTCATCGAAGTTAAATCATCGACAGAGAACCTGTTTTCTGGTGGTTGTGGATGTTGCGCGTGTCGCGCTATTCCACGACACGAAAATATGGTGATATTATCACAGTCTCGACCAAAAACACGAGAATAAGTTAGCTGGCGAAGCGTATCGGTGTCACACGGCGCTCGTCTAGGCAGTTTAGATAGCGTAAGTGTGAAAGATGCAATAAATAGCGAAAGCGATTTCGGTGCAGGCGATGATATATACATACGTAAACAAGGTAATAAAACGTTCTATTCTCGTGCGGATAGCACTCTTTTATATTTCCTCAAAATCTCTCCTGTCACCGACTTGTGCAGGCAGATTTATTCGCACAGTTCTCGGTACCCATCGTTCCTCGTAATAGACGATAAGTAGCGAAGAGTCGCCTCGCTGAGGTGGATCGAGTTGAACGTAGGTCGCATCGCAAAGCAATTTTACGGTTAGATTTTTCACAATGACATTTAAAGACGAAAAGTGGGAAGAAAGGCAGGGAAGAGAGAAAGAAAAAAAAAATTGTAGATTCATGAACGAAACGGCGCTGTTAAAATTTTATTCATTTTGTTTATTATTCGTCGTTTCTTTTACGTGCGAGTAAGTATTTAATATGAAATCACATTGCATTGTCGACGTCGCTGGATTTAGAAACGAAAAAGGCAAAAGGAGAAAACAAAGTGGAAAAATTGATGCGCAACATGAAAAGAACTTGACTAGAAAAGAATACGAATATTATATTTTCGTGTTGGCAAATTAAAGCCAATTTTACCTGAATACAACTTCGTTCTTCTCTTTTGCTTTTTTCATTCGCTGGCGTATCTTTTCTGAGAAAGAATAATGATATAATTTTTCAACGAGATTTTCTCACGCGTAATAATCTTCCTTCCATTCTCATTTTCTTTCGTTCGCCACGAGAAATGTCCGATTGATAATACTCTGAAGCACGCTATCGTACTCCAATTCTCTTTCAGCAACTCTTTTGTACAGTTTGAATTTTTCCAACTTCCCAATCTGCGAGAATAATCTCCGAAGTCGGATCTCACAGATCTGTCAATGAATAAATTATACGTATTTCCAATACTTCCAAGAACTTCATAAACTTTTCGAAGTTTCGGTCACAACTAATTCACAGGAGTGAGCAAAGCGACTGAAATCCTCATGAAGAGGAAATATTTAGAAAAAGAATTTCCAATACGTAGTTTCACACAGCTATATCCACCATCTTTAGGAAAGACGAATCAGATAGCTCATTTTTCTCTCTGCGAAATCCGCCCTCACCACCATTTCACGTAAGTCGATCCAAGCGATGCAGACGTTCGTATAGCGACGCGCAGCTCGGTGATTATATCAACGTAATGGGAAAATAGTTGTGAAAAATTAGGTCCGCAATTACATTCGCCAGTTATGTAGACAGAATGGGGTAGAGAGACAGATAAGGATACAACGTAATGATAAGGCGAAATGCCACTAAAAAAATGAAACGCAATACTCGTTCGTATACTAGCGTACTTACCTAAAACATTTTTGATATTCTTTTCTTTCTTCATTTATTATCCTGGCACGAAGTTTTCTTCCTTCCGCGTCGTTTCCACGATTTTGTCTCCGAAATATTAATAACGACGACAAGATCGCAACCGCGAGTTTACTTTTTGTTGTTTCTTGAAATTACTTCAACGGGATTTTGTAATTCAATTATCTCACGCCCAAAAGGAGAGGCGACCGTAAAAAAATGTTCGATGGAGTGGAAGGAATTCGAGCGTGCGAATGTTGGCGAGTCTCTCTTGTTCCAGATCATGAAAACGATAATGCGATGTGGGAACAGATGCCGAAAATGTATGAAAGCATCGATTATTACAGTAATAACACAAACGTAAGTATGTACAGAAGAACAACACACGCCTACGAAAAAAGTTCCACATAAATAATTTCGGTAGCTTAACTCTGGCCATTCAGTCCTTTCTCCGACCCTCTCATCTCAGTATACACCGCAATCTTCTCCATCATAATGATATCATCATATGGAAGTTTCGTTTTCAGTGCTTGTGTCTTCATTGAGCGAAAAATTCATGGTAGATTGTATCCAGTACCATCGATTAGGTAACTCGTCCAGGTACGTTTTTAATCTGTTACAGATGAAGCGGTTCCAATCTTCGAGACCTGCTATGTCGCTTGTCAAAAAATATACCCTTGACGAAGCCCATCATCGCTGTGAAAGAGGCTACCTCCACCAGTTAACCTTGGAAGCGTCTGACCAAAAAAGGAATAATGGTTATCAAACAAGCGTGTTATCGTAATGGAGGAATGTCCTCGTCTGAAAAGTGGCTCATTGAGTATGTGACTAGTTTGCCAGTTGACAAGAAAATATCGAGCTTTTTCTCTCTCCCCAGTCACGATGACCCATTGAAGCAGAAAATTGAAAATATTTGAAACGGTGAAAAGAGTCGTCATAATGCACCACGCAGTCACCTGACTCTAATACCATCTAGTATCCACCTATTAACCACGCCTTTTTTCTGACTTTCCTTATCATCAGACGTATCACCTTGTGGGGTCCACAGAGTGAGATAGTGGCTATACTCAAGTTCCACAAAACAAAGAGTCGTCTTCCCATAGTACTAGCTGGCGTTCATCCAATAAAATTCACACATGAAGAATGGAAGGATGACCAGCTGGTGGCCAATGTAACATTGGGAGACCGACGACATCAAACCTGTGATCAGTCATCACTTGATACAAGAATCGACAATACTGCCCGACGATTCTTTAGAGCAAAACAACTCGCAAAACGGCTCAATAGAAGTGCTCAGATTTCTTGCAATAGACTTTCAGTCACCGAAAAAGAAAGATGTATTCATCAATCGCAATAGAGAAAAAATTAAAGCTCAAGGGTAATGATCGTAGTGTCAAAAAAACTTTGTCTGTTGATACTAGTAAGACATACCTCGTTTGATGGATTTTATATAGAAGTGTTTGTGACTACAGAGTATACCGCCGTCTATTAGACGAAGAATTCGCCCAAGATAGAGACGCATTTCTCGTAATCACCAATGGAAATGGTGTTGGGATATTTGAATCTCTGTTCTGAGTTACAACGAAAATTTACATGGAAAAGGAGCTGTCAACGCCCAATAATATAACAGCAAAATTTACACTCAGCAACCAAAGATCAATAAGATGAATTACCGAGAGGATAGCTATTTCAGATGACTTTTTACGTCCCAGAAACAAAATATACATCGCCTTCAACAAAATACTCGAGACAGGAACTTTCACAAATGATATGAAAGGGCTAAGTTTCCATCTGATAGACTTGACCAAGTTCAATGTAGAAATAAACAAAACACTCGACACAGGAACATTCACAAATGATACTAAAGGGCTAAGCTTCCATCTTATAGATTTGTCCTCCCACCAAGTGTAGTGGAATTCTCCTCAGATAGGGCGATATGATGGGAGTTTTCATTCGAGAAGAAAAGACTTGTACCCTCGTCTATGATGGCGTGTATTACTTTGTAGTGTACATCACAACCGCAGATATCACTCTAATCAGAAAGAAAGTAGAAATGATCATCTTCAGGATGATCTATTCTCAAGAAATTCTTCAACCAAACATAATCTTTCCGTTAAAAATAAAAGAATCATTATGTCAGCACAGCCACGTGCTCATCTCTCTTGAGAGCAGCAATAATTCGTTTCTTTCATGCTCTACCGTACATAAGGCTAACTACTCTGATACGACAAAAAATAAATAGTACATACACAAAAGCAATAAGTGCACGATTATAGAACTGGTATATCACGTATTTCGATGAAAATGAAAATAATCGTAACTATAAATCACAATTGGTAAGTTAAGAAACATTTATTTAGCGACTAACAGGAAAAGCGTTTTCATTGCTCCGATAGATAATTTTTTCCTTTTATAAATTAAAGTAAAAAGCACACGGGGCTACAACATCTCTACAGTGGACCCTATGATAGACGATATTCAACCTTTTTGAAATGATGATATCATCTCTTCATTTCCTCGTCTCTCCCTCTTTTTACGGTGTCGTTTACTTTTCGAGAGGGAAAATAACTGAAAGCCGTACAAGCATTTCCCCGGAATCCCACCTTTATCGAAATCGTAAAACTCATCCCATTGGCAATCAGATGCTGAGAAAATAAAAGTTCTAAGACACAACTACGTTCTCTCTTCGCTCATTCACTTTTCCTTCCGAATTTCTCCCTCGGTCTTTATTCTCGAGAGAGTCATCTTCAAATAGCTTTCATTTTGCTGAATTACCAAAATGATGAGCTCGTAAAACAATATCGGAAATTATGAATTCCTAATGAAACTATATAAAAATCTGAAATCAGAGATAAAAAAAAAACACAGCACTGTAATCCGAAATGATAGACATTAGGCATCTGCGTTCTTATTTTTCAAACCCTTATTCAGATATCCGATCGAGAATGACTGTTTCTTAAAAGAAAAAAATAATAATAATAAAACTGGTATAATAAGAGGCAAAACCAAAGAACGGCCGACGGACAATAGAAGGCAGAATTACGAAAGTTTCTTGTGAACGCCTCTTGTTGGGATGAGGACAAAATTGCGAAAAAGAAAGTGGTACTCTTAAGGGCAATACCATTTATTCAAATGATGTGGGCTCACTCGAAGAATAAGACCCTTTAGATAGAACTCTTGATACTTCTTCCGTGAATGGATTGAAAGAAAATGCTCAATTCCACGCGAGTCTACCTTAAATTAAAACATGGTTCTAACTTCATGGTTCAGAGATAAATTTTTATAAATCAGCGAGTATTTCAAAATCCTGAAAATGAATTCGTACTGTGACTACTCATACATAATATAAAAATGTTTTCAATCCATTTTTACAAGTATAAAGAATGTTTCCTTATTACTCATCTCATTTGTACCGTACTGAGGAATCCGAGGTTTTTTCCAAATCGACAGAAGTCAATCACGCTTTCAAAAAATTAAAACCAATTTGCCACTGACTCGAGATTATTCCTTCATTCAATGATGAAAGTCATGTTTTCATCATGGTTTTTCAATGATCTGTTGAAAAACATATCCGACGTTCACGTTCCATTCCAGGCAGGATTTTATCCCTTTCCATTCAATGCTGTCTTGGGAAACTTTAGCCCGTATGACGTCAACAGAGTGGGAACATCATTCTTAAAGAGAAATAAAACTGAAATCGCAGAAATACATAACAGCACCATGGAAAGGATGACAACCACAAACTCCGACATATTGACTAAGGGAAGGCAAACCTGGTGCTGTATAGGTAGACAAAGCGTCTTCAGTGCAATCGCATATAAGCGAATGTCCAAGTTATTTAAAGACGATCTGGGGGTGAAGTTTACAAACTGTCTAGAATGGATACAATGTGCCTTCAAGATACTTGGCATCAAAAAGTTGGAGCTAAGGGGAGCTATTGAAACATATAAAACAGATTATAAATACAACAAATCCGAGGAACAGGGAGTTCCGAAAGTGAAGCGCATTGTCAGGTGGGCGAACAAGACATATAAGGGTGATGATGTCAGGACAAAAATGATGGACATGTATCGCGAATTTCACCCATACATCAAATATGAAGAGAGAGGAAAGCTTAAAAAGAGAGCAATTGTATCCGCCAACATAGTAATGAGGATGTTCTTATACATAACAGAGGAGTTCCACTTGGGCCTGGGAAAGTGCATCGAAGGGTCCACCTTAAGAATTGGCGGAGAGACAAAGAAAATTAAGATAATCACCAACCTTTCTTCATTAAGTATACCACATGACGGCCCTGTTTACTTACAGGCGACTGAAGACGCAACAAAATTTAACAAACAGGGATATTTGGACTCATGCACTACACCATATTTTCAGAGGAACTCAGATCCCGAATGGGCCTGCCACAGAACTCGAAAGGCTTTCCATGAAAGGGGGCCATTTCAGGAAACTTCATGCTTTCGATAAAACGAGTCAAATTGGGTCGACGATAGCCATTTCAACAAACCGAATTGGAGCATTGAGCTAATAGAAAGAATGAATGATAGAACCAAAGACTGGTACGGACAACCAATGCCGTACATGGAGCATGGAGACTTTCTTAGGGCGTCTCCTAGAATGCTTATGGGTATGTATAATGCAGCAAGTACCACCTTAGACCTTCTTCCTGTCAATTATAGGGTTGACAAGAACCAAGGGACGTATCAAACGCTACGATCAAGTGACGACTCACTAACTAGATATGTACATGGGGATCCTAATGGAATACTTGATTTAATTGAGCAAGCTTACAGAAACAATAAGCTAACCAGCATAAACATGAGCCCAAACAAATCATTCATTTTCTACAAGAACTTTGGGGAGTACACATCACAATTCGTATCTCAATATAGTGTTGAGACTTCAAACATAAGGCCAGGAGAGAAAAACCCATCAGATGACCTTTACTCCCTGTCAAAAGGGACTGCGGTGTCTCAATCTAGGGTGGAGATAGACCCACTAGGAGCAGAAATGAAGTTGAAGCTAGGTATAGAAAATGTCAGAAGATTATATTGAATGTAATGCGACTAATTTCTATAGAAAACTGAGAAATGCATGTCATGTTAAATGGGATGCGTTTAACATTGACCCACAAGTAAGAGTTCACTCACTCATCAAAATGAATACTCATAAGTAACACACCAGCTCTTGTTACCCGTGCCAAGTACGTTGCTGATGCTGTGAAGAATAGGAAGTTATTCTTAAAAAAAGTTTTTAATTCAAGTATAGTTGTTCGAACGATGATTCATTTGTATCATGGTTCATAATGCAGTGTTCCTTTATGCTTTTGCATCCCAATACTTGATTATGGTTGATGAATTTGTAAGATCCGCTCTTTACACCATTCTAGCTTGCAAAAGATCTATGAACGTCAGATACCCTCTTCATTTATTATTTGCCAATTTCTATCCTTCAAATGTACAGGCCGAAAACTGGCCTCGTTAACCCCTACTCTTTTCCCGAGACAATAGTTCAGCCACACACGCACAACTAAGTATCGTTAAAGAGCAATCGATTCTTAGTTGTAAAATAGAAATGTCACGTAGGTTCCCGCAGACCATCTTGACGTGAATTTTCCTCCTCGGAAATTTGTAAGTTTTCTTTCAATATCGTGACTAAAGCTTCGCTTCTATACGAAACTTTCGTTCGTCACAAACTACTTGATCTCTCAGACTAGCTCGCACGTTATACAAACGTCATTTCGGAACAATACGGGTTACGTTCATTTCGATAAACGGGAGTGCGAGAATTCATAAGGACGAAAGAAGTTGTCACATGCAGTATAAATCCACGACTTTTGGTACAACGTTCGATTGTGAGATGTTTTTTATTCACGAAAAACTTTTTAATATGCAGTCGGTTTCTGGAGTCCATTCTACAAACAGAGAAGGAGAGAATACATCGCTGCGTTCCGGCAAATTTATTTTCATTTCTCGAAGTTCGCGAGAAACTTTCGCAATACTAAAGAATAACATTGTACTCGTAGGTAAGTGAACGCGCTAGTTTTCGATCTTGATGACAGGATTGAATCATGAAATTTTAATCTTATTTGACCAGGAGTGATCAAGTATTTTCTTCTAGTCCCGTAATATTTCTCAAAGTTTTCCTAAATCAAGTCGGTATACGGTACCGATTTTTTACTGGTCGGAATTTCCACGAATGAGAAATAAAAGTCATTATTTTGTCTACCGCATCTCTCGATTTTTCAAATTTATCCCGCGCTCGACATTCGGACCACGATGACAATAGTAACATCTTATCGACATTGGGACATATTAGCTCTCACTATCCGCACACATCCCTCGGGAGTTCACCAGAATTGAAAATTTAATGGAAGTTTCGCTTAATGTTTTCCTCTACGCTATCAGTTGACTGTCAGTGAGTGGAATACAGCATTCGTTTACCACGCGTTCAGTCGAATCATCAAATGAAAGTATTAAGCGGACGTTTGCGTTGGACCTATGTAGAGGAAAAAATACGAATTTCATCTTAGAATGAGAGAAAATCAAAAAGTTCTGTTCGTCGTACAGTCATCAGGGATTAAATACTCTATAGAGAGGTATAATTTTATCGACTCCCAACTCTCATTCATATAGTATCAGGTATAGGGACGAGCTGTGTGGCGTTATTTTATTCCTTGTATAATTCACAATATGTAAACGTTATGAAAAATTTGATTGTCTGGGGAAAGTAACAAGCGATTAGGTGCAGAGAAAGTCCTCGAAGAGTGAAATCGCTCACGATATTGAGAATTGAATTTTAAATTGGAATCCGAAAGAGTCTACATTTTTCTGAGTAGCCTTCCATCTTTTATGGCTTAAAAGTTTACATGTCCCAAATGATCCGCTGTCTGGCAACCTAACCTAACAAGGTGATTCTTATAGAGATCCTGCCGAATTGTTTTTTCAACAAAATGTTATGGATGCGTTGGTAATTTTGTGGGTATCTATGCAGTATAACGGCGCACGAAACAGAAGTATTGAAACGCTCTAGAGATGCAGAAAGTATCGATACTATCGATAAATATCGATAGTCGACCATATCGTTAAGCTATCGATAACAGCAAAAATATCGCTGAAATATCGATTTAGAAATTGAACCAATAAAAACCCACAAAAACAATGCGCTCATTGCCTCATCTAAAAAATGGTCATCGATGATCGATCACGAGTAAGTTAAGTTAACACGCTGACCGGAATAATGAGTGTCTCTGAGTCTGAACTGATACTGAAGCATGCATGAAGGATCGAGAATTGCTCAATTGCACCATTGCTTGGATTCTGGCTTGAGTAAACTCAACTGTATTTTTGGCGGCTGGAAATTAGTTTTAGTCGGTTCTCTTAGGATACAAAATATGGTAGAAACTGAAAATTTTTTCATTCAGATTGTATCATACATACCGAAAGTTTGAGGTGTTGTTCAGAATTTTTTTACCATCCCCCGGAATTTCAACGCACATTTCCTGTATTGCTGATTGTCGATGAAAAAGAAGCCGAGTAAGTGTTTCAGTGTAACAATTTACCATTCAGCGTGATGATGATGCCGTGATTATTTTGATATAAAAATATTTCCATGTAATTGCTTTTCATAGAATTGTTGAATGCTGCACCTCGCATAACATTAATTTCGAATCCTTCCACTTCGATAAAGAAGATTTTTTGAAAAACTTGTTGAAATCGAATTGTTGTTTATTTTTCGCTGCGCAAAAAGTTCTTGACGGTTGGGATCTAGACGTAGCGTTGTTTGGAGTGAAAAGAAAGTTCGCAGAAATTAACAGGACTAACGATTGGTCAATTCTCCTTGAATTTCAACAGAAGCTCATCAAGCAGTTCATTTACTAACCAAGTTTCGATTTGATTGTGAGTAACCCTTATCTGGTGGATGAATTCCCGTTGTGTCTTTCTCCGTACTTCATTTTGACATTCATTTTTCAGTAAATCGTGCGAATCTACTATCATTCACTGGTATTTCGTCTTGTATTATTTTTGGACCTGGAATGGACGAAGGCAAACTATGCAGTAAATGCCGAACTACGAAAAACGATTTGCGGGTGATGCTTATCATTGATATCCGTGAAGAAAGGTGAGTCCTATTCTCTGAAATATAATTTACTCCCTTCTTCCATTCCACAGACCATTCGATTTATTCAATATCAAGTTTATCTCTTATGTTCATACAGAGAAATTCTTAAATCTAATCTTTCATTCTTGTTTTTTCTATTTTGACACAGCCTTATTGAAAAGTGTGACATAGCTGAAAAAATTCGAGAGGTGTGCCCTACTACCAACAATCTAGTGAATAACGGCAAGAAGATTTTCCTGAAGGCACCCTCACGCGTCGTCGTGTACAGACAGCATATGGACGGTCCTCTTCCACCCAGCCCAGTTTTAACGCGGTGGGGCACGTGGTTAGAGGCCGCTTTATTTTATGCTAACAATTTCGTAGAATACAAAAATGCCGTGTTAGCGTTGCAAGATGATGCAATGAAAGATATGGGAGTGGCCAATTTTCAATTCACTTTTTGTTGTGATTATGAGATGGCAGTGATCCAGGAATTCCGAAAAGTTTTCTCATAAGCCGATATTGGTGGATGCTTATTTCACTTCTCGCAGAATATAATAAAACACGTCAGACAGATTGGTTTAATGACGGCGTACGAAGAAGAACCTGAACTTAATCTGCGAGTACGTATGATCGAGGCTCTCGCTTTTGTACCTGTTGATGACGTGCCAGCCGCATTCGACGATTTACAGGAGGATGCTACGTCTTGACGATTTATTTGCGTACATTGAACGCACGTACATCGGCCGAAGATTGAGGAATGGGAGAGGAAGACCACTTTTTCGCCTGGAATGGTGGAACGTTTACGTCAAAACTCTGAACCGGGACCCGCGGATTAATAATTACGCCGAAGCTGGGCATAAGAGGTTACAATAAGAATTTGGCTGCAGTCATCAAACAATTTGGAAATTTATAGATAAACTGAAAGCCTCGCACAAAACGAGGGATACTGAATACACTCAGGCTGAAATGGGACACGAGCCTGCTCCTAAAAAAAAGAAATACATAGCAGTAGATGAACGTATCTTTTCAGTTGTTCGCGATTACGCAAATAGATCATCCTTAGAATACTTGAGAGCCATAGCTCACAATCTATAACTTACTTAGTTATATTTTATATATTTACTTCCTATAAGAATTTCAAGTTGTTCCAAGTAAATTTTTATCCGCCGGCGAGTTAATTTTTTTTTCACACGGCGAATTGATCCCCGGTGGAAAGTTCTCCGGCGAATTGTACTGCCGGCGAATAGTCCTAGACCTTGCTAGGTTAAGTATTGACAAATGTGAAGCACTCCCGTCATTTCGCGCTTTCACGGGATGTGAGACAACATCAGCCTCAAAGTTTCTGTATGGTCAACGGGGAGTAATTTTGTACAGTAATTCAAGCTTTCAAGTTTCTGTCCCACGGTTCTCAATCTTGAGGCCGTGATCAATGTTTTTCCAATTATTGAGAGGTTTGTCGTTCTACTGTACAATCAAACAAGCTTAACAGAATCGGTCAATCCCTTATCTTTTAAAACAAAATTATTCTTCCAGATGAGTCTTTGAATGGGTACATGAATGATCACACACAACACAATTTCTTAGGCAAACGAAAATCCGAATTAAATCTCGAAGGTTCCGCAATGCCTCTAAAATAAATGTCGCAACCTATCGGTATTTTTTTCGGACTCGGCGCTAAATTCAACAACAGAAATAATAAGAATCATGAAGATCACCTGAGACAATTTCGAATCTCCTTGGGCCCGTGCATCAATTTTAAAGCTTTGTAGAGTCATTTCGGTATCTTTTTCAGACTCACGACATCTGCGACAATGATGGTAGACGGAGTGATCATAATAATGTTGATGACGCTGTTGAATCCAACAACATCGCGGATTCAAATGACAACGACACTAATGAGGAAACTCATCTTCCTCCATGCGATACCAGACGTCTTCACAGTTTTTCACGGGATCGCGATACAGGCAAATTTTACCAGGACACGACTTTCAGTTGAGGGAAAATTTTGACCTTCCTTGAACCCAAAATTGAATTTTCGAGTTTCTCAAGATCTAAAACCCGAGAGATCTGTTTTTTTTTTCTTGACAAGGTCAAAAATTCAAAAAAATCTCACGAATAGTTATAAAAGTTCCCAACCTCGCACTGCATCAATGAATGAGGCATAACGAAGATAATACCATAACAACAATCATAAAAATATTGATAGACAACCGAGGAAATTAAGATAATATTATGATCAAAAACAAAGAGCAGTTTTCATTATCCCGGTGAGAAATACAATCAAGTATTTTCCATAGAATAAGCATCTCATTGTCTAACTGAAAGACATAACAATTTCAATACGCGCGTCCCATCCGAGTTTTGAATGCCCGATTGCAACGGGAAAAAAAGTGCAGACACGACTGCAAATATGAGATAACCAACTTGCAAATTGTAACAAACGAAAGCTGGGTGTCTACACGAGTGAAGAAGAGACGATAGCAACCTGAAAAGGCGTAATCATTGTCTTGTAACCTTAATTATTAGGCGCGGACTTGCGGGACTGGAAGCAACGACGTCGAGGAAATCGACCGACCTTTTCACTTACAATATATACGCGTACCCGAAAGCTTTTATGTTTCGCCGCACTGTGTGGAAACAGCTCATTGTCTCGAATTTTCCGATATTCCGTCGAGTTAAAGAATTAATTAAAGGACTTAATGTTTTGCGTTTCATATCCGAAGAAAAGGGCAGGTTGTACCGCGTCTAAGCATATGCGATAAAGAGCGCGAATTATTACAGTCGGGTGGCGCGCGAGCGAACGATAGCGAAGACGGTTAACGGGCAACTACAAAGCGCCAACTATACGCCGCCCTGGAAGAACAAAGCCGACGAAAAAGCGAGCTCCTCCGTTCTCTCCGGTCAACGTCGGAACTTACTGTATTAATTTGGTAGCGATTATGAAAAAGTTTTCACTCGTAAAGACGCCACCTAATGCCGTTCTGTTCCTTCAAATGAGCCTTGAAAATCGGGTTTTGCAGAACGAGAAATCGGCGCTCATGAAATAAAGTAAATACCACGTCACCGCGCTCTCTCAATAGCGCGACACCTTGAGCGCAGAAATAACATAATTTTACATTTTAGGTGACAGTTTGCGATGGAATTTGGAAAATAAAGTTTTCAGGCCGGTCGGCGAGATGAAAATTACTATACGCGCAATCAGCAAGGAACGGCCGCCTGTAATTGGAAAATCAAATGTACCACAGATGTTACTAAGGTACATGCTGTACAAACTCATTGTGGAACTGATACTGGTTACTTTGAAATTAAACGAATTACATGAGAGCACTAACTTCGATAGGACAAAATACCGATTGAACGATCATATATCACTTAGAAAGTTTTAACCAAAGCATTAATTCGACCAAGAGAAATCGCGTTTCACACTTATCTACCACCATCTCCTAGTCAAATACTGCGAAAATGGAATTTTGTTAATTCACCGATCATTTCAGATAATAGTTTTCCAACGTGTTGTAATCCACTTCATACCGATATAGGGCCAAGGTGAAGGGTTACAAAATTCATACACTAACGATTGCTTGTTCCCACTTCTTCCGAGGTTGTCCTATTGACAAAAATCGTTGGTTTCTGTAATGGAAAAATTCTGCACCCGAATCATTTGGACCAGGTTGGTACTTTTTTTTCGCGATGCTGAATGATATGAGCTTTCTGGTCGTTTTCCGCTTCCTATATGTATAGGTCTGTTAATTTTCCCTACTAATGTACCAGACTGACACAGAAAAGAGATCAGTTGAATTCTATTGCGGACCATAGTTTGCCGCGTTAGGTACCTAAAACTATGTACGTAGTTTCAGTAGCGTTTCACAACACGTAACCTTTGGGCACAAACCCTCTCAGTTCTTCATCATTTCGTTGAGCTTTGGCGATGTCATCGTAAGGAAGAGAAGTTGGTAGTGTGATGCATTCTATCCTTGAGAGAGCGTCGGCTACAACATCGGGTTTTCCAGATGAATAGTGGATATCTGTAGTAAATTGCGCAATGTACAAATGCAAAACGAACAGCCAGCAAGGAGACGAGGCAGCAATTGTGTAGGCGAATTATGCCTGATGAAATGTCTTCCTGTTTTCTGCTATTTAATGCTATACGACCGAGTTGACTGAAATTCCGAGCAATTACATTTTTCACTTCCACGAAATGATAATATTCCGGCGGGGAACCTTGCTGAGTATCGGAATTATTCTGCCACAGTTCCTAGGTGTTCATAAAAAAAAACGTCGATTTTATACTTTTTGGTTATATACCCTCGTGCGTGGAAGAATACGTCCAAATGATTGGCAGGGGCGGGAGAGGGGATCAACGATGTCACATAACACTTACTGGTCGGACGCTGAGATAAGACAACGAAAAAGATTTGTAGTTCAGGTGACGGGCTTGCCGTGGTGTAATGGAATCACTTCTCCAATGGTTCATTATCTGTAAGTGTTGTAAACTTAGACAGTTCAGTCCTTAGGTCAGTCTAGGTTGAGGTTTCAGACCTCATGCACGTTTTTTAGCCCTACTCTGTCGATTTTTGCTCGTTCTTCGCGGATTTAAGGCTTTTTAGGTAGTTTAAACAGCTCGGAGTGAGATCCTTAGGTCTAATTTAATGAATTATTCACGAAATTTGATTGTGATCGATCTTGAACTCTGATAATCAATCATCAGTGGTGGCTCCATAAGAGCCCATGGTACTCGGTTTTCTGCTCATTTTGAGCAAATTAAACAACTCTTTGGCAGTTTCCCTGCGTATAAACTCTTTTTCGTACCTGTAAACTGTTTCTCAAGTGCAAACAGTGTTCTGTGCATTAATTTTCATTGGAAACTCCATTCAATGACTGTTATCAGTAAGTCACCAAATTTGTTGTTCTTCATGGCTCAGCGTATTGAGAAAACGTTATTATATGTTCAACAGGGGAAGTATGGTCCGAATGGGCTTTTGGACCCGAAGTTTAATGAATGTCTTAAAGTATCGGTGCTCAGAGGGCACGCTATGCATTGGACAATCAATATTGAAGAGGAGTCATCATTTTATTGTATACAGGGTAGGTAAATACCTCACATCAGTACAGCGGGCGCGATTGTAAGTGACGTTTCATTATCTACTGTCAGTTATTACAAATCTCGCTCAGTAACGTGTCTGAGATTGGCTGTTTCGATTTTACTAACATGTTTAGTGCACTAATGGGTTCTTACTTGCTTGTCCGCGCCAAGATTCGAACCGATGACACTTCAGTTTGCTGTGCGTCACCCTACCAACTGCGCTATTGAGACACAATGTTCGGTAGGTGTGATTGGTCGTTCTCAATAAAAACGAGAATTGATATTCGGCATTTACCTAATAGCATACTCCACAGTGTTGTAGATCTTCTAACGTGAAAGAAAAATGAATTACAACTGATCCACGATCCATCTAAAATCCCAAATACTGAGGGGGTTGGAGGAGTTCTTCGATAAGTATGTTAGTGTTTATTTTGGTCCAACATCGTAATTCGATGAAAACATTGAAAAGATCACTACTTCCGATGAACGAAGTCATTTCATTGACGCTTCAAAGAGACTCATTGAACATCAAAACATCCTAAAAGCCATTCATTCTCCAATAAAAAATTGCGACCATGATTGAAGCGTGTATCAGGAATCAGAAAAATTATCATTCCCAAGCAACGCATGGACGCAAGGAGCTGGAACTGCGCCACAATAAAGGACGTCGAACAAATAGCACCGTCGATAAATTTACCGCTCACAAAAGCTAATATTGAAACTAACAAGGGCAGTTTCCACCGATTGAAAGGACAGGTCTGTTAACGAAATGACGGAAACATGGCGAACAGAGGCCGTAGAAAAGGAATCAACACTCATCACCATGAAATTTTCAGATCCGAAATTGCACCACATACAGGTGTTACTACAGCAATAATACCTGAATGTTGCGCAAACGAAGCAACCAACGAAGTCATTTTCAGATCGGTGTTACTGTTCAGACCATTTTCCGGAAGATTACAAAGGTTGCAAAAAAAAAAAAAAAGAAAACGTTATTCAATATCGACGAGCGCTAAAGGTTTTCAAATCAAATTAGCGAGGGCGTTCGACGATACGTAAAATCTCGAGTTCGCGTTCATTTCAGCAATTCTAATTTCATTCTTTTTTATGTCTGCACTCGTACAAAGGCCGCGAGTTTCTCGCTAGCGCACACGTATACCGGCGCGATATTCTCGATGGAAGAATGATTTGCTATCCCGCCCAAATAATATCTGAGGCACAACAAATGGAGGAGGCCTGATACCGGAACGTTATACCGCAATAATACAACAAACTGTGTAAGCCATTATAGTGCGCTCAAGGCTCACAGACCAACTATCAATTTAAAAAGTTAATATACGGTAACGCGCCAATAATAAAGAGATTAGGGTTGATAATGTAGCTGCCCGCACAAGCCGTGTTCGGCCGATGATGTATTGACGAATGCATTGTGATTTCAGAAACGGATCTTCGTATAGTCTCAATTCATTATTTCACGCCATACAGTAGACAGAGAGAACGTTTGTTTTCACATTTCGACAAAAGAAGAATTAATAAGGCCGTTGGTTTGCATTTGATAGATTATTATGATGATTCCGAGCTTATTATTGTCAGATCCGTACCATCGACACCACCTCGAACGATAACGAACTGTTTCGAGCGTAGATAAATTGTGGACAAATTCATTTCGTATGGGATTTCGTTTTGCATTGGATTTATCATGACAAATGTTCGTACCTGATATATTTTTAATGAAATGAGAAGTCAATGTACGGCGCCTAGACTACCTCACAAAATTCTTTTCGCGTTAGGCGGCTCAAGTTACTTTTCAATCACGTGATAGTCTCATTCGACTATTCTGAATAGACTGTACCATTTTCTGTTTCAAGATCGATTGTCGACTTGTGGTACCCAGTTGAGAAAATACCCCTGTTAAAAAGAATGAAAAGCACGAGCTCTACAGCCGAACTCAACACTCGGATGTCTCATCCCGTCACCGATCAAATTTCCGTTTCGACCAAACTAAGGCGACAATTCATGCACAAATACAAAGATTAGATTAGCTCGGTGATTGCAAGAAAAGAGAGGATAGTTCATCTGATAAGTACATCCTAGACTGTCCATCTCCGGATTCACCTCTAATTTTAATAATCGAGTTGAAATAACGACTATTCCTTACTGTGGCTAAAAAATAAGAACGAGTCCCTCAAATTTCTGAAGGCAAACCTCCGATGGTAGTGTGTGCATTGCGAGCGTGAAAGCGCTCAGCACTTTGCTTTTGCCTTGAGGGCCGTTTCCAGACGTTTGTGCATATCAAGTTCGTTATAGAAGAGGCTCACAGTTTTTGAATTAAATCATGCTCATTCTAGCTGACGTGAAGTCAACTAAAACAAGGCGACAATTGTATGCGAAATCATTCGTTACCAGACAGATAAAAAAGAGGTTGATCAAACCGCGCTCTCGACAAAACATTGGAAGAGTTACTTATTTTTTTCACCCAAAATATAATACTGGTATCGAAACAATTGCAAAGTTTTGAAAGTGGGACCACTCCTCATGAGCCCAATCCACACACCATATAGCTCGAGTAGTTCGTCCGAGATGAGTGATTCCTCGAGAATGGGCTTCATCCGACTTTCACTGTCAATTACAAGCGATGAAGGATCAGAAGAGAAGAGACCTTGTAAGATGATTCAACTCTGTTGGTAAATACGTAGTACAGTATTAAAAAAGGACATTCAACTATATTATCTCTGTATGGTGCAAGAATAAACAACAAACAAGATTGCTAGAAAACACACGAATACTTTTCAGAAGTCTCATTTGACACACGCGCTCCAACAAAGCGAAAAACTAGAAAGAAAAAGTATCAAATAATTGCACATCTTATTTTTCAAGAATGATACCGACACAGAATACGTACCTATCATTCTCGAAAAACAAAAACAACTACAAATTTCATCAACTCAACCTTCAATTTTCATTTCAAACGCTACTACACGAACAAAATACACAAGTGAAAATAAATTTTTTATTAGCCACGCTTCGAGTGAACAATGATATCACTTGTACACGTCGGTACAACGTCATTTTGCATCTTGCGACGACGTTAGATGAAAAGGATGTACATACGACAGTATTCACCAGGATGTCATTGAACAACGAGATTGATTTTCTGATTCGGTGTTTTCTATCAGTCCTGTCAACAAACTATTTCCTGTATTCATATTTTATGCGTCCGCCGTCCTTCTTCATGAACTTTTTTTACGCATTGATTGGTAATTGTCACAAAATTAAAAACTAATAGACAATAACAAGGTGAGGAAACATTTTACAACTTGCAAATTATCTCGTACACAGACAGACCCTTCTCAAGAACGCAAGGTGGTTTTAAACTATGCGTTTTTCATTACAATGTGAAATGCGGCGAAGTAAAGCGTGCTTGTAACATTGATTTGAGGATCCATCTGGGGTCAGCACACCCAGATACACTACACAAAGAGTGCATATCAACAGAGTTTAATTCATTTTGGCTGATCTTCATACAGTCACGATTCAAAACGTTTGAATTAGAACGAGTTCCGAAAGAAAATTATTAGAAAAGTACTATCGCAGCGAGTACTGCGGAAACTGACGTCTTGTTTCAACAGCTTGTATTTAGCAGAGGCAGAGGATATTGGTTTCCAATTACACGGCTATATGTTATTGACCCCTTTTGTGCTACCATAATAAAAGATCAAGGAGATGAGTGTAGATGTATTCTTCATTTATTATAAAAGAACGTCTTAGAAGTTTGAAAATTGTCGATTACAAGTTTTTTCATCGTTTACTGACTACAATTGCTGAAAATTGTCCGGAATTGACCGCAACTGCGGATATGGAGCGTGCAAGAAATGTAGTAGGTGTGCCACACTAAGAATACATTGCTTCTCCAAAACCTGATGGCTCCAATGGCGAACAACCACGGATACACGAGTAGAGAAAGCTCTCAAAACGCCACAGACATCAAGCTCTGAGGGAAGTAAAATAGAAACCTTGCAGATATCACAAAGAGAAAGCTCTCAAATGTCACAAACATAGAGCTCTGAAGGAGGTAGTCAGTATGCCTCCGTGAAAGCTTTCAGCGAATGTAACAAAGCCAAATCAAAAGGAATTGGTTCGTTCCTAAAATGTTGTGAATGAAATTTTTCAATTGTTTTTTGTGCACATCACTAAGGATAGACTGAGTGTCAGTCCAAACCAAATACAGCCCGATGTTAGTGATGCCGAACTCATATGGGACGCCCCAAATATGCGCTTTCCGTAGGCGTGTCGTGGATATAAAAGTGAATTATACACTTTAGATAGACGATATCAAGACATAAAAGCTCCGACGTACGGAAGAATAATCGCCATGAAGAGCAAAGAGGAATCGTTGGCAGAGTGATTCAGCAAAAATCAAAACCATATTATCATTATTACTGAGCAGCAAAAATTCAATACATGATATCATTATTACTCTCCGTTTGCCGAAAAAGATCCGTCTTTCATTGTAAGCACTTAATTCGTGGTGCGTGGAAACCATGCAACCCGTGCATATTGTCAAAGTTGAATTTTGCGACATTAAAAAAAAACAAAAAAAAATTACCACAAAACGTTCTGGTATAAAGGTCATTGATATTCTGAGTATGGCCAATCTATATAAGATCTTCTCATTTTCAATTACAGGCGCGGATTTACGCGTACAGTTTTTTTAGAAAGGGGGAGTTTGCGTAATTTTTTTAGCACCAATTTCAAGGTCGGGCCTCCCCGCACATTCGTTTTAGCGTCATTACTGATTGTAAACAATAATAATATGTATAGAAAGAATGTTACGCGGCGCCTAGGCACATCCCCTCCCCTCCCCACCTCTCCTCTCAAATTGGCAAAATTGAAAATTTCACGCAAATAAAAATAGTTGCTCAGAGACTTGTGCCATAATATGTAGTTACTTGCGTCGTCATTGAGGTACTTTGCAATAAATAATCTTATAAAATCCAAGGTTTTACGATTTATATTATATGGCCTTTAAAGCAGTTTAAAAGTATTAAGCTATGTTCAGCCCGAAAAAACCATGTCCTTGTACGGTTATATCACAATATTCGTCCATATTATCACCTTTTACAAAATAGTCTCAATGTAATATGTTAAAACCAGGCTACCGAAAAGCCTTGTCCGAATACTTCCGTCTGCCCTTAAGATCATTGATCACACAAATTGGATCGCCGACGAGATCGCTGTCATGACCGATGAGTGCCAGTGTGAGAATGTATCTATGGGGGCTAAAAATGGCATTAGAGAAACGCGATGTGGTCCATGTAGATGTGTGGATTGTAAATTATTACCGTCGATCAAAAAGAAGACAGCGTGGACGTCGTCATCAAATATATCATCACATGGGATATATAATTATTGATTCGCATGGATTTGGTAATTATGAATTTTCAAAAATATAATGGAGAGAAAATATTAAAGTGAGACAACACGTAGACTATCACTTGTATTTATGTCTTGGCATCAGAATAATTATTAATAAAGCGTGAATCGTGGTAACACCGCAGAACTGAACTTTATAGGGGGTTTCTTCGCTGAAACAAGGGGATCAGAACACCCCTTGATGGAAGTTGCCTCAACAAAAACTATGCCACTAACCTGCGAGTCCTTCGCTCGATCGTGCTGTCTTTGGAGCCTCCAGCCATGATAGAACGATTGACTGGTTGTCTAAGGTAGCCACCATCGCTCCGTAACTTCTCCTCTCGTCAATTGGATCGTGTCTTCCCAAAAGTCGTACCGACTTTTCAATTTCAATATTTTTCCTAGCTCTTCAAAATAGCACAAGGAGATTCTGCTTTTCATTTTTTAGTTGTTTCGTTTAAAACGAATTGGCCATATGCATAGAAAATCTTTTCTCTTTTTGCAGAACTAATATTTATTTTATTCCTCCCTTTGTGTAAGAGTTCGGCTGACGTGAGTGCACCACTTAATTCGAGTGTAGGAAGAGTTTGTTTTTTGAGCGGGATTTTTTGTGAAGTATATTTGAGCGACCTCACTTTGCGTAATCGGGAACGTTTTCGTATTTGTGACAAACGCGACAAATAAATAGGTTGACAAGGCTCTTCGCAAAACCCACGCAAGGATCACCACAATTCGATTTCAACAGGCAGACAAGTTTTTCGGTCACAGATATCACCACAAGCTTTTGTACACGTCTTGTGTTTACATTTCCATGGAACTTTGTTTCTTCCGGTAAGTGTTTTTAGAACTATCGTCATATTTCCTTCGGTGTCAGCAGATTACAGCCCATCCGCATTTCAGCTCCGTAGCCCCTTTCAGAGGCTACGCAAGAGCAAAAAAAATCTATAGTACTTCCAACTTTTTTCACAATTTTAGCCTTTTCAGCGGTACCTTCCGTGGGTGTCTTCCAGGACTAAGCATGACGATCTACTGAAGTACCGTTCGTGCCGGATCTTCCTTTCGTAGGGGTCCCTGTACATAGGTTCAATACTGCCAGAAAGCGAATCGCTCCAAAAAAAAAACAGGAGTAAACATTCAATGGAAAATTATCGTCATCATAAGAGTTCTTCTTGCTTGTTTCTAGAGATAATTCAAATTAATATTGATGCTATTTACGTGTACAAAGCGTGAAACTTTTCTTCAGAGACATTATTCTAAAAAAGTATGTACGTTATGTACGACGGAATTTTCCTATAAGACCTCAGGGTACACGATGCCATGAGAAACAAACCGAAAACGTAGCTCGTGGATTGTAAATAGTCCGTTACCATGAAGTTCTGCACGTAAACGCTATTTTGTTCCCAAATGTAACGGTAATAAAATATCTTTTCGCTTTGTGTACGGCGAATATTCGTTTGAAATAAATAAACTTCTCAAACCTTTCTGTCACCGACGAATTTAGCACATAAACAAACGAAAAGTTTAATCAAAATTCGTGAATTACGCTTTGATATGTAAATAAGTTACACTATATTGGAGTGCTCGTACATGAGGAACTGCGGCACACTCAATATGTATGTACATTATAATGCTCGTATTTACCCGCGCACAATAATACAACCTGAGAAGTATAAAATGTACGTTTCCCCATACACTTCAATGTTTTGTTATTAGATGGGAAAGACAAGTTTGACAAAAATTCAGAACGAATAATTATGTACCTGCTCAAATCGTGCATGAGTCACAAAGTAGATAGAGAAAGAGAGTAAAAGGAAGAGTTTTACTATACCGAGGTTTAATGACTTCGAAATTATAGAATTGGAAAACGCTCGAATTTTGGTTCGATGATATATTGAAGTCTTGTGATCACGGGTTTGAAAACAATGCTCAGAGGAATTATTGAAAGGATGTCCAAACAAGGTGATAATAGAGTATCAAATGATAAGTAAGAGAAACTTGAATGACAACGTGACGCGGCCCCGTAATTTAAAGTAGACAAACCGCTTCTGAAATATCGTTATAATTTCAGAATAATCTTTATATTTCCAATTACAATCAGCAATAATGAAAGCTTAATTACAATCTCGCGTGCAACCAACAAGAGTTCCACTACAATCTCGTTTACGTACAAACAAAGCCTGGGCGCGGTTCGTTCTGTGACTTCAATTTGATGGCACGATGGTGATACAATGATCGCAAAGCTTCATTTAAATACTCGCACAAAACCCAATAATACCAGACGATCGTCATCCAACTTATGATAAAGTCGCGTGTTCAATGCGTTCCCAACACAAAGGATTCAATAAGACATTCGAGAATGTGGTCGCCATATCCCTCACGAATTTTTTGCACGTCATGTTATGGAGCAAAAGTAAGAATCCAATATGAAATCGACACTCTCTGTAACCGTTCTTTTATTGACATTAATTTTGAATCTAAATTCGCGCACTAGTCGGATGATCATACTTGCGAGTGATAAGCTCCAAAAAGAATATATACTCTTCATAATATTATTCACGATACGGAAGTTGGGTAAGAACCATTATTATGATGATGAAAAGCGACTGACTAGAAAAGTTCATCGGTATTGATAAGCTACGAACAATTATCCGTATACGGCAGGCCATCTGACCATAAAAACATGGCATAATAACCAAGTAAAAAAAAGTAAAATGTGAGAACTGGAAAGGTTTACACCTCAGATTGAGGGATGAGATGGGAACAAACATTCACGTAAAGGCTTCCACTTCACTAGAAAATTATGAACTCTTCGCGTTTTCTTTTTTACCGTTTGTCATCGCCATTACAGGAGATACAGATTTACGAAGACGAAACGACTACTCGAAATTATAAGCCAGGATAGATGAGTACAGGATGCAACACGCCGACGTTCAAGTACAGACACTAATGTAATCACAATAAAAGAGAAGTAAAGCATCGACAATGAGGGAAAATGAGAGCAATGAGTAGAATAAATGAGTTATGTGAAAAAAAGTACTGGATATTGTTAAATTAGAATAAGTACCTATATATCCTTGATTAGAAGGCGAGCTTCTGAGATCGCTTCGCGAGCTACGCGTTTCCGACCCCTGACCTACACCAATGTGTATCAGAAATATCACGACTACAAGTCAGACAACTAGGATGTCGCTCATTTGCCTCCAAGTCATACAAACAAAGAATACGTTTTCAATGTTCATATTTGTACATCAACATTACTGTCATATACAAGTGTTCCCAACCACAATTTTAATTTCTAATTCATTAATTGATTTAAAGTGCCGTCCGACACCCAGTAAGGCCAATTACACAACGCAACAGCTGGCAAAAAACCACAAGGACGAGAATATACAATTCTAAAAGAACTTTCATCGCTGAATTCAAATCCAATCTCCGTTTTTTAAGATTTTGTCTCATTTTCGTGTATAACTGTCATGAATATTTCCCTCAATTTCCCACAATCATTCAAAATGTTGGCGAGTATGACTGCACTGCATACGCGTGATGCGCGCTATCAATATATCAACCCACCAAGAACGAACAAGTCTGGAAATGAACGTTCGCATTGAGATAAATTTTTAACGCGAAAAGGAACATCAAAGTAGTTTTGATCTTTTTTTGGTTGAATAATTCGTTTCTCTATCCTATAATTATGTGTAAGTGATACTTGCTGGTGCGTGATAAAAGCATCAACTTCCCGAAGAAATCAATTTGCAGAATTTGAGTATCACGATCATGGAATCGACAACCCCGAAGAAATCAATTTGCAGAATTCGAATATCACAATCATGGAATCGACAACATTTCCACATATTCCTCTTCAATCAAGAAAATATTATCTTTAATCCATAGAAACCATGTTTTTATCCTATTTTTAGCCGTATTCTTGTTGATTAAATAAGTAAGTTATGTACGCATCACGTTTCAATAAATTTGTTTCTGATTGAGAATTTCTTCAATTCTTGAGGCAGACTGCAAATTCGAAAACTACTAAAAAACGATACATTCACGGAAAAATTGAAACCAAAAGAACGGGATGCATGGCTGGCATTTGCTGCAGTTGTTAATGGATTTCTAGGAAATCACCGAGCTGAGAATTATGAAGAAATAGTAAACAATTTACTTCGCGCGTATCAAAGAATGGGCTGCCGCATGTCCTTGAAGATACATTTTCTCCATTCACATTTGGATTTTTTCCCGTCAAACCTTGGCAGCGAAAGTGATGAACAAGGTGAACGTTTTCATCAAGAGCTTCGGACTATGGAAAAGCGTTATCAAGGTCGGTGGGATGAAGCCATGTTTGGTGATTATTGTTGGTTTCTGCAGCGCGAAGATCCAACTCCTAAGAAACAAAACACGTAAGTTTTTGAAAACGCGATAGGTCTACATCAATTAATAAAAAGCTAGAAAGCATTTGTTCCATAACAAATAAGTACATTGAACAAGCGCTTTTTGCTTCAAATTAGGTACTGTAAATAAATATTATGAACTTTCATGATTTCTTCTTTTTCAGAACTTACTGACAAGTTAAATTCACTGCGGCTTAAGTTTGGTCGATAGTTCGCTGATTCTATTCATAAGTTTTACCGACGAATACAAATCTGTTGCTGTTGAAGTTTGTGTTTTTACAGAGTCAACTTCATGATCAATTCCATCGACGAGTTCATCAAATCTGTTGATAGAGTTCCAAATTAGTTATGTACAAATTTTACTGCCTTTGGAAGAAGTAAAACTGAGTTTTGTAATTGTGTACATTGATAAATGATTGAACGAAACGGAGTAATACTTACTAAATATAGACTAAGATCTGCTTAAGCATGATGCACACAATTGATTTTTCCATCAATTCTGAATATCAGTCTCCTTGCACACTGACCCAAATGAGATAATTGATGCTATTGTTAATTAAAACTTGAAATAATTTCAATTTTAACGAATTCCTTGATTTTCACAAGTTCATTGTCTTCGACTAACGCATTTATCAGTGTTTATACTCGCCCTTCGTGCTGTAACCGCTGTTGCGTTACTTCAGTGTGACCATATAGGGTTGAAATAATTTCTCAAACGACACGATTCTATTTCCCAGTATACAAAGAAAATCATGGCAAAATTCACTATTTTTGAGATCATATTTGAATTCAGCGTGCCGAATACACCTTAAATCACATTATTTCATTCATGTGGTTTTCAAAAAATTCCAATTTGTTGCGTTGTGTTATGGGACGACACTATTTATAATGATGATGATAATGATAATAAATAATAAATAATAATAAATAAATAATAATCAATAAAAATAATAATGAATAATGATAAATAATATATAATAATAAATAATATATAATAATAAATAATATATAATAATAATTATTGAGGAAGTGCATAAAAATAAGTTATTGATGTTTCTATTTAAGAATCAAAACTTCTGCCAGCTTCACTACAACAAACAAACAAGAACAAGGTCAACTGTTTCCAAAGTGGGTGCCTATCCAAAATGGAAGAAAGAACATTCTAGGATGCAGGCGAGGTATCAGGGGGCAAAATTGTTCAACAGCTTACCAGCTGAGATCAGGGATGAAGTGAAGTTGTCGGTCTTTAAAAGGCAGATCTACCTAACCTGATTGGAAAATGGGGTTAGATGTAGCCCATGTGGTCTCTTGGTCTCCTGGGACAACACCAAACTGTACAGCGTCAGAGTGGGTGCGTTGTTGGGACTACTGATCTTCCTGTCTGAGTGTTTGTGAATAAGGTGATTGTGCTTCCTCTTGTTTTTGTTATTGTTAATTGTTTTGTTATTGTTGCTATTGTGGTGTGATTTATTTCATTTGTTGTTGTTCTATTTGTTACCTTCTGTTGAAATTGTTGTTGTTTTGTATCTCATTGTGTTTTGGTGCTTTCTGTTCTGTTCTGTTTTGCATAATTGTTTCCCCCGGGGCCCCATCACTATTTGTTTTCACTTCATTTCTTTAATTTAATATAATAATAATAATCACGCTCGCCACTCGCCCCCTCAGGGGCATCGGCACTTTCGTTTTAATGAAAATGTATATAATTATCCTATCAATAAAGAGCGTCTTTGAATTGAATTAAATTATTATTATCAGCAATGGTACTACACCTCTCAATACTTTCAGTGATTTAAAAATATTTTGGAATCTATTTGTTCGGATACTTGTTTCACTAGAAAGGGTTAAACTTCTAGTTTTATTTCATCTTTAGTTTGTCAATTTTCGTTCAGTATTCTCGTAGTTATTGGTATTCAAGTTTTCTCAAGTGAAATTCAGGTATTGTTATCAGTGATAAGGATGGAGTAACCAGTAATATCGATCTGCAAAATGACAAATTCGAGTCAAAGTGAGTTGATATGAAATCCTCTAGAACACCGCCTAAAAGTTCTACGCCGCAAAATAAGCCTATCTACCCTTCAAATTGTCGTGGTTCGTGTTCTGTTCCACTCTCGCCGACTAGATCCTGCCGAAAAACTTATCACTTTAAATGTCTAACTGACAGACCGGCAATCCGCGTTTGGACTACGCGGAAAGAGGTAAAGAGGCATAGCTGGGTTTGTGAGTCTTGTAGTAATTCACCTATCGTCGATATCGTTAGTAAGAGGAAAAGAAGTGGCTCACGTTCACCGAGTAGCTCCCTGGTAAATACTAAACAGCCATTGTATCGAGAGAATCGCAACATGGGTTCCGTAACTCTGGAATCTATTAAGATGCTGTTGGAGGACCAGTTTGTTAAATTTAACAGTAGTATTGTGGATGAAATTGCACCACTTAAAGAGGAGTTTGCGAAAGTAACGCGTAAACTTGAAGAGGATAGCGTCGATTTGAAAAAAAGAGTGGTCATACTAGAGCAAGATCATAAGAAAATTAATGATATTGAGCGAGCTGTGAACAACCTTAATCAGTACTCCCGTCGAAATTAATTGGTATTTAATGGTATCGCCGAAATTTCCGAGGAAAGAAATTTAGACACAGCTATTCGAATTGGGCTGTCGGTAGGCTTTGAACTACAGAAACATCAATTAATAGATGATTGTCACCGTTTATCGCTAAAGAAAAAAATTGGTCAAGACTCACAGGGAATAAGGCCGTTCATTATTTGTTTCGTTAATAGGCATGTGAAAAGAGACATGCTTATTTACTGTAAGATGAACAGAAAGGAAAATATCTTCGTTAATGAGCATCTTACACCTTAAACCGTAGCACTGAAGAAAAAAGCGATAAGTATTCTAAAGGATACAGGATATAGAGTAGAGACTCGTGACTGCGCAGTCGTGGTGAAAAAAGAGGATGGAAGAGTCTATAAGATATTGTCAGAGGAGCAACTACTAAATTTGTTTCAAAATACTCGACTGGACGGCATGGAGATGGAGATGAATAATTCTGAGGAGAATGGTACCGCCTCAGCGTAGCGACTAAAACTATAAATGCTACTTTTTTTTTTTTTTTTTCCATTTTTGTTATTTTAAATTTGTTCCTGGGGGGGGGGGGGGGAACATCAATATTTGTTTAATTACTTTTCTTATTTGTCATACGTTTTTTTGGATTCAGAGAAAACTTCTTACATTTAAATATGAAGAAATGCTACAGCATAATTTATTCATATATGAAGACTGGTCTGGCAGGGGGAGTGAATTTGAAAATCAACAACGAATCAATTGAGAGAGTTGAAAAATTAAGGTACCTGGGATTAATATTTGATGAAAAGCTTACATGGAAGGAACATTCTTTGGAACTCCAATCTAAAGTTAGAAAATTGAACTTTCTGTTCTTCCATCTAAAAAACTTCTTTAATGTGAAACATTTAATAAAAATCCGTACACCCCTATATGAATCGGTACTAAGTTATGGCATAATTCATTGGGGAGCCTGTTAGCATACAATTCCCTTGAAAGTACTGCAGAATAAGGTATGCAGGACCATTCTTTCACTCCCTCCTAGAACCTCTGAGTCCATTATTTACTCCAAAATAAAAGTAGGGAAGCTGGAGGAAGTGTATAGGCGAAGAATGTTAATATTCATTTTTAAAAATAAAGACTTCTTACGGCTTCACTACAGTAAATGTACACGTACACGTAATACGGTTGCTACAGTGGCTGCCTATCCAGCATGGAAGAAAGAGCATTCAAGGATGCAGGGGTTGTACCAAGGGGCAAAGTTATTTAATTTATTGCCGCCACAAACTAGGGAAGAGGAGAGACTGTCGGCTTTTAAGAAACAGATTAGGAGTCAGCGGCAAAGAGCTATTTTCTTAACATTGAGCTATTCTCTTATTATGTTGTTTGTTTGCTTGCTTTGTTCAATCGTTGTATGGTTAATAATTGTTTTACTTTTGAGGCTGTTATTGTTGTTATTAATATTGTCCTTATTGATGGTCTGTTATTTTTCTTTGTGGTTACTGCGGCTGCTATTGATGACCCCATTACCATCACCATTATTTATTAGTTGTGATGTTTCTTTCTGGGTCTCCCCCCCCCCCTTTCCACATATCCTTATTAATAATAATAATAATCGCCGTTGGCCTGCTCGCCCATCTCTGGGCATAGGGCCGCTAAATTGTTAATTAAATTGTGTTGTACCATAATCCAAATAAACGGCTTATTCAATTCAATTCATAATAAATAAATAAATGAATTTTGGACTGAAATAAGTCCCAGACGAACAATAAAAGACCAACTTCCCTTCTTACCAATAGGCTGATGAGTTCATAGCCCAACACTAATTCCTTGTATGATATTGTTGAATCATAATAATCGAAGTTTTTGAAATATAGATATTTTAGCAATCTTTTTTGAACTCGTTCTAATTTTTTCGTACTGTGGGGGGTGTCGAAATCCTCGATTATTTACATCATCGATTATTCGACTTAGCCTAAATAGGCTAAACCATTTCTTTCTCGACCTCCTTTCCATTAAAAATAAACGGCGTCTTATTACAATGATTACTAAGCAATTTATCAACTACGATATCCTTCCGATATTTCAACTTGTCACAAATCGTAAAAATCTGATAAGTAGTACTAGTAGATTTCGGCCTTATACGACCAATATTCGACTTAGCCTAAATAGGCTAAACCATTTCTTTTCTCGACCTCCTTTCCATTAAAAATAAACGGCGTCTTATTACAATGATTACTAAGCAATTTATCAACTACGATATCCTTCCGATATTTCAACTTGTCACAAACCGTAAAAATCTGATAAGTAGTACTAGTAGATTTCGGCCTTATACGACCAATTCAGAGATGGAAGAAATAATCGTTACGATGGAAGAAGCAATCGCTGAAGTAAGTACTAGTTTTCTGATCTTTTATAAGTATTGAATCTACCAACTCCGAAAGACTTCTACGGGTTCATTGTCGTGTGCCTCCAAGTTTACACCTTTCAAATACGACTCAGACAACTTTCGTCTTCTCAGAAGATAGCTTTGGTCAAGTCGAGATTGAATCTACGTTTCTTTGAAAGCATCCTCCACGAAGCGCATCCTGACTGTTCTTCAATAACCGCCTTTTAGATTACGTTATAAGATCTTTCTGAATTAGTATTTACTCTACTAGCTGTAGACTGACGGACTTCTTTCGTTTTCTGTCCGTTAGGAACTTCAAGATAAAACGTCAACCTATTCGAAAACGACCTATAAGTATCCCTATAAGTATCCATAAGTATAATATTCAAAATTCATTGCGTTGTACAGATTTAGATTTATAATTAATTATGTGAATTAAATTAATATTTGTTAACCTAAAACCGATTTTCTTTCTTAAACTCCCTCAAAACTTGTTGTGATTTCCCTGATAGGTCAAGTCTTCAAATCTCGTACGATCCACGGCATACCGCGAGATACAAATCACAACAACTGGTGTCGAAATCCTCGATTATTTACATCATCGATTATTCGACTTAGCCTAAATAGGCTAAACCATTTCTTTCTCGACCTCCTTTCCATTAAAAATAAACGGCGTCTTATTACAATGATTACTAAGCAATTTATCAACTACGATATCCTTCCGATATTTCAACTTGTCACAAATCGTAAAAATCTGATAAGTAGTACTAGTAGATTTCGGCCTTATACGACCAATCCAGAGGAAAATCTGATAAGTAGTACTAGTAGATTTCGGCCTTATACGACCAATTCAGAGATGGAAGAAATAATCGTTACGATGGAAGAAGCAATCGCTGAAGTGAGTACTTAATTCTTATTTTGATCTGCCAACTCCGAAAGACTTCTGCGGGATCATTGTCGTGTACCTCTAAATTTACATCCTTCAAATACGACTCAGACAACTTCGTCTTCGTTGAGGACAGCTTTGGTCAAGTCGAGATTGAACCTACCTATTATTAGAAAGCAACCTCCACTAAGCGCCTCTGACTCTTTCTTTAGTAACCATCTTTAGATTACGTTATAAAATTTCTCTGGATTAGTATTTACTCTACCAGACGTAGACTGACGGACTTCTTTCGTTTTCTGTCCGTTAGGAACTTCAAGATAAAACGTCAACCTATTCGAAAACGACCTATAAGTATCCCTATAAGTATCCATAAGTATAATATTCAAAATTCATTGCGTTGTACAGATTTAGATTTATAATTAATTATGTGAATTAAATTAATATTTGTTAACCTAAAACCGATTTTCTTTCTTAAACTCCCTCAAAACTTGTTGTGATTTCCCTGATAGGTCAAGTCTTCAAATCTCGTACGATCCACGGCATACCGCGAGATACAAATCACAACAGGGGGTCCCATACCACACACGCGAAGTCCACCTGTTCAATAATCATTAAAATATGGAGAAAGATGATATCGATCGGCCTCATCTTTCGGTGGCTGTAAGAGGCAAATTACGACCTTCAATGAAACAAATAACGCGAGAACAGCAAATAAATACGTAGTTGGAGGAAAATGAAAACAATTACTTCCTCTCCGTCATTCCTAACTTGCATGCTGTCGCTTCTTAGCAGTGCAATATTCCAAAAATATCCCCATCTTCAAGATGATCACGCATTCCCAACGTATTCTTGAACTTTGAACACCTCTTTCGCGCGTAGCTCGCACAATAAAGCAGTGACGTTCAATTTCTTCTCCCCGAATAATTTTTCCTTGTAAATTTAGCAATCAATTATATATTCGTTCAAATCAATTCAGAACCTTATTCGACAGTTGATATTATTTTTCGCCGATTTCTGTTCACATCAACTCGTACCCTTTGACGCTGGTTCACGCAATTTTGTTTATAGTTGTGTCACGTTCTCGCGAAAAAGAAAGCGGAAACTATATATATAAAAAAGGAAGAAAGACTTCTACTTTTTCCTTTTATTGTTCGCCGTGAATTGTCGTCTTCGTCTTTGTTATCTGCGCAAAAATTCGCAAAGACAGATTTGCAATGACAGGCTTTGTTTTCATTTGTCAACCCAACTTCAATATTTGAAAAGTTGTTAAGCTACGGAAAAGAAGAGCGGGCGTGACACTCAATTACCGTATGAAAAGGATCAAAGAAGTTCATGAACGCAATTCCATATATTTGCCAAAAATTGGAAATATATTTGCATGTAGGCACAAAAAGAAAGGAGAATTATTGTGACATGAGTTCATTTCGCGAATGTTATTCGCTCATTTATACAATCGTAAATGTGCACTATGTACCTACCGTACATCGTGCGCATAATAATATGGAATCGAAATAATTCTATCACGTTCATTTCACGGAGCGCAGTATACCTCAACATTAGACCTTGCACAAAACAGGCAGAAAGCGTGCTCCCAACATGTGGCGACGATATGTCTGACGTGATTCAAAATTTTCTCAAATAATTATGACATTGCCACGTTGTAATTATACGTTCACGTATCATCAATAATTTGCACACAAAACGTGACTGAATATATAGGTGCTACTTTGTGACTCAACGTGAGCGTCAAAATACATCGTTAAAACCATCCAATCAGTAATTAACATGATTGTTTTAAGCTTTCTCCAAAAAAATTCTACAACGTCCGAAAATAGACAAATTTTGCGATGATTTTTCAGTGAAATAAAAAGCGTATGGAATTTTGTTTTCAATTCTGCTTCTACAACGCCTCTAATTGAACCTTTCTTATATCTAAAAAATTGAAAAGATTTATTGAAAACTCGAGCAGAGAGAATTTTTCCCCAGTACCAGGGAAGCACAAACTCAATAACCTCCGAGGGCGGAACGCAACTTCCTCACGCCGTTTTTCCATATTAATGGGAATCTCCACGGTAATTTTGGGAGCCTCTCCCAAACCTGATGCGCATTTGCCGATTATTACACAAATTAGGCAAAATTTGTACAGTCGTACTTTGAACCATTTCTGGTGCGTACCTCTTCCAAAAGTGTTGTTCCGAGTTCGTGAATCACAACATACAATGCAAATCAAGATCCTATGGCGACAATTAATGCTGTGTATTTCTTGTATTTTGCAATTACAGGTCATACGATACCACAATAGTATATTAATCATGACAAGGTGCGAAACGTCGCTTCGCTCCTTGTCTTGGAAGATTTTTTTTTATAACGACGGCTACGAGTGTGCGTTTTTTGTTTTGTCGTCAACTCGTCACCCGGTCGCCGTCGCACGCAATTTCTCCTGCTGCTTCGTGAGTGATAAGTTAATAATAATGGATGCTAGCGAAGATGAATTCAGTGATCCTCTGATTATTCTTTCGGGCGGTACACCGCCGAAATTACGCGATACAGCTAACATTGTTCGAGGTGCAGTATTGCCTGTAAAATCGAAACCACGATATGAACAAGCATACAAGTTGTTCGAAAAGTGGCAAATTGATAACGATGCTCGGAATCTATTTTCGCAAAATGTACTCTTGGCGTATTTTGGCGATCTCTCAAAAAACGTCTGTCCTACAACTCTCTGGTCGACGTACTCTATGTTGCGCAGCATGATATTGCTATATCACAGAATTAATATCAAGGAATATGCGGAATTGAGAGCATTTGTGGGTAGTCAATCGAAAGATTACAAACCAGTTAAAGCACGAGTGTTAAAAAGAAATTTATCTGTAAAGCGCCGGACTTCAACTGGTTGTCTCATAAAGTATGTATTTGAATTATCGAATTCATTCCCATCAAAATTATTCGTTGTGATTACCAACGTGTTACTCTCTTCGATAGGTTGTAATGATATTCGGTGTTTTCGGAGCCTGTCGTACAGACGAATTTGTCCAATTGACGAATATTTTAAGGGAAAGTGGTTACCAACAAAGAAATGTGCATTCTGTCATCGGAGACATATAGGTTTAAATATCAATACACACTAAGAAAATCTCCATAAAAGGTTGAAACATTCATATTTAGATGGTATCATATGTTCTCGCCTCGATTCATCCATAAACGCATTATTCATGTTCATCCGTGACACAATGTATGAACGTATCATTAAAATTGCTAAAAATAAGCCAATAGACAAGATTAAACAGATATTGAAAAGTCATGAGAAAAACTCGAAGTTAACTGAAGCAGTTGTCGAAATTGAGAATCAAGACGGGAAGGTTATCATATAAAATAGAATCCGAAGACAATGTACCTAAAAGCTATTTTATTAAAAAAATGGAAGAAAAATGTATGTTTAAATTTTGCGTTCTTGAGTGTAGGGGTGTAACGCCTGCGTCCATAAATTCAAGTACTCATGCCCAGACAATATGTAATCCATCTTAATACAAATGCAAACATATCCACCAAATTGGTTAGCATGTATGTACAAAAGCTGAGACGCTGCCAAAGCCTATCTTCAGACGTCGCGATACTCAGGAGCGCTTGCCCAAGGATCTTTCTACAATTTACAAGATGTGGACACGTGTAAAAGCTGTGGTTTGGAATTATAAAAATTTAGTTGTAATATCCCAAACCTATCAGCAAGATTTTTATTCAATGTACGACCTGGCAATCCCACCTACAGCCAGCTATAGTGTGAGAAGCTGCATTGAACTTAAAAAGTTGATATTTTACAGAATACAAAATTTTCGTGCATAGACATGTTATCTACAGACTTAAATCCTACACAAACCATAATGCACCCTCATTTCGTAACAGAAAACATTTGTATTCCTTCTGTCCAGAATTTCTCTATGTAATTTCAAGATCTCAACATTTGAAGTTGTATAAGACCACAAATGACGTTCAAGCTCAACGTTTACGACTGTTTTGGTTTTAGACTACTCCGAATGACTGGGATTTCATTCTCAATGTGAGTGACTGTTCTCCGGTATCTCCGAAAATTAGATGAAAGCAGCGGTATTTGTTGCTTTCGACGTAAGTCTTACTTTTATTAATTAATTTCGAATACTCTTGTCATCTCGAGATGGAGAAAATTAACTTCTGAACGTCGAGGAAATACACATCGCGCATTCTTCGTTTAATTCGTTCACTCTATTTACAATTACAGCTGAGTGTCAACGCGAAAGTTTTCAAAACCAAAATAGTTTAAAATGGTAATACTCGAATCGACTATACAAAGAACAAACTGCGTTTTAACGTATGTGACTTCTGGTTAATCTTTGTTCGACCGCGTAATTGAAAAGGAGAAGTTCTGTATCAAGTCAAATTTTCTATTATTTCGTTCAAGTTAAATCGTGCGTTTTGCCATTTGCGAAATTCGTTCCCTCTCTGAAAGAATGTTCCCGAAAGAAAATTCAATATGCAATAATGTGCACTCAGACAATAGAAAGGACAATTAGGTATACGCGAATAGATTTTCAAGTGAAAACACAAAGCTTTCATCATAAAAAAATTCAACTAAAATCATAACTTCCACCTCGCCGACAATAACCTCGGTCACCACATGCTTGCCCACATTACAACCGCCTCCACCACTCGCAAAAGAAGAAGGCCAATAATGCAAGCGAGACACGAAAAGATGAAAGCGCGGTACAAATAGAGAAGAAATGGAAAATATTCTGCACCGGCACGTAACGGCTGATTTTTAGGGTGTGATTCAACTGCACACTAAAAATACGGACTTTCCACATCTAAAAAAGGATTTGAGCTTCATTCAAAACAATGAACATCAAAGAAATGGGAAACGCTCTAAAAAAAGTAATCGACTAAGAAAATATTGCAATGCACATTTATGAAAAACACTCTAAGAAAAGTACAGCAATATTAATATTATATTTTTTGCGTTAAAAAAGACGGTAGAGCCTTCAAGTTGAATAACTTATAAAAATATAAAACCCCACCAGGTTCAAATCCCCAAAAATTGCGAAAGGAAAGTGAACGTCTCAAACGTGAATTACTTTACAGGAACGTAATCAAAAATTTTAGGGCACGATATGAGAAGACATCAAAATTTTTCATCGAATTCACGAGGACATATCCGAGGCTGCAACGATCGCCAAAATGTTAATGGCGATTTGAGAGACAGAAGTGTAGAAGAAATGAATACCACTCTCAAGGGTATGAGCACATTCCATTGCTATGCGAGTGTGGTTCTAGACGTACTAGATGATCTGCTCATCTCCTCCTCCCGTCTTATCGCATGATCGTTTTAGAGATCTCAAGGAATCCATCAAGAATGTGGTTTCGTCTAAACCAGCGAATTTAGTTCTGGTCAAATAAGTCTTATCCAAGAATGGCAAATTAATCCAATTCCTATATTTTACGTCGTTCAAACATTAATTTTCCAGATCCCATTATTTACAAGTGTATTTCGGCTAGACAAGAAGTTGATTGAAAGTGAAATCACGTGGCATGTGGTAAAGTATTAGACCAGATCACAGTTTCAGGTGAGCGACCGCCTTTTGGAGTTTTAATTCAGGTAAATTCACGGATACTCGAAAGAAATTGCCTATACTTTTGATATAGAGCTGTACACAATTTATACTGGATGCGAACATTTTCAATATTCAATTGAAGGTAGGAAAGTGATCTTAGTTAGAGATCACAGTCTACATTTTCATGACTACATATTCATAAATCGAGTTTAAAAACAGATATGTTGAATGTCAAAATGTTAGGATCCTACGTAATCAGCAGCTTGAATCAAATTATCCCAGTTTCAACTGTTCATGTTTGGAAAGTAATATCTTTCCGGTTCTGTATTTTCCCCCCTTTCTATTCTTGTGCGTCAGTTCTCTTATAACAATATACAAGAGACTTTGTAAAGCCTCAGCTCGACAACTCCAACATAATTCCAACAAAGCTGTCTAATCTTTTCTGTTATACATCAAGTATTTCATTCAAATTGCGAATAACCGAGAAAAACTGAAAATCTTCTCGAAACAGCTTCGTCAGAAGCTAATCGCTTGCAAACTGAAATACATGCTCCACTTACGCATTTTCCAGTTTAATGATGAGAATGTGCAGGTGTACGATACAGAAGAAGAACAAAAAGGCGAAAGAATACCGAAACCGAGATTTTGCATATCTAACTCCGTGTGAAACGAGATGTTTTTAGAGATAGTAAACTTTGCCTGTACTTTTTGTAAATTACATTTTTATTTTGACTACTAAATTTCCGTCTTCCTCCCTGGTTGCGTCCAAACGTCGATACATTATCGTATGCATTTTCAAAATTGTGGCAATAAGAGCCTCAATAATTATTATTCGTTGTCACGGAAAAAATCGAATATTTCAACGTTCAGTTTACCTACTTTGTAAACTTTCTCTATTTTTGTGTGTTAAAATGACAAATTTCTCGAACACCGTATTTAAAAAAAAATTGGAGGAAAAAAATGAAAAATATATTGATAGACGAGCGAGTGATCTCCTTTTCTGGCACCAATGTTCCTCCGAGTCAGAAACGTGTCACAGTCTGCATTAAAAAGCCCACTTTTAATCGCCTCTACTCCCTCCAAATAGTTGAGTCAGACAAATTTAGACTTTCTATCAAACATACCACCGTGCAAGCCCCTCAATCACATACCCCAGTCAGTGCTGCCAGATACAGCTCAAATGATCTGAAACCTCGAGTCGTTCAACTGCAGTTCGATGTCAGCTCATTTTTTGGCTCATTCTCAAATCCGCGAGTGTTTGCTATAAACGTCTTCTGGAGCTATTACCTTCGCTTCGTGTATATTTTCAGACTGAAGTGAACAACCTTAGAAACTCAGTTAAATTGAATCAAGAAAAAGCTGCCTTACTGAGGGAAATGGAGTATATTTTAGATATGCAGAGGAATCCTGTAACAGAAATACTTATTAGGTTTCTATCCTATATACTTCCCATGATGTATAAAGTTAATTTAGAATTTGAAGCAGAAGAGCCTCCCATCTTCCACCTCTATGGGAAAATGGAACAAATTCGAGCAGCCATTATGAAAAATTTAAAAATCAGTACTTGCATGATGAAACATGACATCAGCCGAATGGCCACTCGAATCCAAATTATTTTTCGAAAGATGAACTTACGTTACGCCGTATTTAACCACGAAAGAAGTTTCGATATCAAAGAAGAAAGAATTTTTCACAATCGATTCTCAATTTTTATGATTCACTCCTCAACGAAGATTTCCGTTTACAAAAGAAGCAGAATTATTCAAGGAATGTGAGTTCTCTTTTCCCGGTCAAATTGAAAAACAAGCGAACTTTGGCACATATCGCTGCATTTGTGCCAAATGATTTTGAAATTTATGTATTTGATTTGGATTCAGAGTTACAACTGCTGAGGGAGGACAGAAATTTGCATTTTGGTGAGCGTACTATTCTGAAATTCTACAAATGTGTTGAATATATGTATCAAACAAGCAGGTGAAGGCTTGGCATATCCAAATATAATGAAGCTTGTCCGATTTGTGTACTGTTTCTTCTGCCGCACAGTACTGCTGCTGTCGAACGAATTTTCTCGGTTGTAACTTCGAATGGGACAAAGACGAGAAATTCTTTGAAAAGGGAAACGATGTGCTGTATACGACACAGAAAACATTTACGAGCATTGAAAGTCACCAATTCAAACTGTTTTTCTTATTCCGTACCAAAATCCATCGTTAATCCACACAATGTCACAATGTACGATGGTGTAGAGGCGAATCACGAGCCAGATCACGCTCTTTTTGGATCAAGTGACGACGAACCGGACTTGAATAGTTCTTGAAGCCCTTTATTTTCTATCCTTGGCCATTGACCCTTTCTTGTTCTCGTTGTTTAGTTTTATTGTAGCTTTTATGTGATTATTTTTGTGATTTTATGCTCACTTCAATGTCCATCACATCTATTCTACTGATAAGTGATGCGACATCGCAATTCTGATGCGTTCAAACCATTTTGCAAACGATCCAGTGCTGTACGCCAATATACTTTTGGTAAGATCGTGACATTATACTATCTAGTAATTAGAGAATTTTGAGCACTTCTATGGAGGTATTGCACAAAAAAAGATCTAGAGTTGAATAGCATTGATCTTGTGGCATATGGTCATAGTGTTCGAAAATTATTCGAGAACCTTCAATTATAGGTGGGACTTCAATTTTGGATACTTATTTCAATGGTTTAATAGAGGCGGGCGGCTTGTTTTGAATCAAAATGAAATTTATAATAATTAATATTTCAACAACAGAATTTTGTCGGATGTAATAGAATTCAACGTTGATAGGGAGAAACTCGAAGACGCTCAAAATTTTAGTAAATAGTCCAATATGCGCCCCGTTCAAAGGTATAAACTGAGATTAAAATACAATGCAGATGTACGAATATCTTCTCGAAATGACGTCGGCAGTAAGGAGACTAATTAAATCAGCGAACAGCCGACGCGAGATTATATACATGCTCGTATATAGCTTAATAATAATGGTGCAGACTTCCGAGTCTGTATTATCATAAATAATACGTATTTAACCATCGTGAATACATGTGGAAGTACAAATATATAAGTCAGTCCGACAGTACCATTTTTCGACGCTTCATTTGTTTTGTACACTGGAGTACCTACATGATCAATATATCTTGACAAAAATATAGGATGTACATTCTTTCTCAAAATCCTAAATATAGCTCACACGAATGGTGAAAAGCAACTCTAGACGGGTGGGACAGCCCAACAATCCTGTTAAAAACAACAGCATCGATTAATAAAAATATTCGACTGAATGGTGTCTCGTATTGAAAAAGTGATATGAACATCAGTTTTTGACACAATTTGGATGACTGAATTTTCTCATTTCATAATTCTTATTTTGATACTAAAAAATGAAATATGTAACAAAATTAAAAATTCAAGTAAAAATAATGTATTCGCAATTGTGCGAGTATCTTGTAATTCCTTCACAGAACAGCGAGTTCCAGAAAATTTTAGGTTTTCTCGTTCTCGTGTACATTTTATCTCTACTTTCGCATCACAAAAGGATTTTCTATATAATTCAAGGTTTACTTACTCTTTATAACGAAGGTGCATGGTTTCAAAATTACCACTAGATTTTTTGTAGGCATACAACTAAGCTCATCAACGTGCAATCAAAATAATAAGAATTTCTACATAAAAATAGTAAACAATAACAAAAAGGAAGTACTTATCTACTTCCACAAAAAATTATCAATTGAAACAACAAGCGTTGTGTAAAATAATTGACAGGGGTCCTGACTTACTGCCAAAACAATAGTATTGACTAACCCCACGATTTCAAATGATTCAAACATGTACAATGACGGATTTAGTTGTCCATATTTTTCTTCCAATTGATCGTCCCGTCGTTGGAACCTGCGGCACCTCCACATATCGCTCTATTGCAGGAGATTAACGTTTCACAGAATTGAAGATGAAATTATAGCACTCATTTTCTTCAGTATTGTACTCAAAAATCCATACACACCTGTCATGCAACACCATGCGTTCATTTTTTCACTTTCAGACTCAAGAAGAAAATGACTCCATCACGCATCCTATCACTTCGTCACAATTAAACAATTATTGTTTACTTCATCTCGCTTCAATAATTATAGTACTCCTAAAACTTGACAAAATTGGTGATGAAGAGACTTCTGTTCATTTTTGTGAGAGATTTTTAAATCATGCTCAGGAAGTTTGCAACAATTTTAAAGCTAGATGCATTTGAAAATGGAAATACGTAGGGAAAGTGATGAGTATCCACACGAGCCTCGAAACGCGAATTATCAAAAAAAGGTAGAAGAAGAAGTCACAGTTTTAAACGGTGTCATTATGAGTAAGTCTGAACGAATGCTTGTTTTTTATAGTTTCATATCTCTTATATTTTATCAGTTCGTCTTGAAATATTTTAGTCTAGGCTTCTCTTAGGTCAAGTGTTTGTGAGATATTACTCGTTTGCCGCCTTACCTTTCTTAGCGTAGCGTCGTATAAGTCTTGTATGAGAAATATTTTGAGATATGCCTTTCTTAGGGCTCACTCGCTCCGCTCGTTCGCCAATAAGTGTGGAATGAGAAATATTTTGAGGTATTGCCTTCCGTGGGGCTCCGCTCGTTCGCCCTCTTTCTTGGTTCCTGTCTCGCTTTAGCATGAGTCTTCATGTAAAAAAATTGTAATTTTTTTTCTGCTTTCCTCTCTTCTTCCAGAGCCAGGGAAGCGGAGATTAGTTTTGATCGATTCATTGCTACTCGTAGTGACATGGGCTAAATTGAGCAATATTAATTATTGGTAGTGCATTTTTGCACCTGCGTTGTCGTTTTTTCCCTTTTTTTTTATATTTTCATTTTTTTGTTCTAATAATTAGATTTTTTTAAAAACCGACATGAAAATTGATGATTTATGTTGTACTTATTGGAAAATTCATGAACTCGATTACACATGTTGAACATAGCATATTAACATTGTTCGGAAAAAGTTATGTGCTTAGTTTAATGGAGATACTTCGAAAACTTAATTCTAAATCTTTAAATTTCATCGAAAATGATTGTAGAATTACAATTTACCAGCCAAGTCTCGACGAAAACTTGACGACAAAAACAGCTTTGCAGGACATTTTAGTCAAGATTTTCAGGTAGGCTGGGTATAAAAACTAAAAAGAAACATAGTATTTTTATATTATGGTATCTAATGATCTGTAAGTGATTTCTTCATTGTGGTAACTTTCAATTCAAAAACACAAACTTCTGGTTTCAATGGTCCGTCGTTTTTCTCAGATAAAAATTTTCATTTATCATCAGTTCCAAAAGTTACTTCTTGGTGAGCGACTTTTTCTATTGAATAATTATTCAATTTTACCTCTAAATTCTTCTCTTGATAGCATTTCAATTCAGAACTCTCCTTCTTATCCAACAGAGTTTGGAAAGCGGAACTCCCACTCAACCCAGTAGTCTCATACAGCGGTAACACATAACATAGCTGTAATTTGCAAATTGCATCAATATCGTAATTATTATTGTTCTCGAATTCTGGTTCAGGCCAAATTAGAAACAGAACACAATTTCCAACCAAGTCTGGGCGCTTAACAAGAAGATCATCAACAGTTTTGAATTCAGTTTCAGATTTTGGATCCAGATCAACTAATGTGATGTTTGGAACATCAACTTCATTTCCAAAATGACTTGGGTACATTGTAGTCGAGTTTCCGAGGATCGAGCCACAGCTTCCAAAGCCAGCAAAAGCCGAAATGTACCGTCCGGATCCAGCGAGAAAGCGCCAGCGTCCACAACAGCGTCGTCAACGTCGAGCCAAAGTCAAAGTCGAGTTTCCGAGATGGTTATCTCGTTCTCAACAGCGCCATTGCCAATCCCGACTGATACAATCTCAAGTTTCTTATCTACTGCTTAATGTTTGCAGAAATAGGTATGCTCCGTAAGAAAAAAATTTATCCACTTCAAAGCCGAGAACACCCCAATTGTACGACTATCAATGAACTGCTAACAAATCCGTTGAACAAATTTGGCACCACCGTCACAACATCTGAACTGAAATTAGTCATGTCAGCCAATGATGAAGATGAATTCCTGACATTAGATCAAGTAATACCATCGTAAATAAAGTTTTCCAGGAAATTATAAGTTACCTATTTTCAAGCAAATAAATTGAAAATTGTAATACAAATATCTATCTATTAAATCGTTAAATGTCACGGGTGTAGGATAAGAATATTCAACTTGCTCGCCTTCAATGCTTAAATTACAGATAACACTGGATCCATCATTGACCAACTTCTTTGCATCTTGTGCCAAATTTTGATCGTAATATTTCCCCATTTTATTGTTTGATAGACCATCACTAATGGAATTTGTTCCTTGATCCATTTTCAAAACAGCTGGTGCTAAACTCCTTAAATTGGTTTTATCCACATTTTTGTCTCATTATTGTCGCGACATATTAAAGAGCGCCTTCTCAACATTTGTAGACAGGTGCTGTAGTAAAGTTGACATATCAAATTTACAAAAAGATAAGAGAAAATATAGGTTCCTACTTACATATAAATTGACAGATCAATAGTTGAAGCAAAAATGAACAATATTCATGAATTGAGAAGGTTACCAATAATCATCACTTATCATCATTCATCACCTTCGAGTGCAAGCTTTGGAGAAACGCCGCATAGCAGCGCATACTTCGCCCTTATTGGCAAATTCCGTTCAAGTTAAGAAAGTTTATTGTTTTGGCAAGTCTAATCATCCTTGTGGTGTTCGACATAACGCGTTGGGGATTAAAATTATTGGTGACAATGACCATGAGACGAAATAATTATATTAATATGGTTGAAGGGTTTCATTGTGATGTGTGTGGACGAATCTACTCTAATAGAGTCGATAGAACATTGTGTGAGGTGTTCTGCGTAAATGTTACTCTCAAAAATATCACTGGAAAGGATAAAGGAGCTGGAAATCGGGTTGAGAGAAAGAGTGATGTTAAGCCTAAAATTGGTGATCTTTGGACCGACAATAAATCAGAGTTGGCGATAGATGTACGTGTTAATTAACCACAATATTTTTTCCTACAGAACGACTACATTTTTAAAATTTTTCAGACTAGTAGAATAAGAATTTGAAGATCTTATTTCAAGAAATAATACCGACACTGATTTTCCAATAAAATCAGAGAATATTAATGGTTATAAGTACAAGAATAGCAGCCAATTCGTGCAACTATAACAAAAATTTCACGAAGGTAAATGCACATTAAGGATGCACCAGATATCGATATTTGCATACAGCCAATTTCTAGCGACGAAAAGAGCGAGATATTTTCGGATTGCAAAGGAGATCATGAACGACAATTAAAGCAAAACAATGATACATAATGCAATTTGTATTTGAGAGAAGACATGTGAATGTATTTGTAAATCAATCAGCATTCAGCATTAAAATGTGTGTCTTCAATCGACAAATGTCCGTATAAAGTTGGAGAAGTTCTTCCCCTTCAAATGGTTGAAAAGAGAATATTAATCAGCTAAGCGATGGAGCAAAATGAATAAATATAATTTTTAATATCTTCTCACAAATTCATCTTCTTTTTTCTTTTTTCCGATAGCAAATGAAACAAATAAAAGTATAGTAAAGACATCAACCAGTTTAAACTTCCACGTGACATCATCACAATGCTTGATACCATTATAGTTTGTGACGTCATTAATCTTGGGACATCATTATTTTGTAAGGTCACCAAGAGACAAAGCAATTGCATGTCAAGCATCATCTAGTTTAAAGCTAGCCTAATATACTGTACTCTAAGGCTGGGAACCCGAACTCGGGCTCGCAGATTTCTGGATCAAGTCTAGATCTCTAGAATTCCAAGTCCATCAAAAGGGGGGAGGCAATTCGGTCTCGCGAATTCCCAATAGTCAATAGGCGGGTAGGGTGCCGGTAAAACCCTTAAAGATGTCAATGAGTCCCTGATAGTCTCTCAAGGTTTTGTACAAGAATTTTCCCTGAAAGGTGATTGACCACGGTTCACGGTGATTTTTCTACCGAATGGATACAATGTACCCACGACATGATGGGTACAATACAATCGCGAAGTAGATGTCATCTGAAAGGAAGTACAAGAGCTTCAACTTTGTTCCTCTTTGTTTCCTTTCAAAACTCGATGCTTTTCTCAGAAAATAGCCTCTTTTGTGTTTTCTACATCAGAGACAATATTAAACAGTCTACCAAATTTATAAGAGCAGAGACGAGCGAGCCGTCAACCGCCTTCCAGGAAAGAGGCTCTTTAGTTCGGGGCAGCAATGAGGTCAATTCGGGGTGGCCTACTTCCCTTATATCATCTCAATGTAGGATCACATCTTCAGATTTCTTCTAGACAATTTTTTGTTGGAGCCCGACAACAAAAACACTGGGATACATACGAAAGTGGCAAAAGTTATAATAGTTCCGAATACGAGCGAATCGGAAACAATTAGTGAAAACCATCGGTTGGTTAGAAAGTAAAACAGGGTCTATATTTGAGCGGAAAAGCGTCAGTGAACAGTAGGATCGAAACAACGGCATTCTCATCGGTGAACTGCGCTAATAAGTTAAACCTGGACTGAAAATCCCTTATTAACTCGTGTTCTTCCATAACGTTGAATCTACCCAAACTTATACGCACATCCAACGGCAAGAATATATTACACAGCGTATTCGGCTGAAAGCAACATTAAATTTTCAAAAGGGGAAGCCGCATCGCGATTCCAGTCCGTTCTTACGATATGCTAGTAATAATTTAAAACCAACTGTTACTCGACGCCCGATTTAGTGCCGAAACTTATATCGTACTATAAAGTAGCTGTAATACGAGTATTTGTTTAACTGGTGTGTTTAATGAGAGCGATTCGGTTTATCTTATCGAAGCAACAACTATGATCGTTCCAGTTAAGTAATGATACTTTATAGCGTAGCGTGTAATAGACTATCCCGCATTCGCTCCTATCTCATTCAGCCGGTGCCTGCGTTTTCTTTTGTTCCTAGGCTTGTACACTATCTTACGATACAGACGAAAATTATTCCCATCAGATGTCATCGACCTTTTCTATTGAATAGTCACTTTGTTCATCTTTTGCAATCAAACCGATCGTAGGTCTGACCAGGCATCACCAAATAAAAGCAATGTCACATGTCAGGTTATTTTGACTCAACCAGAGCACGCTTCATAGCATTGAATCGCTTCACCAAGTTTTTAAAACGACTTTCGTTTCCTGATATCGTACTTCCGAAAGTTCGCGACAATGATGCGAATAATGAATTATTCGTAATTATCGCTTCAGCTTATAGTATCTTTTTCGCCACTATTTTAAAAGAGTTCTTCTGTTTTTGTTTATTTTGCTCTTTCTTCCTCACTCAAAAACGCGTAACCCGCAACGAATATCGAATGAAATAAAGTTTACATTAGACGGCGGGCACTTGCTCGAAAACTCATCCCGATGAGAAAGTTCAGTCTAACAGGAGTAGATAGCTATACTAAAATTAAAACCCGTACGGTCTGACACGACGTGAGAGCCAAATAAACCAACTCGAGCCAATGAGCATAGCTAGATTATGGTTTCCCGCGTAGAAAACTTCGAAAGTAAATTTCACTCACCCATTCTATAAATGTAAAGCAATGCAGCGTATATTTTATAATATTGATTTGCTTCTCCAATCTAGCAGCGAGTCTAGCCAACGATTGATTCATCATAATTTTACCGCATTACCCACACATACACGCGCGCATATACGAATCAAACATCCACAAACTTATGCTCGAGCGATTACCAAAAAATGTAGGCCATCAACGCGACGAAACACACGCGAGTTGATTTTGTACCGTAATGGTATGTATCTACTTTTGGACTGTCATACCGAAAAAAGAAAACAACAAGGAATCACATTTTCGAGTCAACTTTTATCTTATCTTTGCTTGAGTAAATAAAGATGAGCAAGCTCGCCTTCCGCTAGATGTGAGCGCGACGAATCCACTGTAATATTTCTGTGTCATAACATCGATCTCGAGTGTCTCTGACACTGCGAAATTTCCAAAAAAACCCTTTTCGCCCGAAGTTTCTTACCCAGTTTTCGCAATGATGCGAGATATTTTTAATGGAGAAATAATAGAAGTCTCACCCCGTCATGATTCAATGGAGTCAGAATAAAAGCAAAATTCCATACAGAGGTGTTAAAAAGTATGATTGAGAGCAGTACATAACATTACATTTTAATTACCACCATCAAGTTGATGTATAAAACGTAATGCGTTTTGATACGAGTAATATTCATAAAAGATGAGATGCGCGGTATCGTCGTCAATCTGAAGTTTTAGTATAAATACAACAATGCAGATCTTGGTAATATAATGTACTGTGGGGGACATGACTTCGTCGCAAACTCGGTACCTTAGAAGGTACCGGATGCCTTGAGTATTACGTGAAAGTAAATATTTTGCGTCATGTGCAAGCGGTCTAGTAACATTAAGTACATTTTACATTCGAAGAAAAAAAGGTAAACTTGACGGCTTCTCAATGAATGATTCATTAGCCAAATCATCATCATATGAATGAACAGCTTTGCTGAAGGTAAAATCACGAGTAATAAGCGGAACCTCTATTATTCATCGTGTATTAACTTTTGTACCTACCCTTCGTAGGGTTATAAATTAAAAGTGTATATAATTTGCAAGGAAGTGATAAGAAACTTTGAGAAATATTGGAACTACTGCCTGAAATAGAAACCGATCAAGAAGAAAAATATCTCTTTACATCAATATAATTTTCAAGTTTTAAATATGTACCACAACGTGAAAGCACAACATCAAACATCACCCAAAATTGGAAAAATTTATATGCCAATATAGTGCAGAGAAATATTTTAGACTGGAAACGGTATAAAGTCACGTAACAATAAGTTAAAAGGGGAAGGACTTGAGCCAAAGACAAACGTCGTATCGGAGGTGGGTACAGGTCAAATTGGATACCGCACCTGGGTACAAAGATGAGAAATAGATAGAAGCACACATGTGTATTAATTGCCACCCATCACTTGAATTTGTATCACGGTCAATACAACGAATCGTTTCAATAAATCAAACGAAGTAACGCGTAATTTATAGGTGTCAAAATGCCATAGCACTCAATAATTCTTGAGATTTCGTGGACCGAGTAAATAAATTTCGTACCATTCATTGGAATTCTACTTTTTGAAAGTATTTTCTTAGTTCCCAAACAATACGAATTAACCGAACCAAATAATATTACCGACCTCAAGTCGTGTCTGACCATTTCTCAAGAATCACTCAAACTTACCTCAACCGCTCTTCACTTCTGAGAAGACTTATTCAGGGACCATTTAGTTCGTAGACTCTACAAGATGCAATTGAGCGAAGCACAAGAAAATGATGATTACCCCTTGGAGTCACAGACTTGAACTAACAATTATTACTATCAAAAATATAAACTCCGGATACCTGTATTTAATTTTGCAATGGGTTAATTCAACCTCTTTTACAATTTTTGCCTTTTGGCGGCTTACAATATGTTCTTGAGAATGGTAGCTGGTAATTCGACGGTTACCAAACTTACCAATTCCATGAACTTTTTGGCACAGAGAACTACTTCGAGACAGAATCGAAATGTTTCCAATAATATAAAATCCTTTTCGGGCTCTCGATAAGGCTACACAAAGTCGGTTTTCAAATTTCAGAAACCCTACAACACCTTCTTGGTTGGATTGAACGAGCGACAAAATTATGGTATCATTTTCTTCCCCTTGGTATTCATCCACAACACAAATACGTACTTTCGCCATTTTCTCGGTTCTAAACTGAAACACAAATATATTCGATATTGATTATCAATCGAATAAATATGAGAAATTCTATCATACAACGGAAGCTTCAGCGATCATTGCGATACACGATCTTACTAAAGATCAATCTAGCAGCGTAGCTAGAAATAAAAGACTCCCCCGTCTAAACCCTCGGCCCGTGCCTTTTTTCCCAATATTTTCAACTCAATTGAACCACTGTGTTAATGAAATTGAGAAAATGATTCTTCCTCGACTATAACTAAGATCGCAGATAAATGAAAACACTTTATTACATGTACTTGGGGATGTCTAACTCACCGATCGAAGGCTTCAATTTTTCTAAAACAGAATGATAACGCGCCCCACTGGTTGTCGTCATACCTACACGACACACGCGGTGTTTAAAATAGACGCATCTTCCTCTTGTTGAAATTTCTCTAATTCGATTTTTAGAGCACGAAATTCTTCTTTCAGTCTGCAGATTTTTGCTTCAATCGCTTTTTTTTTTCATTTTAATCCGATAAAAATAAGTATTCCATCGATGATTGAGCGATAGGCTCAATAAATCTCTCTGCGATGTTTTCTCATATACAACATTTCGTCAACGAGCGTTTCATCAAGATTTTCTCCCAAAATAAAATAACGATGCAGTAAATTGACCAAGTGTCGTTTAGCATCTGAACCAAAATGTTCTTGTACCGTGAGTCCAACTGTGATCATAATCAGTATGCCATCTTAGTTCATCTTCACGCAGTTTCAAAACATTATTGCAATGAGATTGAGCATCTACCTAAAAAATACTCGGGCGTACCTCTCAATCAAATATGCACAATCATTGATATAATATGTATTTCATTTTCATTTACGAAATGATCCTGACATGGGTTCCAAAAGCGAATGTCTCCGGTATCATGAGCCACATCGTCGAGCGCAGTGAAACAAACGACATCTACATTCCAATGTCAATCTACGAACGTGTGAAATACGACACAAGACGGTTCGATTTCAACCAATTCCCTCGTTGATAGACTTAGTTGAAAAGAAATTTGTGGCAAATAGGTTCAGTTTTTCTCATTTTTCCAATTGAAATAACATTTTTTTCGAAATAAAAGGAAAATTTTGTGCACCCTCCATAAGAGCTCATGTTGAAGGGTACATCTAGTGCAATGGCGATTTTGGTACATGTGGAGGAACCAACAACTACACTCCCACATTATCTTGTTATTTTAGATAGTCAGTACAAATCTACGGTACAAATTCTATTTGCGAGAAGGACCTGAGTATTCAACTTCTTTTACAAATCACGAAAATACTTCTAGTCATAGGAACACTCCATTTTTGTAAGAAGGATTGCGGTATTCAGCTTCTTTTACAAATTACAAAAGTACTTTTAGTCATAGCAACATTCCATTCTGTTGGTGAGAAGCACTCCGGCATTCAGCTTCTTTTACAAATTACAAAAATATTCAAAGTCACAGCAATAAGATGTCGGTAAGGACTCCTGTTCAAATGAACTTGTTCTTTGTTGCTCAGCACGTCGAGAAATAGTATTGTAATACATTTATTTCAATAGGGAGATACTGAAGAAATCCTTGACCCGAAATACAACATTGTCTTTAAGAAGATTTTCGGTTGTGACACTAACAAAGTGATCACAAAACAATTCACCCATGATATTGCTGGTATACGCTTCACGGAGGTCACATTCCTTGACCCGTTCATCAAAGTCGCCTTACAAGAACATTCAAAAAGAATTGTAGACATTCTTTGCGAGTCGTCGTCTGGTGAACGATTCCTAATAGAAATACAACAAGCCCCTCAGGCTCACATCCGGAGACGAATTTTGTACTCTGGGGCGAAAGTCTTTTCTGGACCACTCATAATATCCATGACGGTGGAAATTTTGTAGTCCTTGACAAACAAATTTCAAAGCCTCTAAACCCCCCTCTAATGAGTTTGAACTGAGTCAGATATTAGGAATGTGCTCTAGGCCAACCCCATTAGAGATTCCAACTGGAAAGTTTTGAAAAATGACACCCATTTTTTGAACCAAAGGTAGTAACCAATAGTGACGACAAAACAAGCAAACCTAGTGACATATAAGAACAAGATGTTGGATGCTTCCACCGATACCACGTCGACGCGTTGGCAGCATTCTGTAGCTATGAATACAACCGTTGAACAGAGATAAAGAACTTTATTTGTAGATTGAAACTAACACTGCGCCCCTATTGACAAGGTAGAGAGGAGAGAAGTAACAACAATTCACAGCGAAATAATTTTCAGCAAAAATGACACACTCTTTTACGAAGAGATGCGTTCAAAAGCTTTGTCCGATGCGTAATCATCGGACAAAATAGAATAAGCGTTTTGCAGCGATTTTTGAGTGCTGCCGAAAATCAGCCACCACTTAAGAAGAAATTCTTCAGTTCTATTAAATACCACTTCAACGGATAGTTGTAGAAAAAAGTACTTGTTCCATGGATGAAGTAATATGTTCGTAATTTCTATTTGTTCTGCTAGAAACATGCCGTGATGAGTCGTCGTAGGCGTATTACCCGCAGTTTGAATGAACAAAATAACAAGGGAGAAAACTACAAAGAAGAAATTCACGTAGAAACCATTGCAGAAGAAAATCACGTAGGATCTATTCAAGAATCAAATCAAGAACAAATTTCATCTATCGTACCTCAGACGTTTTCAAAATACCATCCATTAGTTATATCGACTCGACATGGAACACAGAGGCTGACACGACGGAATCCATCAAAAATGTTTGTAAACCGTATCAAAATTCAAAATTAGAAACAAATCATTCAATTCGTAAAAAAGTGTCAAATATCCAACACTCCGACAAATTAGAATTTATCGCTCTAAATTTGTCAAAATTCATTTGAAGAGTAAATGAGATCGATAGTCCGAAGGATGCTTGGGCATATTTTTTTCCAGATTTCTCCGCGATTCTAATGAAACAGAATTAAGGTCACTGGAAGATGCGTATTGATATTCAAATATTATTTCAACTTTTTTCCATAAAGGTAATGCCCGTTGCACTCTTGGCAAATTTCATCACCTTGTCGAACGAGATAGAAAACCTACCAATGAAGTTCTCGTGATCTATCGTCGATTGACCAATTCTAATCGTATTCCTTATTCATTTGATGATTATTGGCCTGATTCTCGTCTTCATTTTTGCTACATGAATAATTTAGTCATTTTTCCAAGTTGTTTGGGACAACTGAACCCATGAAGTTCTTTAAACAAAAAATAGACAATGAGGTATTTTAAAATCTGATCATCAATAATATTCCACAAGGTCAAATGTCTGGGAAGAACCTGATCATCTTGGCAAATGACCGGAGATTTTTCATCGCTATAATCGTCACTGGACTAAATATCCCGCATCCAAAATTGATGCGCAAGCATTGGCCTCCTCGAATAAAAAAGAAAAAGATTCATCGAATTCGTAATCTACTTCTATGTAGACGTGAAATTTTGATCAATAATATTATCGATTTGATTCACGCGTTCCATATTGTTTACGTTAGTATTATTGCCTAGCGGCCTGATCAAGGCGCTACAATGATGTCTTTTTTTCAGAACGAGATGTTCCGGCATTATTATGAAAGCTCTCACGCGTGTCGTTTTAGATGAAGTTCGCCTCGGTTTCGAAAGTACGATTCTTAGTCATTAATGAATATAAGTTCACCCACTCAGGAGATAATAATTATGAGTATCGCGGGATCTACGGCTCTGTTTGGACGCGAAAATATCTTTGAAAATAATATGTTCCGAAAGTTGATACTCTTTCCAATCCAGAAAATACCAAAATAGAACAGTACATATTCCTCGGTCAAATGAGAAGAGAAATATTAGCTGTACGAGACAATAATTATTCTATTTCCCAGGCATTAATTATTTTCGTCTACTTATTTAGTGAAAAGTCAGATGAAAAAGAATATTCGATAAACTCATGCGATACTGCAAGATCTTGAAAATACACGATGATTATATATAAACCAGATGGAGAAAAGAAATAGTCAAATGTCATGATGAATTATACGGAATTTGAGCGCGAAGACTGGTGGTTCTCGCTTGGTTTGATGTTTCAACCCATGTGAGTCTGGTCTTGTTAGTGACTTTTCTGGTGTTCCAGAAGATGCTCGTTCTAGATATATTGGTGTATGTAATGACATACGGGGAAAATGTTTACGTTTGAAGCTCAATGTTGCGATTGGCTGCGAATGGGAAACCATTTTGACTGAAACGTTTGATAAGATTATTTTAAACAACATATGTCCGCCTTCTTTACATTTAGTTGAGGACGGTTCTTTTCATGGCACATCGGGGCCTAAGTCGTCCGATCCGTCTACTGTATTGGTTGATGAAGATGAGAATTTGTCCTTTTCTGAAAAACGAGATTTTTATTCCGTTTTGGGTTTTAATCCTGACCATGATCTAGTAATTCTAGGTCATGTGTTTGGTATGGGATGGCAGCGAGCTTTGAAATCTCTTAACTTCCGAAGGAAAGTACTAGTGATTTTTTCTTCTGAGGTACAAATTATTGAAGAAAGTTTGGTCGAAAATGCGAAAAGCGTCCAATGCAAAATAGCTTCTACTACTCAATTCCAAGAGATTCTAAAAAAAGAAGGGATTAATAAGTTTGATATGCTATGGAATATAACGTCGAAGGGAGATGAAAATTCTCCTCCTGATTTAGAGGAGCTCTTATTGTTTAATCATATTATTATGAATGTAGACGGATTGGTTAGAACCGGATTTCCAGTACATATGGCTATGATTGATAAGTATATATTTTGGAGTAACGCTACGTTCTATCCACAACCATGGAGTCAGTATGTAGCGGCGATATATGTAGAAACTGTATTTTCCGTTATGTTCTCCTTTGGAGATAAAATAAGGTTAGATTTAGATTCACAATCGAGATTTTCATGAAATCAAAATTCGTAATTGCTCATCCCCAAATAATCTATTGATTTCTCAATAGAACATTCTACCCGAAATCAACACTTTGGCTGCCCAGGTTGTATGTATTTAAGCCCTGATACAAATTCTAGAATTCTTTCGAAGTATCAAGACAAAAACACAAGATTCAACGTGCGTGTGAATCGCAGGTTACAAATTCGATCAGCATGCCACTATGTTTGCGTTGTTGCATTTCTCAGGCGAACTCAACCCACAGAGAAATTGAGTAAAGGCCTCCAGTTAATCAAGGAGAAATTACGCAATGTTTATAAAACTTCTTAAAAAAATTTCGACGACGCAAATAATGAAAGAAGTTGAACACAAGCAAAACGTGATGGATCAAATCAAGTAGTTGCAAGCAACATCTCACACGATCAGATTTTCTTAAAAGAAGAAGAATCTATCTCTACCGCAAAACTAAGTTTGATTTTGAAAAGCTTCCCTTGAATACAGCATGATTGGAAGTTGGAAAAAGTGCCCAGCAATAAGGTATAATTATAATGAAATCATGGTACACGATATTCTATGTAATATAAATCAACAATCAATATTACCCTCGATGAAGGATCCTATGATTTCAAACAGCATCACATCAAGATTATAATAATGCATAGGTATCTTATGGTCCCTAAATATCATCTTAGGAAAGGTTCCAGTCGACAAACTACAAAATGATACGATAAACTTTACTAGAAGTTCTTTTTTGAACGAGTTAAAAAAAGAAGAGATATTTTGTTCGTGACCGGCGTCATCAACAATTCCTTTCCTTTGAATATAAGTTCATAAATTATTCTCACAGGTAATTTTGAAAGTGAATATACCGTGTACATATATAGCGACCATACAACCACCACATTGTATACTTAAAATATCCGGTAAAGGTCCGATCGTTTCCAACAAGTTGTGCTTTTTCGACTATAAATACTGAATGAATCGTAAGTGAAAATATATAGCCGCACTTATTCGCATCGAAATTTTACAATCCGCTATAATGGCTATCTCTATATGGAGCGTAAAAATACGCAATTCCATTTTATGCCAGCAGCCGGAAACTGAATTTGAAAAAAGTGTAAGGTTTAGCGGACCGTACCATATTCGTGATTAAAGCGATGAATCAATTTCGAAAGCAGAATTTTCTCTATTTTTAGCACGGGTTGAAACCTAACAAATAGATATCATTTTTAAATTTTGACAGCGACTGATACATACAACGTTACGAAATTTGGAAATGGGTAAGCGTAAAAAGTTGACGCTAGGGTTGAAGACACTCGCGCGCAATGCGGTATTTAGTTCCTTGTATATTGAAAGAATTCATCGGACGCCGTCTAGACCCGCTATGATCTCATTCATCATTTTTCTTTTGTTTTCCCTTTTCTCATTCTCTTTACCCTTCGTCTAGAATACAAATACACACGTACGAACAGAAAAAAAGGACCGCCGAAGCGTGGTCTTAAGGAAACAAGACGCATTCTTGGGCTTGGAAATCGATATAGCGAAATACCGACAAGCGCAAATTCCATAGTAATCATAACTTCCCTCGTTTGGCTTCTCAACATAACCTCCCAGTTTTTTCCCAACATAAAAGAGGCGTACAGAATCACGTGTCTTACAATCCCAGAATCAATTTTATGCCATAGATCTGCCACTATATCACGTACAAAATCCAATGCTTTGAATCATTGCCGAGAATCGCTTGTTGGTATATTTCATTCTCGACCGTCTACTGTAATACTGCTGACATTTTCCCGAAACAAATCCCCAAAATAGTTCAAGGTCTTTGATGACGTCTTATTTTATACTAGGCTCATACTAGGTGTAGGCTTCCTCGAATTCTCAACATCAAAACCAATTTGACTCATAGAATAGGTTCCCTGCGGTCCTTGTTTAACTTCGTTAAAGAAGCCGTCGTTTTATATCTTATTGGAGGGAAGCAGTCGAAGAACTGCGAGAAGACCAACATTTACAATGACACCATTGCCTCATCTTCTCAACTTTCATTCTCATTCAATTTCGCACCAGTCAACGAGAGATTGTATAAGTACTGCCGTATTTTATGAATAACCAATATCCACATTCATACAACTTCCAAACATCTAGTCACCTTATGAGTCGCGTACAGGTTACACGCGATTCACACGAATCTTGCATTTTTGTTCTACTAAAACAAACATGAATCCACATGTTTCCCGTAACGGTATAACGGTGTATTACTCAATTTCTTGAAACAATCAGCTAATAAATCACGATTTTCTGAACATATACCACAGTACATTACAATATTGTCTTCCGATGTACTGAAGGACAGCACGCGGTTTGAAATATCACCAAGAAAAAAGTACAAGCTCGCTTCGTCGCGCGATGTCAAAGCTTTGCGAGTCCGTACATACTCGTATTTCACGGTTTTTGTCTTTTATTTTACGCGGATGTATTCTAAATTTCTTTCAACGTTTTCAGTGCAAGGGTCAGCTCGGGCTACAAATATATTAACCCGATCGCGTACTAATTTTCTGTATAGGGTTACAGGTCGTGTTCGTAAAATCATTTAGTACGTACCCTCACAAATAGCACGTGTACGAGTAAACCTCTTTTTGCGCATGCAATACTCAATTTCTCCTATGCAGAGATAGAAATTACGCAATATCGGGTCCATAAAAATATACATCTGTACAGACAACGCGAAGCGGGTGTAATTGTCATCTTTTGTCTATAATAACTTGATTCTGTTGCAATCATTAGCATTGCGGGGAATAATACTAATGATAACACAATGAGACCTAGTGAAGTTTTTTTTCCCCCATATCAAACACTGCACTATGTGCAGCTCCTAATTATAAACCTTCTTCTTTTAAATCTACAATATACTTTCAAAAATAAAAGTCCAACTCGCACGACTATCGCGAATGTCAGAAGAAAACTTGTCCAATATGCACTGCTGGAAATACCTATGACAATAGAAGGTATCGCATGTCTGTAAGGAATGTCCTTGCACGGACAAAATATTCTATACCTTGACTCTTATAGTGCAGTGTAAAAATACATGTTTCAAAATTGTATATAATATTTCAATCTATTCAATGTTAATTAATATCATCAAGATAAATTGACGAGCCAAAACTACTAGTATAATTGTTAGCATTTTATTTATACATTTTCTATTTTGAAGTAATCAAATGCACCCACACAGCCATTGGCCAAATAATAAGGAGGCATTAAATACAAGAATGCTAATCGTAATAACGATAATAATAATAGCAGATTGAAACAATTTCTGAAAACTCACTGGAGATCTGTAACAAAGAGGTCTAGTCTACCTTTTACTCGTAGCATTTTTACTTGCATACAACTCTTTGCTATTTCGCTGACTTGTGTTCTGTTGTTTACAAATAATCATTCTTTCCAGTTAGAAATGCCGAGAAAAATTAAAACCAGAACGCAAAATTATCATTCATGTTGACTTAGGCCTATATCTACAAAAAAAAAATAATAAATAAATAAAAATAACTGACGCGACACAATCCGGAAAACCAACCATTTCGAAGCAATCGAAAAATTGATGTATTTATACCTACAGACCTGATGACAATTGTTCAAGAGTACTTTGCACAATCGATCGAGTTGAAGAACCGCTAGAACATCCGTACCAATCATAATAAAAATGCAAGAAACAGGCATTGGATGGAAGGTTTCACCAAATAAATACAAAATCATCGAATCAAGTCAGAAATTATGTGCGAGCACAATACTTGCAGTTCAGTACAGCATCTTCATGACAAACATTCTGAATGACCACTAACGCCTGCGGATTATTATGGCATGATGTTGCAAGAGGACCATGTTCCAAGCATAGATTTCTTTTCCCATATTGCACACCAACAGACAAGAAAATATAAACTAGAAATCTTCTTCAAAATTATTTTTCACTCCAAGATGGATAAATTATACGTTCAACGGCCAGTGCAGTATTTTGTTACAAACTAAGAGTAAGAATTATTCATTTCATCAATATTCTTTTATTGTTACAAATAAAGCCTGGAAGATATGAATGTTTGAAGACTTTTGTCTGTAATCTCGCAACAAAATGGGATGAAGTTCTAGATCAAGCAATTCTCCATTATTTGATCAAGTATGAAACCTTACTGAAAATTTTCAATGACTAATGTAGGTTGTAGATCGAAAACAGAGAATAAAAATCAATAATCGACGTTGAAAAAAAAAAAAAAAGTACATAAACCAAATTGCAACAGGCTGCGTTTCATTGTATAAGTTTTGTTACACTTCTCCTTACAACCTTGAACATTTCAAAATTTCCTTGGGCGATCGAATAATCGTGGGTCGCGAAAAGATTCAAGAACAGGCAGCCTGCGACAGGCTGAAAGAGCTTTGTGCCCTGCTCTTCTGTACAAAGTAGAATTGACAACTAACAACTTGACATATATATAATATATATATCAAAATTGACGATCAGGTAAACAATATCTTTGAACAACTAAAAAGTAATTTTAAACGCTGAATCCAATGCCGTTAACCGTTTTCAAAGAGCACGTCTCGATTTTTCGCAATGTTGTCCTTTATTCACATCGATTTGCCGCAGAATTTCACATCAGAATGCATCATCGATAGGCACCGATACCTAGTAGCAGTACCCAAACTCAAGAGCGTACCTTACGTTTCGCGACATTCCGCGCGGCTAATCGATGCGAATAAACGAAAACATTATAAAAAATCTAGACATGTTATCGGAAAACGGCATTGAATTCAGCGTTGAAAATTACTCTAGAAACATTTATTCAAATGAATGCTACTAACAAAAAATGTTTCTTGTTCAGCAGTGGTATCACGATACTACCCCATACAATCATTTGTTCTTTTTTCTCCAATACTCTACCGGTACTTTTGTTCATATCTTCATATTTCCCCGACCAATTGCAATAATGTCAATTTATCTCTCATCACTTAAATTCTATTCCGTAAAAGCAAACACCCAACGTACGTAATGAATCAAACTGATATCCATCAAGAAATATAAATTTCAACAACGAATGTAATTAATAGCTAACAATTACCGTCCTAGGACGGTAATTGTGATTCAAATAATCCGTAGCACAAAATAGAAAGAACATACGCGGTCATTGATCAAAAATATCAACGTTCCTAAATGAAATTAAAAAGCAAACAAGTTACGCAATAGTACAAGCACATTCATTCGCAATCTTAGATTCCTTAGATTTGCAATGTTACATTCAGCGCCATTAAAGATTGGAACTCGAACTATACTGAAAAAAAAAAACAAAAAAACAATAGCGATTGCAGCAAGTAGTTCGTGACTCGCGAAACGACCACGAACCTAAGAACATATTACTAATGTTCAATTTTATCATTTTTGAATTTGGAATAAAGGCTCTCTAACTAAAATTCTCGAGTAATTCTTCATTTTGCTTTCGATGACTTCCGTAGGTCGAAGGTCACGAACAGGGAATAAAAATGAATGATCGACGTTATAAGGAAAAAAAAAATACACAGGTACATAAACCGAATTGTAACACAGGCTGCGTTTCATCCTAGAAGTTTGTTACACTTCTCCTTACGATCTTGAACATTTCAAAACGATGGAATAAATCGTAGGTCGCGAAAATATTCGAGAAAAAGTCTGATCGACGTTCTCGTGTGTGGAAAGTATACACGCAGAACGAATATATATAGTATCTTAATTCAAGCGTATACATTCATACGATTTTGAAACATTTTTTTAGTCTTGATATGCCGAGCTTTCTTCTCATGATTTTTCGGCGCAGTAAAAACGAAACAACAGTCGTGCTGCTTCGTACCAGTTCTAGAGAAGTGTAATCGGTAAAATTCACAAATTTATCGCACAACCTTCACAGTATGAAAGCTATTATAAGGAATAAATAAGTTTGATTTCCTTATTACACTTCCATCGACACAACCCAACAAATTCAAGCTTTTTGAAAATCGCTGAGCTGAAATTATAAAATTTCAAATGAATTTTCAACGCTGAATTCAATGCCGTTCTCCGTTTTTTTGATAGGACGTCCCAATTTTTCGTAATCGCGTGAAATATTCTCGTTTATTTGCAGCGCGTTGTTGCGGAACGTAACGTTACGTGTAACGTTGCGTTTCTTCTCGATAGCCGATACTTCAGCTATCGAGAAGGTGTGTTACGTTCCGCAACATGTCGCCGAATAGATTACGAAAAATTGGGACGTCCTATCAAAAAACGAAGAACGGCATTGAATTCAGCGTTGAAAATTCATTTACAATTTTATAATTTCAGCTCATCAGCGATTTTTAGGCTGTTGGGTAGTGTTATTGATGGGAAAGGATTTCGAATATATAAACAAGATAAACTCTTATCTCTACCTATCAAGGAATAGCTAGGCTAATTTCAATTTCGATGAAACTCGTCGCAACGAGATAATAATTTCAATAAAAATCATTCTACGAACGCAACATTCTGAAATGAAATGAAAATTCAACTTACCGACTCCTGTTCCAACATTCCTACCTGAACGAGTGAGTTCGCAACTATTCCAAGTTTAATCATAGGTACCTCTGGCTGCTTTTCATAAAATTCAAACGATCACGAGGAATTCCGCTATTCCAAATTCAACCATATATCTTTCGTCTAAACGCGTAATCGATAGCATATAGATAGGTAGCTGTTTTTCGTGAGATTTCAACGATCATACCAGATGAATTCCGTCGTTCCAAATTTAACCATAACCTATTGTTTAGACACCCGGTCAATCAAGTTGGACGGTATATATTCTACACAAACGAACGAGGGTGCAGATAGAATATAGCTATATGCTTACTTTACTGAACTGTTCTTTCAGCAATCTTTGTATCAACAAAATCGTCGGAAACGCACAGCCACGTAATCGTACGACAGCGATCATCGAGAAACAGTTTATCGTATCCAATTCTAAGATCAAATGAGTTTTCCAAATTCTGATGCTTCGCTCCACACATAAGTATTATACTCTGTAATAGAGATGATGCCAGCATGAAAAAGAAGAACATATTCGTGAAAAATACTTCCCTAGTTCGTTCGTAAATATATTTTTCGATCTTCTATCTCGCTAGGGTACTACGCATATTTTCGATATACGAATAGATCCCCTAATTCAGGAAAAGTGAAAGAAACACGGTTACTGACCTTTCTAAAACATATTTCGATATTCCTGTTGGATGAGTAGACGCAATGAATCCGAAGAGCTACGATATAAATAGTTGAGTACGTTTTGGACGTCGCGTATCGAAAATTCTAGCCTTCAAATTCTAGCCTTGGAGAAATTATCCACTTCGCGCTCATCGCACGTCTAGCAGAGAATCAGGTATTTTCATTCCACTGCATCAACATAATAAAAAGAAAACATACAAGTTACACTTACAGCAAACATTCGTTCACAAAATCTTCAAAATCTTCGATCATGTTATTCTGTCAAAAAATACAAAATGGAGACCCGCACAACTCGGCACTCGCAATCGCAGTACATTGATCACAACTTTCAATCTGATCACGAGCATAAACCGACCTCGAGCGAAGGGAATACAAACGGGAATACAAACGACAAGCACGTTCACCGAAGTTATCGAAGATCTCATTGCTAAAAATTATTTGAAGACGAAAATATAGGTGAAATAGCGGTTTAAAGCGCAGTGGACCAAACCAAACCTACTACCGATTACCGAACACTAGAACATGGAAGTTTTATTTGCGCGGGCTGCATATTGTTCGTCAATTAATTGCAATGGCGTCAATTGGCTTGACTGTGCTGAGCTGCAGCTGCTGACTAAGGGTAATGCTGACCGTGCAGCTGCTACTCTACAGCAGCAAAGACACACACAGAGTCACCTCATCTGCCGTACAAAGTTGAATTGACGTATATGCAGATAATGAGTACGAGGAAAAGAGGTTATGGGTATACTTGATATAGCCTCTTTTTCTCGTATTCATTATTTGCATATACGTCAATTCAACTTTGAATGGCAGCCTCACCCGAATGGCTGTATTGACGCGACATCACAACACTGGATTACAATGTTACAGAATAATGTGAGAGTGTGAGACTGAATCTATATTTTTTTCTTTTCCCGGACACAATATTACTACCACCTTGGAATGTTCAATTGTTGCCCTGAGGAGTGTTGAGATGGGCAGCGAGGAAAATAATTACCGATAGAGGAAAATTCCATCTTGTTAGGTACGCCTACCTTGATTTCTCAGTGAAATATATGAGTACCTATCAACTATCAATTGAAATTCAATTTTGATGGACCAATATTGACAATTTTTGATTATTATCAGAGATACAAATTCACAGTTAATTATATAGTACCCACAACCTAGCCTATCAATAGAATGACAAGATTATACACCTATCTACTTGGATTAGAAACAATTACATAATAGGTAGATATTCACAAGATGAAGAATTGGTGAAAACTTCCAAAACAATAAGAACTCACCTGACTAGTAGGATTGTATTTCTGCCACTCTTGTCACTGGAAGTTGGGAAACAGGTTAGAATTAAATAAATCTCAGTCACACAAACGAAAAAACGTTTTCATTTTAAACGCTCAATTACTGTACATGGCACCATCAAACAAGATACTGGGTACCTGCATGTTCATAATGAGGTACCAGAAAAAAAGTTAAAAATGCGTGAGAAAAACTGACTCAAGGTTACTGACAGCAAAGACACAATTGTGGATCCAAATCACTCGGTTATTGACACAATAATTAAAAATTGCGGAATACGCACTTGATTTAGAATAATGACGGCTAAAATATACGTGGACTTGTGAACTACAACGTCTTCTGGAAACATAGGGAAATTGAAAATGGCCATTCAACTCCGCGATCGACGGCGACGCATATTATAGTGCGGACATAAGTTCTACACAATTCTCTGTAGCACTGTAAGATGACACTCATTTCTCCCGCTAGGTACCGCTAGTTTCAACACTGAAAATATTAAATTCTTTATAAATTTTGGTCAATATCGGAATATTCTTATAAGTAGTATTATTTTTTGACGTAGAACAGTAGAATTACATATATTAAAATCATAATGAACGGCTATTGAAGATCATTACACAAGTATTATAGGTACTTATTGAAGTCAATTCATAGTACCAATAAATTACCTACCTACATTCTTTTCATTTTCTGTCCTTTGTTTTTGAAACAGGCAAATGGTAGGAGTAGAGCACTGTTAGCTCGTTTGTAGTCGTGTATTAGAGTACCGGTACCATATATGAGTATTATTAGGTACGTGGTCCAGTTGAATAAATTAAACTGGAGAACAGTCCTGGTATCTACTGAAAAACATTTGGAATAAGAAAATCTCTTCACAAAAATGGACAATTTGATGAAGAAATAATCTACTCGTATGAACTGAGATCATTGTTTGGAGGAATCTAATGAAAGGCTCATCTTTTAGTGGGTAGAATTTTCTGCATTTTATGCTCTAGAAAAATCTATTGCGCTGGAAAAAAAAAAAAAAAAAAAAAATTATAGAAGGTATGATAGGTATACTTGTACAGGAAGATTGGCTCGCTGCTCTCTACTTTCTTGTTTGGAGCTCTCACGCAATTATGAAATTAAAAAAAAAAAAAAAAAAAAAAAAAAAAAAAACCTAAGCAGTAAGCATTACCGGCCATGTAGCTAATTTTCCCGTTCCTAAGTTGCTTTATTTTTCCAAAAGTAATATAGGTACCAGTACTTAGGCTAAATTAGGTCTATTATCTTATTATGAATTGTATTTTTTTGCCAGCAAGTTGATTCATAACAATATTTACACTTCTCTTCCCAACTTCCATTTTATTTGACAGCTGGTAGTATTTCCTAGCCCTATAGTTTCCAATCTGTTGTTCATTTCTTTCAACTCTTTATCTTCTTGCAATCTCAGATGTAGTATCTCAGCTAATAGCACTCACTTTAAAAAACGATAATGTTGAATCATTCCCTTTCTTGAACCACTCAACTTCATTTATTTAGGAACCCCATACCTACTTCAGTAGCCGCAGTCAATCACTTGTTTTCCAGGCTTTATTCCTGATGGATAGAATTTATCATCAGAATGATTAACTTCCAGCGATAGGTAACTTATATTTTCCTGATGTTCATAGGGAAAGCAGATTTTCAAATCTGTATGATTTTATTTTGAGTAAGTTGAGGTACAGGAGATTGCATACCTATAGGTATTTGTTGTAAACTCCTACTGTAGCATTTTCAAAACTTGTCACTCAAAATCAAAAAATTGGATACTCTGAGCAAATCAATGATTATGAATATTTGCACTTTAAATAGGTACCTACGCAGTTTACTATCACTGCTTTGTCAACAAAATGCAAAGCAGGCGCTTGCTTACACTATTGTGATAAAATAATTACAATTCGAGTGAAGAATACATGATCATAGTGACTTTTGATTCTATTTCATCAATTCCGCTTTTTTGTTGTAAACTCAGGATAGCTCTAAAACAAATCGTTCAATTCTCAATATTGATTATTATACTTAGTAGAACTTGACGATCATCGAAAAATTTCAGATGCATAAGGCCTACTTACTAGCTACATCTTCTATTCTTTTCAGATAAATTTATCGAGAACTCTGCGAGTTATGGGAATACTTCTGGGTTTTAGATTAAGTATCAGGAAAAAAGGAAACACATTTCTAAAATTCCAGATCTGAGTGCAACAAGATGATGAGGATCTTTTTAGTTTCCAGATCTCGACTAGAACAAAATCTGAATTTCTTGAGCTCCAAGTAGGTAGATCTAAGAAGGAAGACAAAACTTCAGATCTTTTGGATTCCGATTATCAAGAGAATTAATAAAAATATAAATTTTCAGTCATCTTACAGTTAAGAAAAGAAAAAAAAAAGAAACGTACGAGACCCGGGATAGAGAGGCATATGCGATTCAGTATTGTTTTTTTTTTTTATTTTCTTTCAATGATCCAAGTTCTTCTATACTTTAATCAATGAAATCATTATTGGTTTCACGATTGATTTAAATTTGAGTGTGTACCACATTTTATACTTATTAAGAAAAAGAAAAATGAAACGAGGTACCCAAGTTATAAATTTTATTGTTTTCATGTGATCTTTTTGAGATAGATCAGATTTTAATAAAACCAACATCATTTGAAACACAAATCTACTTTTCAAGAAACGATTTTTTTCTGAAATTTTCGGTATTTCTTGATTTTGCATCCCTAAACGTTTGTACTTCTACTATTACAAGTTCTCAAGCATTGTGTTGTATTCACTTACATTCCTAATGATTCTTTCCTGCGCGCAGAAAAATATAGGTACCTACGCATGGAAAAAAAAAAAAAAAAAAAAAAAAAACGGAAAAAAGAAGAATTGCTTCAAAGAAACAACCACGTGTTCATCTTTTTTACTTCTAATAGTTGAATGGGCATCGGCGCGTGTTTCGCCAGCCTCACATTTCGTAGGTATTTAATATGGTTAAGAGTAGAAATGAAGCGATAAATTTTTTCCCAACTTTCCACGTAGCATAAAAACTAGAAAAATATAAAATTTTCGCAGAAAAAAAAAATTGCGTGATGATTATAACACCGACACCGAGATATTTGTCGCGAAACGAGTAGGTACGTGAAAAAAGAAAACTCTCGAAGGCCTACCTTAATGGGCGAGTACGGGTCAAAAAGTCAGTGATTCGTTGAGAATGTTTCATTTCATAGACCCGTCACCACCTACACACTCGACGTGAAAAAAACTTTACGAGCTTATACACTCGTACTAAAACTACAAATATAAGCTCAAGGTGAGTTTTCTCATCGCGAGTCACAATAAGTACACGATATAAATTTTACTAAGGCACTGTCGATCTGTAACAAAGTCGACGTCACGAATACGATGTTGATTTTTATCTTTTTTTAATTATAGTGTTCAGCGTTTCGCAGTCAAATGTGACGGACACTTTGAAAATCATCAACATGATAACGACTTTAAAAAGAAAAAGTATTTCGCAGAGCTCTGCACGTTCTTCTCGAACATGAGATATTCTTCGTTTACATTCCGTCCGTACGATACCAACATTTAATTAGGACGTCTCGAGACCATCAAGCACCGACTTCGCGGCAAAAAATGTTGAAGTTTCAAAGTTTGAATGGAAATTCATCGGTCCTCCGTTCCTATAAAACGAGAAAATCGCGATCGTCACGCAATAATAATATCATATCGGAAAAATTATGGAGTAGGAAATACTTACCTATTTCGTTTAACTGTCTGATGCTTCACGAGTTTCTTACCTGGCACATTGGATTCAAGTAAATAGTGTCGTTTGCGATGTAGAGAATTTGACAAGTTATTAACCTAGCCTTTCAACCACACGACCACGATGCCGATAAAAGCCATTGATAGTGGTCAAATTTTCATGCATAACGAATAGGTAAAGAGACTGTGCCAACAGAAACGTTCCCGCGGGCCCTATATATATTCCCCAACTTTCGAAATATATACAGTAGAGTAATTCTCTCGACATTTTCGGAACCTCACGCAAAATAATGCAGTCGAATTTTGCGTACCGAAGCATCATTCTAGATATTGACAACATTATACGAATCCGCGTGTGGCAATTTTTGACGGCCCAAACAGGCATGTTAAAAATGTGTTATCATTCCGCACAATTTGCTCGATTTTCGTATAATCCGACAGCGGAGTTATTTTTGCCATCCTTTTGTAATTTCATTTCACGCGTTTAGAAGTGTCAATATTCGCCCGAAAGAAAAAAAATGAAATTGTTCAGAAATATCAGTATAGCTTTATTTGGAAATTCTTGTGTTTGTAGAGAGAAAGAAGGAAAAAAAAAAAAAAAAAAAAAAAAAAAAACTTGAGCGAGAATAAGGCGACAGTTATAGAATGCCGACGTCGATAAAAAAACATCACCACTACAAATTGCTGCTTTAGCAAGCAAACAAACAAACAAAAATAGAACCTTTATCCTACCAAACCGAGAAGAAATACATATATATATACTCGCTTGTGGTGAAGACGGACACACAGAGAGAAAAAAGAACCAAAATTAGAAGTTTATTTCGAAAACGTGTCCAGAACAAATATTCGTATACTTTTCAGCCCGAATCTGTTTCACGTCGGAGGCATTAAATATGATACTTTCGGCGAGCTAAAAACACAGAGTAGGGTTCGCACAATTTTTGTTTATTCTGGGCGGGCAAATAACACATAAGTATTCGAGAGAGTTTCTCTAGCTACGACAGCGAGGTATTAGGTTTGTTGAAAATTTCTGCTATACCTACTGATGTAATACGGTCAGAGATGAGCTCAGGCTATTTGAAATAAAATAAATCTCATATCTGGGGCTGTCTATCTGGTGCGGGTATCCTACTTATACACCTACATTGCTGCTCATGAACAGAATTTTCAAGTTTCAAATCCATTTTCTAATAAGCACTAAAAAGGATGAGAAACTTTGAATGAAATATCTAGCGGTGCTAGAAAGGAATTGTGGTAAGCCGACCTCTTGAATGTTCAACTTTATTCCTATGAACTAATTAATTAAAAAATAAATAAATAAATAAATAAATAAATAAATAAATAAATAAATAAATAAATAAATAAATAAATAAATAAATAAATAAATAAATAAATAAATAAATAAATACTGGTAAATAAAAATATTACGCACGAGACATAATAGTTTTAGTGAAAATAAATCATGAGTTTTATCGTACAAAGATTTCGAGAGAAAAAAAAAAAAAAAAAAAAAAAGTAAATGAACATCTTATTTATTGATTTCGAAACTGTACAAAATTTTGTCAGTAGCACACCGTTCAAAAGAGATGTCGTGATCGAACTTTGGAAGAATTGTGAGTACCTATAATTGTTCACGTTCCTTCGACAATCGAGTTCATTCTGGCCAACTCGATTCAACTTATTACTCGTAAGTATTACAGTTTCTGAAACTTAGTAAACTTTGCTCCCTCCATTTCCCTAAATTGGTAGAAACTATGGGAGTATGCACTTCATAATTAAATACGCAATCATGGCTTGAAGCACGTTTCATCTTCCAGTTGTCACAAAGATAACAATCTAAAGTGCTTCAATGAAGCTCAGAGCTGGAAATACCTAGTTGTTAATCGTGTGGTTCATTTGTTCACTGAAAAACAAAAAACGTGAAAATTACAACTATTATGATAAACATATTACCTATGCATTATAGTAACCCGATATTCAAATTTCTCAACTCAACTCTAAACCTTATGTACAATATCTAGGCATCGTCTCACGTCTCGTTAATATGCTCCGTTTAAACTATAAGCTGCTACGAGCTCAGCGTGACAATTTTTCGTAACACAAGTTTCATGATTCATTTTTCAATTGCACTGCTAATGCTAACACACGAATGTCAGAACTTCGTAGCTCTTTCATTACAATAAATTAACAATAAGAAAATAATTCCAAGGCTAGCTTAAATTTGGCCTAGAAAACCCACACTTTTTTTCCCCAGTTTCGACTACCTGTAAAATTGCGGAAGTCGGAGTCCGGCCGAAATAGGAAGTAAGCATATCATACAAACTTAGTCCAGTGTAACCTTTGTAAGTTGTCTTTTGTGGAAGCGCAAGATACGTCAGGAATTCCAATTACCGATACAAGTTCTGCCTTGAAAGAAAACTGTCGTCCATTATAATGGAAGAAACTGGGATCTGGCATACGTCTCGTTTTTCCGCTTCCACATGTACCCGCTCAGAAACATTTTCCTATTAATTTACGAAGTCATATCATCGTCGTGCTGAAGAAGATAAAATGACAAAATTTACTGCTTCTCATCTGGCGACTCGTTGATTCTTCTATTCTGAATGGCGTATATTCGTGGGCTTGGTTGGTGTATTCAAAGGGCATTACTTAGGAGGAATTTTGTTTCGCAAACTGTCAACGAAATGGTATGAATGAAATTAAGACAGAGAGAAAAAAAGGTAAAAACACGAAAGTTATCGTGCACGTCCGTATATCGATATTGCGTATAGAGTCGTAGGATTGCATGGTATATTTTAACGCGGAGGAAAAAAGAGGTACAATATGAGCGTTGCTTCAACCGAGCATATTACTCGACGTATGAAAAATACCTTATCGTAAAATTACATCTGTGATCGAAGAAGCTGACCTGGATGCGATTAATAAAAAGAAAAGAAAGGGGGAAATATTTTATTTGCAAGAAAGATTGTTTCAGAGACGCGCGCGTGAACGCAGTGTCATAGTTCATTGCCAGCACTAAGAAAATACTTGTAATCTGCATTTGATCGAACTGTTATAGATTATAGCATGGCACATACCTAAGGTATGTACTATATGTACAATATGTATAACATGTTTGCACCGATTCGTGGTTCAAGGGTAAAAAAAAAGTACGCATACTTTAATCGTGAAACAGTGGGTGTTGGGTAGGATGTTCTCGATAGGCGGTTGATATAATTCGCTTTGCGTGAACTGACTGTCGACGAACGTATCACGTTACAATCGAGTCAAGGAACTTTTCAAGTGTACTTTTAATAGTCGAAATTAGAAATCATTGCTGGAAAAATGGAAAATAGTATTTCAGAGACTGAGGACATTGAATATATACCGTATTATGAAAGTTGAAGTACAAAATTGTGTGACAATTCAGGCGCGGATCCAGACGATCATTTTGGGAGGGGAAATAACCCAAAAGGGTAATGCTGTTGTGGTGATGGAGAAATCCGCCTACTCTTCTAAGGTCCACGAAGTACTAAAGAGAGTGAGTATTTCAGCTTCCCTAAGCAAGTTAAAGAAGTTAGAAGTATCATCAACAGGAGTGAGGCTATTATCAAAGAAATTTTCTGGCATAGCCAAATAAATGAAGATCATGTTTCATGTCTCTTATATTTTATTAGTCATCTTGAAATATTTTAGTCTAGGCTTCTACTAGGTCAAGTGTTCGCGAGACACCACTCGTTTGCCCCCTTACCTTTCTTGGCGTCGTATAAGTCTTGTATGATAAATATTTCGAGGTATCTTCTTTCTTGAGGCTCACTCGCCCTCTTTCTTGTTGTCGTATGAATATGAGAAATATTTTTTGATCTATCAGCTTTTGTGGGGGTCACTCGCTCCGCTCGTTCTTCCTCTTTCGTGGTCCCTGTCTCGGTTTAGCATAAGTCTGATATAAAATATTTTGGCCTTTCGCCCCCTTTCTTGCTGTTGTATAAGAATGGTATGAGAAATATTTTGAGCTGTCCGACAAGTATACATTTGCACGCGCAAGAGGGGTTTACTCGCAAATTTCTGAATCACCCACAGGGTAGAGATGTGCACGCACACACGGGGTGTACTCGTAAATTTCTGAATCACTTATCGGCTAGAGATTTGCACGCGTACGTTCTCTCTTGACGAGGGGGAGGGAGGGGTGTACTCGCAAATTCCAAAATCGTGGTACAGTGGGACAAAAGACATGAAACATGTCAAAAACAGTCTACAGGACCTTTTTTTTTTTACATTTTCTTCGATACTACAGATTTTTTGTTGTTTTTTGGGTTTTTTATTTTTGTTGTTGTTTTTTTTTTGGGGGGGGGGGAATCCCCCCCCCCCTGGGGATCCACGCCTGACAATTACACCCGAAGTAAGTACGAAACAAAAATTTTGAATATAGTTCTGGATCCACTCCCCCAAAAGACCAAATTTTCAAGATAATCAGTAATCGCATTAGCTGAGCCGGGGTTTTCCTGGCCTTCTCTTTCTCAGTGTTTCTACATAATTATTGGTGTTCAAGCTGGGCTAAGAAAGACTGTAAAGGCTTTGGGCTAGTTCAGCTCGGTAAAGAAATAAATGTGTAGGGACTGTCAATTTATTTTTTGCTGTAAATTCATTCCTTTACTCGTTTGAGCAAACAATTCAAATTATGGTTTGGTTTATGCTGAAATGCAGATGCAGTTCGAGCTTCTACGGTCTGTCTGTTTCACGGGCTTTGACCTAGACTTCTTGTACGTAGAGAATGGACCTGGATATCTTCTACGAGAAGAGGGCTTTTATATAACCTGATACGCGATCCTAGAACATGGATTCATGACCTTGTAAACGAGCCCTGCCGTCCTAGACCAGTTTGATCGATTGTCACTTTCTGTTGGCAATATCATTGCGAGCTCTAAAGATTGTCCCTTGACAAAAAGGTCAACTATGGGAATACTAATAAAACTTTTTGGAAAATTAACTGCCTAAAACTAAATTAAAAATTTTCTGTATGTAAAAATTGAGCTATGTGTAAGAAAAAAAATAAATAAAAAAAAATAAAAAAAAATAGAACGAGAGAAACGAAACAAAAATTTTTTTCAGCGACGTATCGAAATTCAAATTTACGAAAATTCCAGCGCCGAGGAGGGAGTGTTGGCAATATCATTTACAATGATGTGGATTCGGCTTGAAATTTTCGACGATTTATTTGTTGGCAATATCATTTATTAAGATAACCATGGAAATTATAATATAAGAGTAATGACGATGTTAATTTGAGAAGAGAGTAATATACAAGACGTACGACAGAGACTACGTGTTCTTTTTTAATACTTGAAGACTCCGTGGATCTACCTCAAGAACTATCTTTGTCCATATTTTCCTCTTTTTCTTCTGCCAATCCTACTGTACCATACTAATAATACTTGATCCATTATACTTCATTCACTCCTCTTGACCACTTTGATCAATAGTCTTCTTCTTCACTTTTATCTCACAAGAATGACATCAGAATTCTGCAAAACAATCCCTATCCCAAAAACTCACGGGTTCTTTAACGAAGTCAAACGAGGGGTGGTACGGAACTTGTCTCATGAGGCACGTGGGATCTGAAAAATGTAAATTGTGACGTCACAAGGACCAGACTTTGAAGCTATGTATAATAGGACGAGAAGAACTTGAAAAAATCTGATCTATGCCATCATCAGATTGGGACGTCACAAGGCTGACCTACGACGTTATCAAACTGTGACGTCACAGGCCCCGCTCCAAACTATATATGATAGGAGGAGAACTCAAGAAAATTTCCAAGTTCTTTCTAAGTTGAAAATATAGATTGTGACGTCAGCAAACTCTGACGTCACAGGCCTCGCCTTCCAAGATACACATGATGAGAGGGGAACTTGAAAAATTTTCAACTCCGAGATTTGCCGGCCGGCCGGATGGTGGACATTTCTTCCGAAAAACCCGCCGATAAAACAGGTTCCCTATTGAAAAACTGATCTACGACGTCATCGGATTATGACGTCACAAGGCTGACCTATGATGTCACAGGCCCCGCTCCGAAGCTATATATGATAGGAGGAAGACTTAGAAAATTTTCGAGCTCCAAGCTTGAGACGTTTTTACCGAAAAATCCCCCGATAAAATAAGTTCCCTGATAAAATACAATCAATAGTAAACAGTACAGTATTGCAGTACTTAGCGCTAGCGTCCCGAGTGGAAAGTCTTGAGATCGTGAAAAAAAGGAAATATAAATATTTCAGAGTGAATGTATTCAGGGTTTGTTAAAGCTCAGGGTGATCACTTTAGCATTTCACATTATGCTTATAAGACTGATAATTTTCTTGGAGAAAGGGCCTCAAATCTGTTACTATGATGTCATCAATGACCTTGACATTATTGAGAGACAAATACACTAGAGCCTATAATGTATAATAATAGGACAGAATGAGTTACTTAGCTTCATAAAGTATATGAGCTGATTCCTGGTATGCTATACTAGGTCAGGTGCACTCAAGGCTGGGAGGTGGACGAGTATAACGTGTGCGCTCGTCAGGTAGTTGGCGTAACTTACAAAATACTAGACTTCGAAAACTAAGCTAAGGTTTATTGATAGAGGGGTGTTACTATGACGTCTTCATAACCAGGATGGATACCGCTTTCTTACGTTTACGCTTTGAAGATGGTTATTTAAACCAAAGTGCTTGCGGTTGCTACTTTTCATCTGGTTTTTGTTATCCGCTACTCATTTGAGTACAACCCTTTGACAGGATGGATACATAAAAAGTCAATCTAATCTATACAACATTAGATTGATCTCTTGGGAAAGGGGAGGCGAACGAGCTGTGAGTGGGTGAGCCTATCAGCTCAACCTCCAAAATGGAGCAAGCATGTAAAATACTACACTATGTGTTTATGGAAGGGGGAATAAGTTAATTTCCGCCTCATCTTTTTTGGGTTTTCTCCTTGCAAACTCAAGTTCAAAGAGTTTTCCTGTGGTCTACTCTGATAATTCCAGTTTCAAATAGCGGTGAATATAAAACTCAAAACCTTTGGTTCTTCACCAATACCAGAACTTCTTCCCCTGTTGTTTTTCTCAACCTATTCCATAGTGCAGTATTTTAAATGTTTGCTCCATTTTGGAAGCTGATATGCTCACCCACTCACAGCTCGTTCGCCTCTCCTTTCCCCAGAGATCAATGAATCCTAAAAAAAAATGAAAATAATTTCAATATTTCTTTTTCCTGTTCGGACTTCTACAATTAAAGATAACTTTATTTCGGCTTTTTTCTCACAATTGTGAGAAAAAAGCCGAAATAAAGTTATCTTTAAATGTATAAAAATTTTCTCACGGAAAAGCTTTTAATAGTGACTTCTACAATATGGTTGGATTCAGCATATCTTCAATTGAAATAGATGGTCATCAAGAGTGATACTTCTTAAGTTATTGAGTAAATCTATTTAACGTTACAGGAATACTGTGTATGATATGTATCTGGATCCCACTGACTGCAGGGGTGCCGTGAAGCCACTTTTTTGAAGACAATTCTTCGTAGGAAATTTCGGGGGGCCATTTTTTCCTTTGTTCTGTAACATTATTGGTTTTTTTTTTTTTTTTTTCTTTGCTTGTTGAAAATTTCTTTTTTTTTTTTGGAGGGGGGCGAAATCTTTGTGAGCTCTGGGTGATCACGGCACCCCTGCTGAGCAAAATAACGGTACAGCTGCAGCCGTGTGCCAACAGGGCCGGCAATTTGTGACCTACGAGTACTGCTGACTAGCCAATCATAGTGAAGCAAATGTTCGGCAAAACACCTTCATAAGGGGTGAACTTCTGCGGCACATAAGCGACACTTCGGCACATCCAGGTTGGAAAGAGTAGCAGTGGTGACGGTCGGATTCTGAGCAAGTGACGCAATTGTTTCTGCTCATCAAAGGTATTGTGAAGCCTCTATATTCTACAACAGTGATGTGACGACAGTATGACGCCATATTGGGACCTCAAAAGGTCTGAAGAAGTGTTTAACAAGAAAACTGTCTTAAGACAAAGATGTATCGAATATGTTGAAATTTCTCTCTGTATGAATGATTCTCCCAGACATTGTCTCGTAGTAGAGAGATTTCTTTATGACCGGCAGGTCAGCGTCACAGGTGAAGAACACGCGTCGCGAGAGCAACGTATCATCTCCACTCCTGGGTATCATGTAAAGTAGACGTGGACTATTGGACCGTCACAGGTGTTCCGCTGATGTTCCCGAAAAGTGACCAAAGTATAAAGTACTTGTGCCGTTGTACCGCAAGTGCGAACCGCCACACCTATAAGTTTTGCATAACAAGATTCAGCATAAAAAGAACCAAATAAAGCTGTCAGTGAAGTGAGAGGACTTTTAGCATGCGAAAAAAATTAGAATGAACTGAAGAATTTTTTTTAATTCACGTGCACATCTCCAAGAATTTATTTCCCAATTTCAAATCATGTTCTTCGCTCAAATTTCACGTAGATAGGTGGCTCGCATATAATTTTTGGGATGTACTCGGATTTATTTTAAAATGAGAATCTGAGTGAAATGAACCAGTGTTATGCAACAGACCTTATATTGTACGTAATGTAGAACTATGGTATCTCAAGACGACAATGAAAACGTTTTTAATTTTCCAACATTTTATTTTATTTTTTTTTTTCAATGTACATCGTACATGAAATTATAAAATTTTATACAAAACTGATAAAATAAAAACTTATTCATAATTACGAGGTAATAATAATTATATTATTTACAAAATACATCGCATTATCTAAAAAATGTTCTTTGTTAGATACTTACATAAGAGTATTTCTTTTAGTTCTAAGTCCTAATAATGCGTAGGTAGGTAATTTACACAACAAAGATGGTAGAGAGCATCGAAAATATAATGATGAATGCAATTTGTACACAGAAAAATTATTAAAAATAATTTAGTCCTAGGTCAGTGGTCAATAGCGCTCTTATAACGCAACGATAATCTCCTATTTGGGCTAAAAATGCAAGAAAGTGTGGACGTATTTATCGCGAAAAGGAAGAATCAATTTAAAAAATGCAACAAACTGTGTGAAAATTTATAACTCGACCTTTCTCAAATTTATGGGCTCGACCTTTCTCCAAACCGGAACTAGTTTTGATTAAATTTCGAAGTTCTGCATCAACTTGGTGTGCGTAACAAGTACGTGTGCTGAGTAGGTATGGTCGAATCTTCTAATCTTTAGAATTTAGTACGTGGCAGTCTTACGCTAAAAGGGAAAAGTTACAGAATATCTTGAAATGATATATGAAAATAGTTTCAAAATGTACTGTACAGTACTCGTATTCCTCTTCTACCCACAAAGCTATAAAAACATAACTTATGCTCGAATTATGGATAACTCGGATGAATTATGCGTTCTAAACACGCGACTAAAACTGCAATATCGTTCGCGTTTAAAAAGCTTTTTAAAGTTTCGCACCTTCGGTGGTAAGTACTATACAGCACACTGTGGTCTATTCCGGGTAACTAATTCTGTATTACACCAAAGATGTGCAACAAAAGTAATAACTTAGAATTAATAGTTAATGAGACGTATCCAGAACCAGACGAGGAAAAAACTAAGAGTAGGTATCTAGAAATGGAAACAAATGAAAATGGGACGCGTGAACGATAGTGAAAATGATCGCGGTCGTACTTACAAGAATGAGAAGGACTTCCCTTCCCCGACTAGCTGACTTCTTACTTCATCGGAAGTTGTTCGTCACTTACAAAAATAAAGTAGTACGTATTACGAATGGCAAGAAAAGTAAATATCTATAGAATCGGAAATCCTTTAAGTACTTTGCACTAATTCACCACCAACCCGTTCCGAACTTATCAACTAGCGACAGGTACAAAAATACAAAATATAAGTATAAAGTAGGTAATGATAATATTTGTAAATAATGAATTTCAATAAATTAAACTAAACGAACCGATGAATTTATAATACACAGGTAACTGAACGCATTTTTTTTTGTTTTTTTTTTTGTTTTTGTGAAACTAAAATATAAAATATAATTTTATGTACAAAATTACAAAAGACACGTAAAATATACGACTAAATTCGTTTTGTTTTTAATAATAAAACTATATATGGCAATTCTTATCAAAATGAAGAATTTTTTTTTTTTTCAATGGGTTGAAGAGGCTTTGAGCAAAAGTTTCGTATACTCGTGCAAGGAACATGGAACCCGAATACCCTATTACAGGCTGAGTGCAAATTTCTTTTCAATAGGAAAAGTTTTATAAGTATCAGGTTTCAGCCGACAAACGGGAATGGAGCGTTATAACCGTACGGCGACGGATTGAAGAAACCAGGGAATGGAGAAACGGTCGGTTGTAAAGGAATAGAATTAGTTAAATAAGTGGTCAAAATGGTTGGCGTAACTTTCGTAGAAAATAAGGTAGTGTAGCTGGTCTTCGCGCCGAAAGTCAACTTCAGTACTTTACTATTGGTTTCGGTAACCATGGTTTGCGTCACGACAGGGGTCGTAGCTATCTGGAATGATGGCTGCTGCGGGAATAGCGGATTGAAGATGGAGCTCTGCAGCGTTGGTAACGTATTCGTCACGTATTCGTACTCGGTTTTCGTTACGGTGGCTGTCGGTTTCGAAATTGTCGAAAAGATTGTACTTCCACCGACGGATATAGGTAACAAAAATGTTTCGTACGCAGTTTCTACTTTGTACACGGGTCTCGACGATGTAATCATGTTCGGTAGAGCGGCGTTCGGATTAAATAGACGTAGCAGGGCCAGCTGCTGTAGTTGCTCCGGACGTAAAGCGGGTGTGGTCGGCACCTCCGGTGTGCTCGAAGGTAGAGGTGTAGTTGAAGTCTTATGATGCGCTTTCTTGGCCCGTAAATGCTGTTCCAAAATTTTATTTCGATCTACGTCGGCTATATCGAAGTTTGAGCCAATATTGGTGAGGTCCAAGTCTGACAACAATGCTTTAGCGACATTAGGACGCGGTTCGTCGTCGTGCTCGTTGTTGTCGCCAAAATCTAATTCTAGATGCACTTCGGAACCGGCTTCATCGAGCCGCGTGTTGAACTCATTGAGAGTCTTACTCGGCACAAATTGATATACTTCCATCGGAGGGAGAGTTTTTACCGCTGTGACTAATCTGGTTACGTGATACGACTGAACTAAAGTGTACGAGGTGGTATCACTGCCACCGCGAACTACTGGCAATATGTGTGTTTTCAACATTAGCTGAGTGGTACTGAATGATTCGGTCGTCGTTTCCAGAGGTGGGGTTTCTGCATCGCCGGCTAAACCGATGGGTGGAAGGGTGGCAACACTCGAATCTAAAGGCGGCTCTTTGTCATAAGCATTATGCGTGCTGACGAGGATGTTTTCAGACAACGGTTCTGTTTTACTGATTGTAGGCGCTTCAGTTGCTTGGACGAGACTCTTTTCAAAGGTCGAGGTGACCGTGATGAATCGCGTGTTCTTGATGGTACCAACCTGTGAAAAAAGCGAACATCAAAACTTTTCACGTACCTAATGCAATAGATCACCGTATGATCGGTATGGAGGAAGACTCTCTCGGTGCGAGTCTGGTATCTAGCATAACTATGACTTGGGTTCCCTCCGACTGAAGAAATCTTCATCTTACGCTTCACTTATCCTTGACTCTTTCCCAGCCTTCTCTTCTCTTGACTCTCACCCTCTTCGTCCCCTGCTTCACTATATTCCGTTTCATACACTGCTTTCGAATTTCACATAGTCCGCAGTAACTCCTGAACAATCACGTCAAATTCTCTCAACTATCTCCAATTCAACCAACTTTTTCTTTTTCTGTTAAGCAAGAAACCTTTTCGTTGGAGGAACATTTCTAGGGAAAAGAGTCGAGGCAGGACTGTGATGACTTCAGAGAACTTAAAAGAATCTCCACAACCCCACTTGAATCTCTACAAAGGAGGTATTTTCAAGATTTCAAGCTCTGACTTCGAAGCAAATTTAGTTTCCAGCTTTGAAAGAGACACCTACTGTTCTTGTTTAGGTTAAGGCAGTGCTTTTCAACCTTTCAGAGGTCGTGGACCCCTGAGGAATAATTCCAAATTTTCGCGGACCCCTAATATTTCAAAAAAATTTTTAAACGCAATCATTCCTTTACAAATGACATGGCGAACTTTATATGGCTTTTTTCCTCTTACTTCGTAAATTCATTCCTGTTAAATTTATGAAAACTGCTACCTCTCGCGGACCCCCGGTTGAAAAGCACTGGGTTAAGGGTATAGCCAAGTGGGAGCGAATTGCTGGAAAACAGCATCAAAATTACAGAATAGAGATAAAATGTTGTTAAACCATACCCCAGGAAAATTTTTTGGGCACGCCTTTAGTTTGGGCTACTTTCTTCCAGAACGCTTTATAGAGAGAAGGGGGGGGGCTGGGAAAAATTTCGAGCACTGAACACCATGAACAAGAGAGAACTTGAAAATTAGAACCTAATCAGCCCCGCAGCTGTGTACCTTTGACCTACACTCAAGAAGAAGGAGCGATGGGGGGGATATCTTTTAGCAAATCGTAAGCCAAGTGTTTAGGGGTCGTAAAATAAAATGCAAATCTTCGTGTATATGATCAAATATACCCTACTTACCTGGAATGAATAAGGCGACTTAATAGTGGCGATTTCGTAGTACACGTCTTTAAAGTCGGCTGGTGTCGAGATTTCCACCCTCAACGTTTCCGCAGTTAGCGTCGGAGTCACATCGTGCACAATAGAATTATCTTCGTGTTGTAATGCGGGGTAAATTCCTGATCCAGAGAGTTCTTGGTCACTTCCTTCGAGCTGAATATCTGGCGTGAATTGCGGAATCGGACTGACGGTAATATTTTCCAATGACTCATCTTGACGTCTGATGGTGACTCGGGGCTTCGGCGAAGTTTTATACTGCCAACGACCGCCCGGGCGGTTTAATTTGAACTTGAACGAGGACTGAGTGACGGGTGAATTAATGTTGTTAGTTTCGCCACTGGACGGCGCTGCTGGTTTGGTTTTGTAACTGCGTTTCGCGTTCGTGTAACTTTTCTCCGTCTCGGTCGACGTGACCGGTTTGCTAGTGGTACGACGATTGCTGGGCAAGAAACGACGACTATTTGATCCGTAAGATGGCGTGACTGATGCTTGAGTTTCGCTGAATACCGAAACTGTGGCCAGTTCAGGTGTAGTGGGTCTTTGGAAGCGATTATTAGATGACCTAGAAAATTATTATATAAATTGGCGTTTGGCGAACATCACATTTAAGAGAAACAAGATCAAAAATACTCACTTCAAAGGCCGTCCGTTGGTGTTGGATTTCTTTGTCGTTGCTTTTTTGGTAGAAGGTGTCGACGCTTGGAAAGCTGGAGATGACGGGCTATTTCCCGGTGCCGTGAAATCAGTATCTAAAATTTCCTCTTCCTCGGCTGCGGTTGTTCCGTACTCATCTTTGTAATCGTCCTTATATTTGTTTTTATTCGACGAATATTTATTTTTATTGTAATTGTTTCCATTCAAAGTTGGCTTTCTAGAAGGCCTGACTCCTTGATCTCCATTGTATAGCACTTCCAGTTGTACAGAACTACTATCTTCAGTGTAGGTTGGAGTGGCTTCCAAGTTAGGAGCTCTATAATTACTGTTACCCTTATGCGTTGGTGCCGCTGTCTTCAAAATTCGTATGGTCGACGAAGGTTTGATTTTTTTAGCGTTCGATTGTACGTGGGAGTTACTTTGTAGCACTTGAGCGTATTTTCCAGAAACAACAGTTCCAATGACATTAGTTTCGTAGATGGTAGTGAGACCATCTTTGATCACTGAATCTGATAAGCTGGTAATCAGTCCCAAAGGTTGTGTTTCTTCGTACGCTTCAGCAGGGGTGGTGCCTCGATAAGCATTACTGGGACTTGTTTTTGATTTCGAGTATTTCCCGGAACTAGGTTTAAGATCGATAATCTAAAAAAATAAAACGAATCTTTAAGAACTCATACAAATATGTAGGGTATAGTCCTAATTTTATACTCACCCTGAAAGTCTCATCAATCACTTCAGATGGCTGCCGAGAGAGGAAATCGTATTCTGGTGCCGATACACCACTGCTTGATATGACAGCAGGCTCTTCAGTGACGTTTTTTCCCTCCGTTTCTGCATGCGAAGGATCAGAGGCGGTCGTGTGCTGCTCTAACTGCTCGGTAATCGGCTTTGCTTCCACAATACTGACCGAGCTCGGAGTTTGCGCCGTCGTGGGTTCAACGTCTGACTTCTTTACTTTCTGCACACTCGTTGCACCTTCCCTTACCTCGACTTTACTAGCTACCACAACAGAATTTCGTGGAGTGTCCTCTTGAGTGGTTGGCGAAGACTGCGGAATGAATACTGGAGATGTGAATTTGGTTGTCGTCTTTGGACTGGTAGTGGTTTTAGGTTTCTCAGTTTTCGTGATGAGTTTTCCTTTCGACGAACTATTGGCGGGTACGATGATGTGCGGTTTGTTCAACTTTTCGATTTTAATCTTAGGGGTCGGCTTGGTAGCGGTTTCATTTTTAGCCGTAGTCTTCTTGTCAACAGATTTTTTCGTTGTCGAAGTTATTTGTGAAGTAACGGCGGATTCAGTCACAGTTTGAGCTTTGGGCGGGAGTGTTTTCAATTTATCCTTAGAGACTGGTTTTGGCTGCGTGCTGTTCGAACCTCCTAAACTTTTGGGTGTTGCTCTACCAAACTTGACTTTGGCTACAGTTGAGTTCTGAGAGATCGTGGTGATTTTAGATGTGGTTTTAGTGGTGGGTGAGGATGAATCTTTTTCACTGCCGGCGGCAGTTGTAGCGGTGGAAGAAGAGGAAGACGGCCCAGATGCAGTAGAAATGAATGAAGAAGTATCGGATGTTTCTGGACTAATTATCATGGGAAGTGATTCGGTGACCGCCTTGCTTGGTAGTATCTCTACGACGGTGGTTTGCGTTTGAGGCTTTTCTTTAATGATGGTGATTGGCTCTGTCGGTTTGGCACCTGCAAATTTAATTGTATTTCAGATTTGCATGTTTTAAATCTTATAAAGAGATTTGATTAGCTTAGAATTGGGTACAAATACCGTCCTATCTAACAATGAATAAGGGAGATGGAAAGTGGATCATGAAAGAAATGAGAAATGGTCTCAAATTCTTGCATACTTCAGTGGCTGAATGGTTCAAACTCTACTGAAATGGAACAGAAATTCATGAGATTCTTCATTGTTTCATAATACTTTCCTCTCTTAATTGGCTTTTCCTGAAATCTGTCCGCACCAATTCTCATTTACTTGGCAAATATTCTCGAAAAACCGTTACGGGTTTATCATGATGTCATCAATTGTAAAGACGCGTCGACAATGACTTTGACCTGATGGAGGGACTTGGAAAATTCTACATCATTAGTGACCTTGACCTGATGGAGCCTGTATATAGGGGGGAACGTGCAATGGATGGAGCCCCTAGTATACTAGTTTAGATATACTCAAGGGCCAAGGTTGGGGGCGAGTGAACTTCATCAGCTAGTGAGCCTGACACACAGAATGCAAGACTTGTACTCGCTGAGAAATACTGGGTGAACGAGATGGCTAGCATTAGCTTGTCAAGGTACATTTACTAGGCTTAAATCAGGAAAAGCAGTATTGGGAAGAGGAAAAGCGAATGACTTCAGAGTGGATAAGCCCCTCAGTGGTGTTGAAAATATTATAAAAAATATTACGATACGGGTCTCTGGTAAAGACATGTCAACTGTCGCCTCTTTTTTATTTTTCGAAAATTCAAACTTTTCTTAGGTTCATTTTCGTTTGTGACGAAGAGAAAAAAAAATAGGTAAGCTGTTGTTTATCAACCGAGATATGAATTTTTGATAAAGGGGTGTAAAACTTTTGTTAGGCTGTGTTCTTGAGTGACTTACTTGTCGTAGCAGCGCTCTGGGGCGAGAACACCATAACCGTGTTTCCGATGGTGGTCGTGAAGTCGAGGAAGCCGTACACCGTTTGCGTGACGGAAGGTTTATTTTCAATGGCATTCGAGTCATCTTCTGTGGTGACGATGATATCTTCAGTGCGGCAGAAACTTAGAAGAAATACTGTAAACAAAAAACAAAAAATCATAAAAATTTTATTTTTAATAAAGTTTTGTAGATCGTAAGCTCTCTCAGGATACCGGGTATAATATTGTGAATTTAGCACGCAATCGACAATGTCACGAGAAAAACTGAGAGGTGAGAATGAGGTTAGATTATGATTTTGATTCTGATTACGCGAGATTATTCTTTTTGAAACTTGTACAACACGCTCGGGTACGTAACTTAATTTTTAATTCGATTGCAACAATAGATGTCAGAAAGAGCCTTGAGAATTCGTGTGATTTAATTACTCTGCATAGGCTCATGAGTTCGTGAATTACCATCAACGTGGTCATACCTATACTATATCTAGATGCTGAAAGTTAGGAAAAATACTCCACCAATGTAAACAGGAGAAAGATAGAGTCAAAGAAATAAAAGTGAAAAATCGCGAGTGAAACGAGGTTGAAATGATGGACAGGTTACGAGGTGCAACCGCGTGCTCTGTGTGTTAATGTGATTGTGACGTCGATTCGTACTACAAAAATCTGTTCTACAAAACGAACTTCAGTAGATAGGTGGAAAGAACGTTTCACGAACGTGTGTGCACAAGTATCTTCGAATGAAAAAATACGCGCGTAAATGTATTCGTATGCATGCGGGTAAAAGTAATTAGAAATTTTCTAGTAAAAGCGAACTATTTCCAGTTGATCGCTTTGAGTGTTAACTCGGTTTAATTAACAAAATTGTACCGGCTGAAATGACAGTGACAGTCATTTGTCGTGTGACAGATTCTAAATCGTTTATTTGTCAACTCTTAGCATACGCCATGTGCGAATACAACGCGCTTTACAAGCGAACGAGTACACGATTTCGACGATAATAGGTACCTATCAAAGTGTTAGAAAACCAATAAAAAGAAATTACTTGTGAGCGATGAATTGAGAAAATGGTGCGTGGGAGTCGCGAGTCGGTAGTTTGCCCCGGGTCGCGTGAGATATATGGCGAAGAGAGAACGGATGACGACATGAACGAAATTCGAAAAAATAGACACGATCAAATGGTTGTATTTTCAATTTTAGAAGTGTTGTTTAAGTTGTGACCTGTGCCTCGGGAGAAGAATTCCGGCTACAAAACAAAAACGAATGCGAATGAGGCAATGGATGAGAGAGAAGCTATGAGCTCGTATAAAGCTTTCATAAAGTAGTATATTTGAGCCCAGTAAAAAGAGAATTTCTAGATTCTGGATTTTGATGAACTGTAAAGCAATGAAATTTTGGTTTTCAATAAAAAATAGCTCGCTTGTATCGCGCGAGCAGCCCTCGAACTCTATGGCAGAGCGGGTGCGGATTTCGTTTCCCTCAACACCGGTAACGGTCCTTTCGGTTATAACTTTAGTGTTGGAAGAATCTCCTCGGCGAAACCGCAAAGCTGGTGCACACACCAGAAACAACCTAGAACTGAGCCGCTATAGTCTCCCTCCTTCTCCTTTCTTCAAGTCCCAATGCTTCCTCTTCCTCCTGCAGAGTGTCGTCTATATGTGAGGGGTACACAGGTGTTGAGTTGGCTATAGCGTGATTCGGAACCCAGCATGGTGGCTACCACGCTACGACTCTAATCTCTTGAACAGACCGACCAAGTTTGCCCCGCTCACGGCTCCACACCTCACATTCAAATAAGGTGTACTGTGAAACATCATGTCGCTCTTGATTGTGGTGTGAACAGGTTGCCTGATTAATATAATCGATACGTTTTGTATACAATTACGGTCCAAAAAAGCCATTTCGAAACCTAACCCCGTTCCTCCCCTCCTTTACGGCCTACCAAAAAACGACGGCTTCCTTAACGAAGTTAAACGAGGAACGCAGGGAACCTGTTTTATGAGTCGAATGGGATTTGGTATCGAAAATTCAAGGAAGCCTAGACCTAGATAAAGATAGTATAAAGAAGGCCTAGACCTACTATAAGCCTATCATAATATAGTTTGAGAATCTAAATTTTTCTCGCTCGAGAGACGAAATTTTTCCAAGTCCCCCTTCTATCATATATAGCTCGAGAGTCGAAATTTTTCTAAGTCCCTCTCCTATCATATATGGCTCGAGGATCGAAATTTTTCCAAGTCCCCCTTCTATCATCTATAGCTCGAGAGTCGAAATTTTTCCAAGTCCCCCTCCTATCACATATGGCTCGAGAGTCGAAATTTTTCTAAGTCCCCCTCCTATCATATATAGCTCGAGAATCGAAATTTTTCTAAGTTCCCCTCCTATCATCTATAGCTCGAGAGTCGAAATTTTTTCCAAGTCCCCCTCCTATCATATATAGTTCGAGAGTCGAAATTTTTCTAAGTCCCTCTCCTATTATATATGGCTCGAGGGTCGCAATTTTTCTAAGTTTTTCGCTGGACGGCGCACGGCGGACGGCGGACGGCAGATTTCTCAAATAGCCCCCCATAAAACAGGTTCCCTGTTAAAATTTCGACTCTCGAGCTATATATGATAGAAGGGGGACTTAGAAAAATTTCGACTCTCGAGCCATATATGATAGGAGAGGGACTTAGAAAAATTTCGACTCTCGAGCTATATGTGATAGAAGGGGGACTTAGAAAAAATTTCGAATCTCGAGCTATAGATGATAGGAGGGGAACTTAGAAAAATTTCGACTCTCGAGCTATATATGATAGGAGGGGGACTTAGAAAAATTTGGAGTTGGTCTAGGCCTTCTTTTTACTACCTTTCTCCAAATCTAGGCTTCCTTGAATTTTCAATACCAAATCTCATTCCAATCATAAAACAGGTTCCCTGCGTTCCTCGTTTAACTTCGTTAAGGAAGCCGTCATTTTTTTCTAAGTTCCTCTCCTGTCATATATGGCTCGAGGGTCGAAATTTTTCTAAGTCCCCCTTCTATCATATATAGCTCGAGAGTCGAAATTTTTCCAAGTTCCTCTCCTATCATATATGGCTCGAGGGTCGAAATTTTTCCAAGTCCCCCTTCTATCATATATAGCTCGAGAGTCGAAATTTTTCCAAGTCCCCCTTCTGTCATATATGGCTCGAGGGTCGAAATTTTTCTAAGTTTTTCGCTGGACGGCGGACGGCGGACGCCAGATTTCTCAAATAGCCCCCCATAAAACAGGTTCCCTGTTAAAATTCATAGGGAAGGAGTACCTATGCGACCCGTGGTCTCTTTTGTCACCTCTCCGACCAACTCCGTTGCAAAATTTCTCGATCGTTGGTTCAAATCTAGAGTGGAGTTCAAGTCTCCCCATTCTGTATTGAATTCGTACCCTCGCCAACAATCTGAAGGATGTTTCCCTCCCTCAGGATTCAACTTTATGTGAGGCTATTTTTAACATGCCAAAGGCTGTTACTATGCCGCGGATGGGCGAGTTACTTGTAAAATCTGGTGTCCCTCATGAGGAAATGGGCGAATTCTTTGACCTATTGAGGGTCTGTTGGTCCCAAACTCTGGTAAATTTAATAGTAAATTCTACGAGTTCCCTGAAGAGGTGGGGATCCCTATTGGATCTCCTCTGGGTTCTCTTATTTCAGCAGTTTTTATGTCTAAATTTGAGGGCAACCTGTTCTCTTCAGGCCAGGTGTTTGTGAGTCATATACACTATTGGCACAGGTACGTCGACGACGTTTTGTGTGCGTGGACCGGGCCAACAGAACTCCTTGGCGAGTTTCTTGATTATTTAACAGCCTTTACCCTTCCATAAAATTTACACCGGAAGTTGGTGGCTCCGCTATAAACTTTTTGGACTTGTCTATTTCCGTCACTGACGGCGTCCATCAATTTGGTATTTACAGGAATAATACCTCGACCGCCATTACTATCCACGGGTCGTCATTCGCACCTGTTGCCCACAAAAATGCTACTTTTAGTAGCCTAATACATCGCTTGATTCATATCCCAATGAGTCGAGCCGCTTTTCAGAAAGAATTAATGACCATAAAGCATTTGGCTAGAGTCAATCAGGTCAAGGTTGACCTTGACCTTATAATTCGTAGGAGGCTCACAAGGAAATGTCTTGACCCTACGACCTCCCTTCCCAGGTATTTATACCAAGATGGTAGGAAACGGTGGATTAAGCTCCCGTTTCTGGGCAAGTTTTCATCGCAGTTGAGCCGTATCCTCCGCCCCTTCGGCTTTGGGCCAGCCTTGTATTATGTCAACACGGTTAAGAGCCTTTTCGTCAAACTCAAGGACCCTATCCCAGTGGCCGAAAGGGGAGGGGTTTATAGGGTGACTTGTGGAGATTGCCCTAGCGTCTATATAGGGATTACCAGCCATCTTAACTCCAAATTAGAGTTGACGAACACAAAAAAGCTTGGAGGAAAAAGAAAGTCGGGGAGTCAGCCTTTGCTGATCATCTGATCGAAAGTGGTCACAATTTTGAAGAGGGGTCCGAAGTCCTTCTTCATAGGGAATACTCATACTTCAAACGTCTGGCCGTTGAGGAAATAGAAATCCTCCGACATCGGAATAATAGTAGCGTTACCGTTTTGAACAGTTAGTCTACGCTTGGAGGAAAAAAAAAATAGGGGTCAGCCTTTGCTGAACATTTGATCGAAACTGACCACAATTTTAAAGAGGGGTCCGATGTCCTCCTTCATAGGGAAAGCTCATACTTTAAACGTCTGGCCCTTGAGGAAATAGAAATCCTCCGATATCGAAATAATAGTAGCGTTACCGTTTCAAATAGGTACACTCCTGAAGAAGGATTGATCGAATAAGTCTACGGGAATGATTGACATTTCGATGACTCGTAGCTTCGGTCATGATCGCTTGTTCTTGTTGGTGCTGGGTTCAGTCACTTTCCACACTTCGAGAATAGCTGATTAGTCGAAAGCGCGATCGTGTTTTCAATTTTCGTGCGGTCTTTTGCATCTTCTTTCATGTTCCTCCTTTGAGTATCCTCGGCATTGCCTGATTAACTTTTTCTAACTTCTCATGAAGGTAATAGTTGAAGTAGCCATGGCCGCTTAACAACTGCGTCAGGTGAGGTCTCGGTTCAGCCACTCATCAAGACCGCGTATTAACATGGGAGGACCATTATCTTCTTTATTCGCGTACATTTTCATGGATAATTTAGAAAACAATATTCTATCTAATGATATCGGTACTGAGCTTGTCCTGTACTATAAGCGCTACTTTAAAGATATTCGGTGTGTGTGTGTGGCTGGACCTGACGAGGTCTTACAACAGTTTTTGACTTCGATGAACAACTTCCATCCATCTACCAACTACACTTCAGAAACGGGTAACAACACCCTCAACTTTCTTGACTTCACCCTGCACCTCATTCCAGGATCGTCTGACCTTTCAGTTGACTTCTTCATTCACCGACGAATTGTTCACCGGTATCTCTAAGACTAAGTAATAATTTACTCCATCCTCGCCCTCACAAACTGGCTCAAATAAACGCTGCCATACACCGGCTTTTGCACTCCCTCTGTCTGAAAAGGATCAAAAATCTGAAACTTTATTGGTTTAAACATCAACGTTCCTATGATGATTATAGGCGGAAGAGGCTTCGGCTCCTATTAGCTGAGCATATAACGTCGAAGCTAATCCTCCTCCCCCGCGGAAACGCTGGATTCGCCTTCTTCCTCTTGAAAAAGTTTCTAAGAATTAGGACGAGAACTCCACAAATATGGATACCAAATATAATTCTATTCACTATAACTACTCTGAACCAGTTGATCTGCCTCAAAGACAAGATTTCTGTGGACCAAAAATCGGGATTATAGTCTAGGTATGTTGTTTGTTCTAATGACATAGGTTTTTGCGATTTTCTTTACTCTCGTGAGTAATATTTCTGCTTTTACTTCTTATTCTCGTGAGTATCTGTCATTATGAATAGCCGTTATTTGGAGGATCGAATTAATTCCATTGTTCTACTTTCATGGATTTTATCCTCGCAAGAACAGAAAAATCAAACAAAATTATTTAAACAGTTGTCTTTGTTTTAGACTGAAGAATGTTTCTGCAGTTCGTTTGTTCTCCTTGAATAAGTTTCACTTACTCATTTTTTTTCGTGCCTATTTCTCTCATCTTTTTGTAAAGGTGCGACCTTTTTCATTCCCCATGACGAGAAAATCAACTATGAAGAAGTATTTGCTTTGCGTTTTCGGTGTAATAAATTTCATTTTTATATCCAATAACGCTACTCTTGCGTACAAGTTTAAAATCGAATACGTTGACGATATGGAGTCTTGTGAGTTCAACTTTACACATACTTTTCCTTTAGGAACATTCAATTATTCAGAGACACGAAAAATCTAGATATTGATCGTACAACGCTAAGGAGTTTTATACGACAGAAATAATTTTTTGCATAAAGGTGATCGCAAAGGAGGATAACACGAGATGAACTTAATTATATTTCAATTTTTTTTTTTTTTTTATTAAATTAAAAAGATGAATTCCTCTCGTGCTTTTTTTTCGCAGATCTTAAAATCAACACCATTGAATATAAATTCGCTCTTGATACCGATACCAGACCAATAAAAGGATTGTATTACAAGGACTTTGAAGATGTCTGTCACGCCGCAAGACATGACGTGAAGCTAGATATGGAAAATACCAATAATCAAATTGATGTACTAACTTCTTCAGACTCTATTTCTTCTGTCATATTAAAATGCAATACTATACCAATAGTATATGCAAGATCATGCTATTCTTCATCAGCCGGCTTTGATGAATGGACAATCGTACAAAAAAAGAATAAATTCTTGGGCCAAAGAAGTGAATCTGTATTTATCAAGAAAACGGCAGTATATATACCGAACTCATGTTCAAGCGGTAATTATTGAGTTTATTTTTCAATACCATAAGATATAAGAACGTTTTCGAAAGATGAGAGAATGGTGCTTGATAAGTTTGAGGGAGGCTTTTTTCCACAAACAGTGTCTTACGTGAGATAAATTCAGCCAGTATGCTCAAAGGTTAAATTGACGTCTTCATCTTCATACAAAAAAAGCTATTATTTTTATCTCGCTGGCAGAATATCATCGGAATGTATGTTGCTTTGAATGCGAAAGGCCGTAGGTTTAAGCTCCAAATTTTATTTCGAGTAAATTGTCTTCTCTATCCACGGTTATAGAAGCCGGTCTTATGAACATCCCTGCTTCACAATTCAACGGTGGAGAAATTTTCTCAAAAGTTTTACCCCTGGATTTCAAATTTCCCCAGGTCACCAGTTAAAAAGAATTTCTTATTGATCACTAGCGATCTTTTTTTTTTTTTTTATCATTCTTAGATCTAAAGAAAGACCCTCTGAATTTCGGCTTGACTCAGAGTAGCTTCGCTGCATTAGTTCAATCAAAGTGCTTCGACCCGCTAAAAGGAAATCTTCTCTCAGAAATGCCAAACACGGAACTGCTGGATCTTTGCTTGGCAGCCACAAAAAAACTCGGAAAAACTGTAACATTCTCCAGTAACGAAGTAGATACTCCGCAGATTTATCGTTTCGTATACGACAAAAGGAAACCATACTCACCAGCGATACGTGTCGCTATAAAATGTCCTTCTCCCGAATTAATGTACATATATTATAAAAATTTACGAGACAACGAAAATGATATAATTGTGGTATTTATCAAACACCTAGAAGAGGCACCGATATGGTAGTAAAATATCTGTAATGATGCTTTCTTGAAATCGTTCATTATTATTATTATTTATTAACGAACTTTCAAACTACACTAAGGGTTATAAGCTCGGCAGTTTACATGAAGTTGGTAATTATTACATACCTAATGTATATAAAAAAATTGAAACAGATTATTATGATTATAATACTGTAGTTTGAAGAGTTGATATGTAACATTAATAAATAGTTATAAATTTTAAGTGTTCGATCCAAATAATTCTGAAAAAGAAACGAAATTTGACTCAGGCATGTTTGGAAAAGAGGAAGATGAAAATATGCAGAATTATATGGATGAAGTGAAGTAGAAATGTAATAGAAATGGTGTCAGATTTGTTTTTTCTTGAAATCATATGCATTATTGTTTAATAGTTATTGTTCTCTCTAAATAAGAAGAAAAAATAATGACGTTTATATGTTTTATTTGTTGTTTTTTTTTTTCAGTTTGTTTATGTTAGTACAATACGTACCTTACAAAGTCAACAGTCGAAGTCTTTTTTTTTCGGAACTCTGCTCACGAGTAGCTGTAACGAATTCTCAAGCAGAGTTTTTTTTTGAATTTATTGTATTTTCGGGCCGAACAGCGCGATCAGTAGCGCCCACAATAAAAACGGGACAATTGATGAACAGGAGCTTTCCTCAAGTCGATCTGATTCAATTTCCTTAGGTGATCTGTTCTATGGGGAGCGGTCTTTTTTGAAAAATTTGAGGTCCACCATGCGCCGTTCGGCAAAGACTGACGTACCCTAATCTAATTAGCCACTGGAGAACAATTTTTTTTATTTTCTATTTTCCTTTTCTCCTTTTTTCTCGCTTGCTCGGTATCGGAATTGCGACATAGAAAAATTCCGACCATCCCTCATATTAAAGTTAGTACCAAACCTAGTGTTCTTGATGGTGATCACCTTCTAATCATTCTTCCTGGTAAGGTCTTCGTGATAAGGCCTACATTTGTACTTGGATGTTCATCATTATCCTTCTTCTTGGTGCCCATTGGCCCTCCTAGGTTTGTCATCAGGGGGCTTAGGTAGTTCACCATTCTACTCGCCTTTTTCGCAGACATCAGGAAATGGTGCCTGAGGCCACAGGCGGCAACTCACAATTTTCCCGAGGGGTGCTCGAAGTGAATTTAGAGGGGTGGGGGCAAGAAATTTCGCGCCTCGCACGCACGTGTTTCCATCTCTGAGATTTCCCAAGGGGTACTCGAGCCCCGGAGCACCCCCAAAGTTGCCGCCTAAGCCTGAGGCTCAGGCTTGAATCAAACTAGATGCATAGAAAAATATCGGAGTAACATAATCGTATTTATCGAGTAGACGACGCGTTTCGGTAACTATGTACCATCTTCAGGTCGTTTAGAAAGGTATTGACACGTACAAGTGAGAATTAAAACTAACACGAAAAGGATTTCGTCCTTTCAACACCGTGCAGGCGAAAGATGGGAGGACTGAACTTTCGACGAGTCATGAATGATACTGCTTCCCTCTTTCTTCCTGCGATTTCCAGTCTGGTTCAACAGGTTACCACCTGTAGGATCCAGCTTACCCGGCTCTCCCCCCACTTGAACTGTGTATAGAACAAGTGTGTCATCCGCATACCAAATAAACTTGACGCCTGGTGGCAGCTTCACCTTGAGAATCTCTATGAATGCGGTACACCACAAGAGACCTAGGGACCGACTCCTGCGGCATCTCACAAGTAACTGGGCGTTTCACTACACCAGCAGACGTCTCTGGTGGAATTCTCGACAGCTAAGATAATAGCTGATTCAGGCACGCTTCCAATATCCTCTCCCATAGAATCGAGTTGAACGCATTTTTTACTTGAGGCTGATAGCTGCGCAAAACTGACGCGTAACTATTGTTGACTTGGCTATCCTCTTCAGCCTAATTCGAGCCACTGATATACAGCGTCAGGTTGAAAACCGCACTAGCTACTCGAGATTATTTCTCTTTCTTTCAGATAGCTTTCGGGTCGATTGGTTATTTTTAGAGTTAGGATTTCCATGATACTTCATTATGTGAGTAATTAGAAATGAGGACGATTCATGCATGTAGGAGGATTGCACGTTTTTGCACATTTGACCTTATTTACACGTTTTGCGTATATGAACGGATTGCCACATTTTCAATATTTTCAGCCGTGTCCGGTCGTTCTTTGGTCAAATTAGGCCCTCCTCTGGTTGTTTATTTTGCTTGTGGTAATTTTTGTGGTCTAACCCTATCCTACCCCGTTTGTACGGGTTATTTAAACTACACAAACCTGGATGACCTATGCGGCCAGTCGTCTCTTATGTTTCTACCCCGTCCTATAAATTGGCTCGCTTCCTTGACTCTACTTTCCGCTCCTGTGTGAATTTTCAATCTCCCTCCTCAGTCATGAATTCGCTCAAACTCCCCGCCCGATAAAATAAAAGAGGTCGTGATCAGCCCTAATTCTACCTTAGTATCTTTTGACGTTACCGGCTCGTTTCCCAATATTCCCCTCCCTCAGACTCTTGAACGTATGGAAGACCTTATGACGGCTGCTCAGGTGCCGAGTTTCTTTGTCTCTGAATTCATGACTCTTCTTAAGATCTGCTTATCACTTAACATCTGCCTATTCAACGGTAAAGTTTACGAATTCCCGACAGATGTTGGTGTTCCAATAGGCTTACCTCTCGGCTCTTTGCTGGCTGAGGCTTTTATGGCAAATTTAGAGGAGGAAATCCTCCTCCTTGACAATGAGTTCATCCGCCGTATAACATACTGGTATCATTATGTGGATGACGTCCTCTGTCTGTGGAGTGAGCCTCCCTCCCTTTTGAACCAGTTCCTCTCTTTCATCAATGGACTATATCCTACTTCTACTATAAAGTTCACCATCGAAGTGGAGGTCGGAAGATCGATTTTTTGGACCTCTCCATTTCTATCGAAGATGTCTACCTTGTCTTCAGCATTTATAGAAAGCCCACCAGCACTGGTATGTCAATCCACAGCTCATCTTTCTGCCCCCTTGCTCATAAATACGCCGGTTTCATACACCGTCTCTTATGTATTCCGCTTCTCCCTAATGCTTTCAATGAGAAAAAGGAGACCGTAAACTATTTAGCTCGTCTTAACGCTGTCAATTTGAATATTGAATCCATAATTCGTAAGGAATTATTTGAGAAAGCTTCGGTACTACTACTTCGCTCCCTCGCTCTAGAAACATCAAAAAAGAGAGATGGACTCGTTCACCCTTCTTTGGGAGTTTCTCTTTTGAGCTCGCCAGATTCCTTTGCAAGTTCAATTTCCGTCCTGCATTTTACAGCTCCACAAAATTAGAACGCCTCTTTCAAAAACCTCAAGGTCCTATCCCCAAATTCGAAAGGAGTGGTGTGTATAAAATTAAATGTCGAGACTGTCCTGCCACTTACGTCGGCGAGACTGGTCGCCAGGTTAAGATCCGCATTGATGAACACCTTAAGGAACAACCTAATAAATCCATCTTTGCTACTCACCTCCTCGAGAGTGGTCATTCTTACGATAGGGGTAGTAAAAGCATTCTTTAGTTTGAAAGTTCCCATCGTAAACGCCTTGCTTTGGAGGCTATTGAAATCATTCGCGACCGTAATAGTGATGAGAATCTCATAAACTCGTATATTCCCGAGAATGACCTCATCGAGTTGTTTTATTCTCTGGCGTCCGCTATATCGAAGCGTCGATCCTGTCACGTCCTGATTCCTTTTATCTTTCTTTCTTTTAATTTTCTCCTCATCTTTTCAGTCGTGTTTTATACCGCTCGTAAATGACCTGGTGTCGAAAGTGCTCGCGCAATTGTATAATTCATGCGGTTTGTAAAAATAAAATTCGGAATTTATTTTCATTTATTTCCGTTTGTTCTTGGTTGATTTTGGTCAATTGCAGTCGTTTTCTAATTGTTTTTTGGTGGTTGCGATAATTTTCTAATCACGTGTGGTCGTTCGGTTTCGGTCAATTCAGGTTACTTTACAGATTATTTTCTCTCGTTTTTCGGTAATTTTCTCCAATTTTTAGTCCAATTTTGGTCGCTTAATATCTATTTTGATCTTGTTCTGGTCGTTTTAGGCTGTGTTCATCGTTTTGTGGTCAATTTTGGTCATTTTTTCAATCGAATTTGGTAAATTATGTATTTTTTTTTTTTTTGGTCCTAGAATTCTAGATTTTCATTGCACGTTTTTCATATTTGTTGTATCGTATTTTTTAGTATTTTTCCTGCGCGTTTGACTAATTTTCACTAACCTCTCTAGAAGTTTGACATGGCCTAGCTGGAAAATAGGGTGATAAGGGAATGGCAGGCCAGACGGTTCAGTTTCGATCAACACTGGCCCGGCTAGTAAAATAAATATAAGAAACCATTGAAGAAGGATTTTAAAAATATTTCTAGCGACAGAAATCGAATAAATTTTATTAAATAATACGCATAGAACGAGATTAGAAATAGACTTTGAGTCGAAGTCTGATTGCAATCGAAATTAAATGAAATTCGTATCATTTCCCACTTTATTTCTGGTGAAAATAATGGGTCAATCTTTGCGGTCTGATGTCGACATAGTTCATTGGTAAGGAGCCTAAAATAACCATTCGTCAAATAATCAAAGTACCAAATATAACAAGAATGATACACTTGAAAACGAAGTCATTTAACGTCAAAACTCTAGTTCCAAATACGACTTTAAAAAGTAGAATGACTGAGCATATTAAGAAATTTCAACAATGCAATGTCATTTAGAAATTCTAAATAAAAACTACCATCCTTTTTGGAAATCTCATGAATATGACTCCTCTCCCCCCTCCCGGGTGAACACTCTTTTAACATACGAGACTCTTCGCATCCAACGAAAACTTATTTGACAACGATATAAGCCTCCGAACGCGTACGAAGTATACGAAACATAAACAGTATGCAAATTTCGAACAAACTAAACATCATCGAGATCAAACTACTCTTCTTTCTCAGACGTAACGCACCCTACCAAACATAAGGCGAAGTCTCTCCCTGTAGAAATACAAATTTCGTATATTTAGATCATTTCACTTCCCTCGACATCAGGACAATCCTAAAACAACTTTTCCATATTGACAGATGAATATCTCGACGGAAGTGAAATCAAATTTACGACCGAACAGCGTAATCGTACGTACGATATCGGATTTTTTAATACGCTCCGAATTTAGTACCGTATTTGATGTTACAAAACTCATATCACGCTCCAGCTTCGCCTTGATTAAATTTCTCCTATATGATAACTCGCTTTATAAGCTTATTTCTAGCAGGGCGACGTGATAGTAAAAAAAAAAAAAAAAAAAAGAACTCGTACGGAAAAGCACTATGTTCTCGGAACGACAATTTTCGTTACGAGAATAAAAAAGATTGGTCGTGACACTATCAAAATAATTCGAACAGATTTACGCGGACAAAAGTCTATTCAAAGTCGCATCATTCTTGCTGCGAAAGTCGAGCTTTTCTTTCATCCGCGGGCAAAAAAGCTCCTTTCTTCGAGTATTGGCGTGATCGTCACTTTCATTCAGTCCGTCGCGTACGAGGCGAAATTCGTTCTAATTTTTAATCGGATGCGCGTCCCTCATTTCGGCTGACGCTTTTTCGGTATTGAATCTCGTTCGACGAGACCGTTTTGCTTTTGTGAAGGGACTGGTATACATATATAGTGACATTCCTTTTCGCGCTCGTTTCCACCGCCGTGATAACACCTTTTCGTATTAAAATATTAAACTCCGCCGCGTTTGCGACAGTGTAAATAACGTGTACTTTGTAAACTTTCGATCGACAGCGTTTTTACATCAGCGACTAGGGAATATCCGAACACCTTATGACACCTTTGAAAAACACGAGGTCCGCGAACATAATGAAAAGGATAAAACTCTAATTTTGTTTCCACGAGGAAAAATTACTCGCGTCGTCGTCTAGAGGATAAACGTGATGCACAGAAAGACGCAGTCATCGTCGCCGATTCTCTAACCCTTTATTATATACGTTCCAGTTAGCGATTTTCGCGGCTTCTGGTTTTTATCACGCGGCAATCCAAAATGTATTGGATTGCACATTCGAGCGTTCTATACGAGTTAAGAACTTCCTAATTGACGTTGCGTCTACGAGATAAAGGTTTACTGCATAACGACAATTCTGATTTTTCACAACGATGTCGCAGTTTCCAGTCTCGCGACTAAGCGAATAATCAAACAGACGTGATCCAATTTGTATTTTTGCGACAGTCTTAGCTTCAGCCAGTGGCGTAGCGAGAGGGAAGGGGTCACCCCCCAAGACATATAAAATATCACATTTTATTCTAAATAATTTTTCCACAATTTTTTGTAACATCCCCAGAAAAAATTACAGCTTCCTTAACGCAGGGCACCTGTTCTATGGGTTGAATTGGTTTCGGTATTGAGAATTCAAATCTAAATCTTGAAGATTTTGAATTTTTCTTGAGTCCCTTGTATCGTGGTGCTTTTCGAAGTCCCTTTCCTTCCCATCATATAATATTGTGGCTTGAAAGTCAACATTTCCTTCCACGTCCCTCTCCTATCATACATTAGGGCTCGAGAGTCGAAATTTATACAAGTTCCTCTCCTATTATAACGAAAAAAGAATACTCAGAAGGGAGAGTAAACAATGCAAACCGCAGAAAAATTAAAATGTCGAGCGCTTTCGGTTAATAAACCATCTTCGGGGCTGAAATGAAAGCAACTGACAAGACGGAGGAGAGAAACAAGATATTAAGACTGGCCAAACGAGAAGTGGCGTGAATCATAGACAAGTTCAATCAGGCCCACTAATGCCGTCAGTGTTGGGGTGACCCATTATTTCTATGTGTTCGAGAGCGATACGTTTACGGTAGGAATTCTCCTTAATAAGGAGCCTTTCCGACCCTTCACGGAAACTGTGGCCGCTGTTTATTAAATGATTAGCAAAAGCTGATTCCCGCAAGTGTCCCTTATTCCAAGACTTCAGGTGGGACTCTAACCTTCATCTGGCGGCTAGTCTCACCAATATAAAAGCCTCTACAATCCCTGCATCCCATCTCATAAACACCGCTCCTCTCATTAACGGGTATGGGGTCCTTCAGCCTCACAAACAACCCTTTAACAGTGGTGCGGTTGTAAAAAGCTGGTCTGAAACCGAATGGGCGGAGGGCCTGACCCAACTGGAGGGAGAATTTTCCCAGGAAAGGGAGACTGAACCAACGCAAGGATCGTGTCTCGGCGGAGGGAGGTGGTGGAGTCAAGGATACTCCCCGTAAGCTTCCTCCGAACCATCACTTCAACGTCGACATTGACCCCATTCACTCTAGCCAGGTGTTTCATTGTGAGTAATTCTTTCTTGAAGGCAGCCTGACTCAAAGGAATACGAGTCAGTCTGTAAACTAGGCTATTAATAGCAGCCATCCTATGAGCAACAGGACAGAATGACGCTCCGTGGACCAAAACATCGATCGTAGAATCTTTGCTGTGTATTCCAAACTCATGGATACCGTCTATTATAGATATCGATAAATCCAAAAAGTTAATGAAAGATACTCATACTTCCAAAGAAAATTTTATGGAAGGGTACCAGGAATTGAGATACCTCACAAACTCACCAAGGAGATACGTTGTTTATTTGTCACCAAGGAGATCTGGGGGACCAGTCCACATGCATAGAACATCATCAAGGTACCTGTGCCAATAGTAAATAACATCTGGTTCGAGGAAAAGAGGTCAAGTTAAAACTTGGACATGAAAATTTATGAGATGAGAGAGTCTAAAGGTGATCCAATGGGGATCCCTACTTCGTCAGTAAACTCGAAAAATTTTCTTTCGAATTTACAATAGTTAAGGGACCAACAAATATTTAGGAGATCGTAGAATTCTTGAAGCTCATTGTGAGGAAAGTTAATTTGCCTTGACAAGTAGCGTATCTATATGCTGGATAGTAGCAGCCTTAGGAATATTCGGGAACAGACCAACAACATCAAACGAGCAGATGGTCGCTCCCGCGGGAAGACTTACATCTTTCAGGACGTCAGTTAAAGAGGCCGACGAGTTCAAGACCGAATGAGGAGATTCAAAATCAATGTGTTGTTTGAACCATCGGTCCAGGAATTTAGCAAGGAGGTAGGTAGGAGAGGAAATGAATGAGACCACGGGTCGCATCGTTTTATTATTCTTATGCACTTTAGGAAACCCGTAAAGGAAGGGGGAGTGGGGTGGCTTTTTTCATAGCTGGAGTTTTGATAATAGGCTCACTCCCAACTTCTTTAACATGCTTAGGAAAACTGAAGAAGTCCTCACTCCCTTTAGCACCACATTATTGGAGCACTTCGTAGACCTTAGGAGCATAGGTGGATTTCGCCATCACCACAACAGCATTGCCATTGTCAGCCTTGGTGACGATTAAATCTCCCTCCTTAATTAAACGAATCTGTTCCTCCAAGTTACGGCTATCCATAATAAACGCGAAAGGACGAATACTGCGAAGGGAGAGTAAACTATGCAAAGCGAAGAAAAATACGTATATAAATGACGAGCGCTTTCGGTTAATAAACCATCTTCAAGCCTAAAATATGTTTACTCTCCCGTCGGAGTATTCGTCCTTTCGCGCTCCCTCTTTAATCTTCTTATTTAAACCTTGGATCACTCCTCCCAAATTGTTCCTGATGCGAAGGAAGAGGTTATTACGGACTATTTCAGTAGACTTTCTGGGTATTAAAACCAGGACCAATCTTCACAGCGAGATCCGCAACAACATTCGCCAGCTAAATTTCAAACCTTTCTCAAGGAGAGCTGTTTCATCGCTATCAAATACTACCTGACTATTATTTATGACGGGGGGGGGGGGGATTTTTTAATGCCAACACCAATACTGTCTCCTTCCTTAGTCACATCAACATTTTTATTTATTAAGGAAGATGACTTCCTATTTTTCTTCTCCTTCAAATTCAACTCAAACTTCCGACACTTTTCATTGACATCACGCAAGAAGTGATCAAACTCGCGGGGGGGGGCATACCGGAGAGTCTCGAATGGGCTATAATATAAGGTTTAGTCGTAATATCATATCTACCATGCCATCTCCGCAATTCTGTTCTCATCCACTTCACCCTCTATCGTATATAGCTCGGTGGTCGGTGTATACAGCCTGAAAGATAACCCCTGGAGTGACTGGATATGCAATGCTTCAAACACCATAAGTCTCAGAACGTCTTAAGGTATTCTAAATCCCACTCATATCATATCATACATGTATAGCTCGGAGATCCGTAGGTATAGACTGAAAGGTAGTCCCTTCAAGTAATTAGATATACAATGCTTTTTCCAAGTCCCTCTTTCATCATAATTATCTAGCTTCAAAGTCTGGGTTTATAACGTCAAAATTTGTTGACGTCATAGGTCAGCCTTGTGACGTCACAATCTGATGACATCATAGACCTGGTACGTCAACATTTTTCAGATCCCATGTACCCCATAAAACAGGTTCCCTGGTGCCTCGTTTAGTTCCGTCAAAGAAGCCGGAAGTTTTGTGTATCTCTAAATGGTAGAAATTGAAAGATTCAGACTATGCAAATAGTGGAAATAGAAAAAATTTAACCGGTGGATTGAGTAAATACAACGAGAAAACAAAGTATCAAAGCTTTTGCGGATGGCTTGATTTAGCGCAATAAGAGGAGGGTCTCAGAAAAACCGAAATACTCACTCTCTTTAGCACCACATTGCTGGAGCACTTCGTGGACCTTAGAAACATAGGTGAATTTCTCCATCACCACAACAGCATTGCCCTTATCAGCCTTAGTGACGATTAAATCTCCATCCTTAATCTTCCCCTTTAAACCTTGGATCACTCCTCCCAATTTGTTACTTATGTGAGGGAGGAGGTTATTGCGGACTATTTCAGCACAAACTTTTTGGGTACCAAACCAGGACCCTGCTGTGAAAATAACGTCCTGAAAGAACGTATTCGTTTAATTCCTTTTCGTATCATATATTATGGCTTGTTTCAAGTCTCTCTCCTATCATATCTACAGCTAAGAGGTCAAAATTTTCGTAAGGGCCTCTACGCCATTCGGTAGGGTTCAGCAGCAAGTGTGTCGTACGTCTTGTTCTTAGGAACCCAAAATAGCCAGTAGTTCTGACAAAGCCTTGTTGGTTTCCTTGAGGACTTTATATCCAATATTCTCAGGGCCCGAAGCGGAACGATTGGTCTGCTTCATAAGTATAGCGCCGATTTCATTTGGCAACGGTATCTCTTGTCCAACAGTTAACACGTCAAAAGTTGGCGGATAGTGAATGTCTGTTGAGAAGAAATTTACATCCAACATTTCCTTGCCAGCCTAGTGAGCATAGTGTTGTAGTCTAAAGAGTGAGAATGAAAAGAGGTGGGGCTCATGCTGACGTCAGAAGAAAAAATGTACATCATCCGTCGTCAGGTACGGTCTAGCTTTGATGTTATGACCTGCGACTTCAGGAAATTTTGACTTCCGACCTACGTACGAGCGCTAGTGAGATTTGAATAATCTTGCTGATGGGCTGAAAGTGTGAGAAGTGTGGGAAATGAAGAGTTTTAATTTGGCTCTTGTTGATATTGGCTATTAAGGCGAAATTTGAACGAATTTTACGATTTGTAGAATAAGCTGCAATTCAAAAATATTTAGTTCTACTTTTGAGTTCTTTCTCATTTTATATCTAAAATTTACTCTTACAAAGATGCGTACTTCTCCCTCATTCCGTCCAGAGCAAATCATTCGTTTTTTTCTCTTAAGCCCGTTATATTTAGAAATACGATAAGCTTAAAGGTTGAATGTGTCGAAATCCGCTGGGAAAGGGTTTTTACGACGAAGAACTGTTATATAGGTAAAGCCAATTTCCAGTTAAAATGAGCAGGGGTTGGAATTCGTGTAACGTGCAAACATTTTTGTGCTTTCACGCGAACACGTAAATTATAAACGACAAATGAATGTGTGTGTATGTTTGTTCCGCTACTCCTCAATTCTAATCCACGCATTCGAATTTAGAAGATAAATTACAAGTGAAACCCAATATGTGGCGACATGGTATTCGCACATTGTCGTGAGGTTGTTCGCGTATACGTTTTCTTTTTCGCATCTATGGCCAACGTCATCATGCTCTTATACCTTATATTGCTCATTTATCCTATTACGATGATGCTTTCCGCAGCTTAGGTACCGCACGTGGTTTTTCCTATTTGATACGCTATGTAGGGGCTGGAAAACTTCGAACGCACGTAATCCGAATTACGTACCTAATTTTTACTCGACAGATAGAAACAGGAGGCACGGTATGTCACCACATCAGATTTATAGAGTGGAACTACGTTGCTATAGCATCGAAAACACCCTGAATTACTAATGATCGTGGGTTGTGAAGAGACAGCTGGGCGAAGATTTCCTGGTTCAAGAATGGCACTCGGAAAAAATGTTCATAATAACGGAATGTAAGCAGAAATTCCTGCAATTAAGGTGCAAGGGAGATATTCACAAAAATGTTGTCGAAGGCAGTATGATATTAAAAGTTTCAAAGTTGAGATCATGAAGTCCACCTCACCCATAAACCTAGAAAACAAGGAATTGAGGATCAGAGGTTGTAAACATAAGGGTTCACGAAGGCACATGGAAGGCGAACTCAAGAAGAGAATCTTCAAACTTAGTGTGGTATTTGCCGTGACTCAGTCGACTAATCGATTGGTAGACGGTTGCTCGACAAAGATAAAGTATTTATTTATACGCCATTAATTTCATCGTCGTGCTATACTCGTAGACATATACGTGAACGGATTCCCTCGAAACAGGTTCTTTATCAATGATTTACCGCTCGGAGTACGTAATTCAGGGAAGCGAAGAATAGCAGCGACAGCATGAGCAATTGGCATGTCCGACGAATGATAAGCTGGAAATTGACTAGAAATTTACCCTCTCGACCTACACATAGGTACAGAACGGAAGTAATTATCGAACCTCTTGTTCAAAGAAGATGACTTTTATTTTCTAATTAGTCGTCGTGCTGCCTTCGGCGATGTTTCCATCTTCTACTTGGAAACTCTTCGTTGCTGACAACATAAATAATTTATTTTTGTGAACACAAGACACGCATCGATGCGCATGCACATCCAGATTTTTGCTCGATCAAATAAATCAATGACTATAGGTACTGAGAATTGGCAAGTCCGCACTCAATACGTCCAGCTCTTAGAACTTCAATTCTTTTGGATATTCTCGTCAAACAGATCTGAGCAGTGAAGACACAAGGCTCAAATCACGATGTGTAGAATGATGAGTCACAAGAAAATACTGCCATCAATTATTGTTATTACTACCTATTAGGAATGCAAGCGTCTCTGCACGATGTAAATACGTGTCTACAACGGACGGTAATTCATTTGAAAGCGATAGATAAGCCAAAATACATCAGGACGGAGACGAAGCTGCTTACATAACTTTAATAGAGATTTTCCAGTTAACGGCTCGATCTCGATTGATTCAATCAATAGACTCGCAGAACGAGACGTAAACTGTAGTGAACCGCGAGCACATAGCTCAGCGGGTCTATAGTAAATTTACAGAGGTAATTCGCCGTCAACGTAAGATTTGTCACACCATGCCAACTGGCCAAGCCAGACACATATCGATGCGGTCAAGTAGTCATTCATTTTATGCATAGATTTTGTACAACAAATACTCGTTCGTTCATTGTTTATTCGCCAAATATAGATCGTGATGCGGATAAGCATTAGTCTCTCTCTCTCACACTTGCTCTGCTCTCTATTTTCGGTTACAATAAATTTATACAATGTAGAATTAATGCGAGACTCCTGCCGTGAAAATGTTGCAATTCAAACTGCATATAATCAGCTGGAACATTCTATCAAGGACACGGTGATCAGTTAATCCGATCATGGTCCACGTGATTTTGGGGGTGAGCATTACACACGTTATAAATGGTATCTGCAATGTTATCTTTTAATAGGTATAGTACCGAGAATGATACATGTGCGATAAGTTAGAAGATTGACACTGAGAACGAGCACACTCAAAGTCCAGACGCCTGACGTGTGAATACGAAACAAAGAAAAATGCATAGTGATTCTGGTTCGCCGAAAATGATTTCGACATGTACCAGCAACGATTATACGAATGTAGGTACGAAAATGATACTTAGTCGTCGTCGTTCCCTGTATCTTTTTATCTAGTTTCGGTTTCGTCGAATCGTTTTGCGTGGGGGGAGTAAGGTAGACCTGAAAATTTCGTAATGCATCGAATATGACTTGAGACATCATGAAAAGTCTTATAGTGAACTAGGTACCATGATAGTGGTAAGTTCAAAATAATGATAACTTATTAATAGGTATTTTTTGTCTCCCACTCGTAAATTATTCTCTATCCACAAATGATGAATACAACTGTTGGAAATATGACCTTGTGACTTAAGAAAATTTAAATCGCAGCTCCTCCCCTAATTCCTAAATTTGCGTACGCAGTATAATTTAAAGTATATTACTACGTTACCGGACAAATTTCCGACGTCCATTTTACCTATACACTTTTTCACCGACAGCTTTTTCGCCGACACTTTCGCTGCCGACTGTAAATATTTCCGACCAACTGTTTTGCCGACACCAATAAATTCCGACAAAAAAAAATAAAAAAATTCAAGGCATTTTCATAAGATTATTCACATATCAATATTGGTCGACAATACGAGTATGTACAGGAACTCTAATACATCATTCCTGTCCTTTTAATCTTGATATCCACCTACGAGTCCTTGGATTCTTTTCTAGGCAAGAATCCACTTACGACGAGACAAAGCTTCCTCAGCTCAGCAACAATTGTTTCGTTTAAGATGAAGTTCTCTCAAGGTTGTGAACAGATCAGGGTGATTGCGCCACAGATTGAAATCTGTTGTGTCACACTTCCGAAATGTTATTGGTTGATGGTCTCTGTTTACGGTGGCCTCATGGTGATTCCATAACGTTGGAGCATATCGGGGAGCAGTACCAGCACCATTGACGTAAGTTTTATTGAAGTACTCCAGCACTGGTGTAAATTCCGCTTCCTTCATATGTGCTTCCAGGAGTTGAAATGTGGTATGCACGTCGGAGGTCGAAACGAAGGCCAGCGCTAATAACATATGAGTATACATTTTAATTCTGCGGTCTTCTCGATTGTTTTAGTGATGGACTTGAAGACCGGATGCCTGAATATGTCTGAACAGGGATTGACCTAAATGAAAAAAACAACTCATGCTCAGTGCTCACAGTGGGATACACATCGGCGCATGCGTTGGGTATTGCTTCCTCAAAGTCACACGTGAAACGTTAAGGATCGCACTAGCCGAAAAGTTACTGTCGGAAAAATTTGTGTGGCGCAGAAATTCAAGTGTTGGAAAAGTTACACGTCGGAAAAACAATTGTCAGCTAAATGTCTTGTCGACCAGGTGGTTCGGCAAAATGGTTGTCGGCGAATCGGCGTCGGCAATTCGTGGATATAACGATGCCCAAGGGGATCAAAATTTCAATAGTTGAATCCAATCTATTGTTAAAAACGATAGGAATTATGCTTTTTCTATAGCAGCCAGGACTCGCCAATTTGATTGTTGTAAACGGTAAATCGCCCCCGGTTCCCTCGCAAATAGGCTGAAGGACCTAAGTCTTCCTACGGGATCGACTTTATGTTCCTTTGATATTGTAGGATTAATTCCTCACATCCCAAAGGCCGTCGCTATGCAACACATGGGTGAGTTACTAGTTACAGCTAACGTCGCTCACGAAGAATTTGCGGAATTTGTTGGCCTTCTAAATGGCTGGCTGCTGATCCCCTAATTTTTGTAAGTTTGATGGGAAATTTTTTGAGTTCTCCGAAGAGGTGGGGATTCCGTACATTTCGGAGGTATTTATGTCGAAATTGAAAGTAATTCATTTTCCTCCGGCCAGATGTTCGTAAGTCACGTCTACTATTGGCATAGGTACGTGGACGACATGTTATGTGCGCAGACCGGTCCTGTGGAACTCCTGGGCGAGTTCCTTATAATTATTTAAATAGCCAATACCCTTCCATAAAATTCATATTGGAAGTCGGTGGCTCATCAATAAACTTTTTGGATTTGTCCATCTCTATTAATGATGGCGCATAAGTTTGGAATTTATAGAAAAGAAACGTCGACCGACATTGTTATCCACGGGTCGTCCTTCTGTCCTACTGCCCATAAGATCGCAGCTTTCAATAGCCAAATTCATTGACTGACTCAAATATTCTTGAGTCAGGTGGCTTTCCAAAAGAAATTTGTGACAATTAAGTACCTGGCCAGAGTGAATCAAGGTAAGTGGACGTTGACCTAATGGTCCGGAGGAGGCTCACTAGAAAATGAATCGACTCCACAACCTCCCTCCCTAGGGATCACCTAGAGGTGGATTAGACTTCCTTTTCTGGGCAACTTCTATTCGCAGTTGGGACGTGTCGTCCACCCTTTTGGATTCAGGCGCGGATCCAGACGATCAGTGGGGGGGGGGCATAATCCAAAAAAAGTCTGAAGGACCTTTCTTCTTTTTAGCGGGGAACCCGCTATCCATTTTGTTAGGAAATTACATCCTCAGAAAACGTCCGCGTCCGCGTCCGCGAAGTTAGTAACCTAAGGTTAGGTTAGGTTACGGGACTTAGAAGGATTTCGAGTCTCGAGCTATATATGATAGGAGGGGGACTTGGAAGAATTTCAAGTCTCGAGCTATATATAATAGAGGGGGGGGGGGACTTGGAAGGATTTCGAGTCTCGAGCTATATATGATAGGAGGGGGACTTGGAAGAATTTCAAGTCTCGAGCTATATATAATAGAGGGGGGGGGGACTTGGAAGAATTTTGACTTTCGAGCTACCGTCCGCCGTCCAACCAAAAACTTGGAAAAATTTTGAGACTCGAGCTATATATGATAGGAGGGGGACTTGGAAGAATTGTGACTTCCGAGCTATATATGATAGAAGGGGGACTTAGAAGAATTTCGACTCTCGAGCTATATATGATAGGAGGGAATGTAGAATGATAATTTCGATTTGAATTATATGACAAGATTATCAACTCAGTTCCACACCACCTGAGAGGTCGAGTTAAGGAATTGCGGGTTCCCCGCTGCCATTGCAACGTCTGCAATGGCTTCTAATTTTTTTTTACATTTTTTTCGAAACTACAGATTTTTTGTTGTTTTTTGTTTTTTTTTTTTGGGGGGGGGGGGGGGGACATTTCCCCTATGTCCCCCCCCCCCGTGGATCCGCGCCTGTGGATTCCGGCCAGCATTTTATTATCCTAATACGGTTAAAAGCTTATTTGTAAAATTAGAAGACCCCGTCCCTGTGGCCAAGAGGAGAAGAATTTATAGCGTAGCGTGCCAACCATTGTTCGGGTATCTATGTAGGGATGACGGGCCACCAGCTCCAAATTCGGGTAGCTGAGCGTAAAAAGGCTTGAGAGAAAGGAAAATTGGGTGAATCGGCATTCTCCGATCATTTAATTGAAAGTGGCCATAAATTTAAGGAGGGTTCTGAGGCCCTCCTTCATAGAGAGAATTCGTATTCAAGCGGTTGGCTTTGGAAAATATAGAAATTATTAGACACCGGAATAATGAAGGCATCACTGTTCTAAATACGTATATTCCTGATGAGGGATTGATTGAATTAGTATACGAGAATGATTCACATTTTGATGACTCGCTAATTCAATCATGAATTTCATCTCATGAAGGAGAAGGCGAATGAGAGGAACACTATTCGATCCTTAGTTCACATGATATACTCGGCCAAGAAATACTGATTTCAACCCGCTGACGACATCAAAAGGCAGGTGTGACCTTGGAGACAAAATATAAATGACGTCATTTACTATATGAGACAAGAGTAATGATTTTTATTTACATAATTGCCTCTACCAGAAATTTTCTTCTTTTTCATTACTTTTTTATTACCGCGACTATTCATTTCCTATAACATTTCTTTGACCACTTTGAAGAACAATGCCGATAATATATCCATCGACCCTAGTTTATGAAGGAGATATCGCGAGCAGCAAGGAAACCAATTGGCGAGTTCATTTTATTCATCTGTTTTTTGCGCCCATGTACAAACGTTGCCACTGCACTGTGTAAATTCAACTTTCTGATGATAACGTGCAACTAGATAAAGGGAGTAGCAGAACATAAATGATCAATGTATTCCCAAGAGATGCACCTATTAAAGTTGATGTATCTTCTTTGCGACGTCAAAAAACAAGACATATTTATTAGAAGGTGCGCCATCGGCAGAGTAAGGATTCTACGTCCAGTTTTTTCCCGGGTACTGTAACGGCACGACGCGAACGTGAAAGGGTTTGACAATGTAACATTCGCGTTGTTCCGATACAGTGTCCGGAGAAAAACTGGACGTAAAACCCTCATTCTGCCCATTGGCGCATTACCTAAAAAAATATGTACTTTTATTATTGACGTCGCAAACAAACAAAAAGCTTTAGGTATATTGAACATTCTTATCCTACTGTACCCTTTTCGATCTCACTCATCCAGTTGAATCACAAGTTTTGACTGTCGACTTCGAAAAATTCTTCCAAAACGTATACGAAAAGGTGGATTGGAAGAAAAGTGGCCGCTGATTTCGAAACGGATGTGCCGATGTACGTACGGATAAAGCTGGTATAATTTCATTAGTCTCCAAGTACAACAAATGATTACGGTTCAATATTGCAAATTGCATGTCATTGAATTATAATCGAGAGCCTTTCATATTTTAATTAAAACTCGAACTATTTCCAGTTTGCGATTCAATGAAAAAAACATTGTCATTTTTAGAAAAAAAAAAAAAAAATACCATATATACGCACGATACCGAGCGATATTTTTCATTTTGTATGGTATTTGTCATACTCTGTTGTTGTCCGCGTGTGTACGAGAAATATACCCGTACATAGACCATTATTTCTGCTGGTTGTACATATCTCGCATTTCCAAACGCGTTCAACCGGAAAGAACACACGACTTTTTCGTGATACCCCCGCGATACTTTCTTACTCGTAAGTCGTATGGTATTTAGAGAGCTTATATTTTCAACGAGAGTGGATTGGCGTGGTGCGAAAGGAAAACTAGAAGCCGCTGTCATGTTGAATAGTTTCAGACGAGTGTTTCGCACGATGCACTGCAATTGATGAAGTTCGCCGGTGTCGAGTTGTCTCACCGAACATCTTGAAAAAATCTCGGAAGAATTGACTTTGAGTATTTCTCCGAGGATATCGCAGTATGACGCGACCTATGGTTACTTAGGAAAGAAAAAAAACAAAAAACAAAAATTCCTTATCAAATATTTGAGTACATCATCGTCGGTCGTCATTTAAAATCATCTGTGCTAGGCGAGATGGAGCCAAGTGCTACATTACCTCATTCGCATACGAAGCCCATTCCGTATTCTGTTCGAGTTTCGAAGTCGAACGCGATGCGAACGTCGAGCGATGTTACGAAAAATATCAAAAGTGAATCACGTTTTATTGTTGTTACCGAGTGTATAATAATTCTTACGATACGTGACTTGGGCATTTGACCATCGGTTGGACGATCCGATCAAAAGTTGGTAGCGAAATAGAGAAAAATAGTAGCGCGAAATTGTACATAGTGAAGAACAATACAGGATTCCGATATTTCTCTATCGTCGTCGTTTTTCCCCTATTTACAAGGGCTCTGATGCCTGGAAATTGGATAATTTTTTTGTGCCGCTCGCGATAAGCCGGCAATGGCTCAATTTGATTGAAGGAGAAAGGAGCGAATCGTGTGTATATTAGTATTTTCTTTCTTTCAATAATAAAGAACATGTAGAAGGCGGTATGTTTTTATTAGAATAATGTTAATTTATTTGTTGTGGTGCCGGCGTTTGGTTAGCGCGCTCGAACACGAACAATAGAGAACGGTATTATAATATGTATAGCAGTTTGTAAGCTTTACCTACAAGAGAATGCATAATAAGCGAAATTATTAACAATCCTATAGCGTTGGAGGTACACAATAACTGGCCTATAATGAACGTAATTTTTGAAACTTCAAGTTTCGAGCTCGAGAATTATTATGATTTATAATCTCACACTTCCCGATTACCTTCTAAGTCTTAGGAATGCACGGTACTAGCATCAGCTTGAACGTATTTTATACAATCAGCCTAATTTGCACTAACTTACATACATTATGAACATATCTTGCACGAAAGAATTTGCAGCGGCTAGTAAAGACAGTCTGACTGTAATAAAAAAGAAATGCAAGGAATCTACAGAATAGATTTTATACGGTCCTGCAAGTTATGGCCAAGCATACTGAACGAATGAAATACTCAAAATAGTAAAACGAGGAGTAAACTAAACAAAGCCACAGAAATACGATTACACACTGGAGCGCTTTCGATTAATAAACCATTGTCAACAGTGACATGAAAGCAACTGAAACCAATTACCGCTAGGAAGGAGAACATCCGACGAGATCATGACTGAACCAGCGAGTCATCACGATGTGAATCATACTCATAAACTAATTCAATCAATCCCTCATCAGGTATGTGCCTGTTTAGCACATTTAGGCTGTCGTTATTAAGGTGCCGAATAATTTCAATGTGCTCAAGCGCCGTTCGTTTGAAGTACGAGTTCTCTCTGTGGAGGAGGGTCTCGGACCCCTCTTTATAGCAGTGACCACTGGTAATGAGATGGTCCGCAAAAGCCGACTCCCCCAATTTCTTTTTCTCCCAAGCTTTCTTATGCTCGTCAATTCTAATTTTAAGTTGACGGCCAGTCTCGCCTATGTATATCCCTTTACAATCATTACAATTCACCTTGTAGACACCACTTTTTTCGAGCAATGGGATAGGGTCCTTCAATTTGACAAAAAGACTTTTTACAGTATTAAGGTTATAATAAGCTGGTCGGAACCCAAACGGGCGGAGTACGCTACCTAATTTAGAAGAAAACTTCCCCAAGAAGGGGAGCCTTATCCAACGCTTCCTACTCTCCAATGTCGGATTGCGGGGGAGGGAGGTAGTGGAGTCCAGGCATTTCCGAGTCAACTTCCTCCGGACCATGAGGTCAATGTCTATGCTCACCTCATTCACTCTGGCCAAATGCTTTATAGTCGATAGCTCCCTTTGAAAGGCGGTCTGACCAAGCGGAATACTGGTCAACCGGTGGACAAAGCTATTGAATGCAGCGGATTTATGGGCGACAGGGCAGAATGATCTGCCGTGGACAGTAGTATCGGTCGATGTAACTTTCCTATAGATGGCGAATTCATGGACACCGTCTCTATTGGAGATCGTGAGGTCCAAAAAATTAATAGATGAACCGCCCACTTCCAATGTGAATTTGATGGAAGGATACTGATTATTGATATACTTAAGAAACTCCAAAAGGAGATCTCTGGGACCGGTCCACGCACACAAAACATCATCGACGTACCTGCGCCAATAGTGTATATGACCCAAAAGCACATGGCCAGAGGAAAAAAGATCTAGCTCAAATTTTGACATAAATACCTCCGAGATGAGGGATCCCAGAGGAGAGCCAATAGGAATGCCAACCTCCTCAGGAAACTCAAAAAACTTACCCTCAAATTTGCAAAAATTGGGAGACCAGCAGATGTTAAGCAAGTTGAAAAATTCCATCAATTCTTCATGACGGATATTAAATTGTACCAAAAGGGTACCCATATATTGCATAGCAGTGGCTCTAGGAATATTGGGGAATAAGCCGACCACATCGAAAGAACAAAGGGACGAATCCGGCGGGAAAGTTTCATCCTTCAGCCCATCAGCCAAAGACACCGAATTCTTCACAGAGTAGGGAGACTCGAAATCTATTCTAGATTTAAACCATCGGTCTAGATACTTCGCCAAAGAATAAGTGGGGGAGGACACAAATGAAACGACCGGGCGCATCGGGGTATCCTGTTTGTGAATCTTCGGTAGCCCGTATAATAGAGGAGGCACCGGGTTAGGCTCAAGGAGCAACTTTTTTAGAGCAGGAGTTTTAATAATAAATTCACAATTATTAATGACACGTCTTACTTCTTTTACGTGTTTTGGAAAATTGAAATTAGCATTTTCTTTAGCCCCACATTGGCTGAGAACGTCGTAAACCTTGGAGACGTACGAGGGCCTATCCATTACAACAATGGCATATTACTTTTGTCAGCCTTTGTAATGGTTAAGCCCTCCTCCTTGACCCTCCTCTTAATCTTCTTAATCACATCAGAAGCAAGGTCATTTATACGAGGGAGGGGGGTATTACGGACGAGAGCAGCACAAGTTTTTTGGGTATTGACCCCAGGCCCAATTTTTATTTCGAGGTCCGCAACTACATTAGCGAGAGTGTCGGCATTATTGAGGGGGGGTAGCCCGAATTTTAGACCTTTCTCCAGGAGATTCATCTCGTCACTATCGAACTCGGCATTGCTGCAATTTATAACACGCGGTTGAAACCTTTGGGTGACGCTGACGTCAGAACTTACATCCTGGACCGCGGAGGCTTTCAATTTTTGGAGGGAACAAATTTTCTTGTTTTTCTTTCGTTTCAACTTTGCCTCAAAAGACCGACATTTAACGTTAACAGATTTAATGAACAGATCCAACTCACCCGGATGCAGCATACCAGAAAGTTTGGAATGAACCATCAGGTTCAACCTTGTGGTGATATTCATCTTACCATGCCACCTCCGTAATTCAGTGCGGATCTACTTTTCTGTTAAGAATTTTTCCAATTTTTCGGCGGTCTGGTTGCAGTCAGAGAAGAGCCTGAATTTAACAAACTTTGGTTTCAAATGCAATTTCAAGCATTTCCGAAGGAACCAAATATGGGAGGTGAACGACAGCCTTTGGTTTCGAAACTTTACAAATAGGAACCGTAAATACCCCTCATTAGCGTCATTAATAGATTTTATACGGTCCTGCAAGTTATGGCCAAGCATACTGAACGAATGAAATACTCAAAATAGTAAAACGAGGAGTAAACTAAACAAAGCCACAGAAATACGATTACACACTGGAGCGCTTTCGATTAATAAACCATTGTCAACAGTGACATGAAAGCAACTGAAACCAATTACCGCTAGGAAGGAGAACATCCGACGAGATCATGACTGAACCAGCGAGTCATCACGATGTGAATCATACTCATAAACTAATTCAATCAATCCCTCATCAGGTATGTGCCTGTGTGAATTGTAATGATTGTAAAGGGATATACATAGGCGAGACTGGCCGTCAACTTAAAATTAGAATTGACGAGCATAAGAAAGCTTGGGAGAAAAAGAAATTGGGGGAGTCGGCTTTTGCGGACCATCTCATTACCAGTGGTCACTGCTATAAAGAGGGGTCCGAGACCCTCCTCCACAGAGAGAACTCGTACTTCAAACGAACGGCGCTTGAGCACATTGAAATTATTCGGCACCTTAATAACGACAGCCTAAATGTGCTAAACAGGCACATACCTGATGAGGGATTGATTGAATTAGTTTATGAGTATGATTCACATCGTGATGACTCGCTGGTTCAGTCATGATCTCGTCGGATGTTCTCCTTCCTAGCGGTAATTGGTTTCAGTTGCTTTCATGTCACTGTTGACAATGGTTTATTAATCGAAAGCGCTCCAGTGTGTAATCGTATTTCTGTGGCTTTGTTTAGTTTACTCCTCGTTTTACTATTTTGAGTATTTCATTCGTTCAGCAATCTACAGAATATCTCTTTTCCTTAGTATATCTGCAACTCTGCTACCAAAAATACGAACTCAACTATCTCAGCCTTCGCCTTCTCATTACAACAAGGGTAAAGTGGAGATGATCCCCTAAAACCCTACTTCTCTTCTACCATACCCTAGTCCAATCTACCCTAGATTATAAATCACCTAACATGGACTCGCACCCTCATCACATCTCATTTTTAAATTCCGCTATTCGCATATGCGTGGGCGGTTTTTGCACTACTCTGCTCCGAGTCTAGCCGTCGAGCCAGGTTATCCACCTCTACATTTTTCATCCACTTTACCAAACTTACAGCCTCCTCACCTCTGTCTTACAACTTCCTCATACCACAGTTCAGAACATTCTCCTAATCGTCCTACTGATATCGCAATACATTCAACAACCCATTCTCTTCACAACAAAACTCACTTCCATTGCCTAGTCCCCCCGTATTTCCTATTAATCCGATGAGCCTTACTTACACCTAAAATAATATACAAACTATATCAACTACCCGAAAAATCTACCAATCCCGCGAGTCTTTTCTCATCTACACGGCAACTCTGTATCAATTTTAACAGCTACCTGTCAATGCTTAAAAACAATATTAACCCCATCCTCTTCACCAAACTGCACTTTTCTGGTCGCCACTGATTCCTTATCCATCTTAACGGTAATTTCCAATGTACACTATACACACCCACTTGTCTCACGCGCTCATTCTGTCATCATAACACTGTTATCAATTCATTACGATATCACTTTCATCTGGATCCCCAGCTATCTGGGAATCCAAGGTAATAAAAAAGTTGATTCAGCCGCCAAAACTTTCACAAAATTTCCACGAATCAACACTCGTCTTCTTCCCACTAAAAATGATCTCACCCACGCCACCCATTTCAAAATTACGGACGAGTGGGTCACACACTGGCAAAATCAAATCTCATCAAACAAATGAGCCCAATTAAAACCACTACCATTCGCTTGTGCTTAATTACCCCCCGGGAAACACGATCGACCATCGAAATTAAGTCTTCTTATAGTCACTCACAAAATCGTCCATAAATTGACCGAAAATGAGTAATTAACACGTCTTTATTGTATCGATCAATTTTTCGACCCAAATTAGACGTCGATTCACAATCGAAGTTTGATTCGTTGATTTCTGTATGACTAATCGACCGTTTTTCGACGTTTTTTTTCAGTCAAAATAAAAATTACTACATTTCGACCTCTTTCTTTTATTTTTAGATTTTTTTATTGAGTCCATCTATTTTCCGACCCAAATTAGATGTCGATGTACGGTCAAATTTTGGTTGAATGATTTTTACTCAAATTGACCGCATTTCGACGTCTTTTTTCCGTCAAAATAAAAATTACTATATTTCGACCTCTTTCTTCAATACAAATGAATCTCAAACTGTCGACCGTATTTTGACGTATTTTTTCAGTACGAATAAAATTTCTACGAGTATTCAGATTAAAAAAAAAAAAATGTCGATTCTTCAGTCAATTATTGGTCAAAATAAAATCGATTTTTATTTAGATTGGAAAAAAAACGTCGATTCTTCGGTCGATTATTGATGAAAAAAGAGTCGCTTTCCGAACAGATTCAAAAAACACGTCGATTCTTCAGTCAATTATTGGTCAAAATACAATCGATTTTCATTTAGATTGGAAAAAGACGTCGATTCTTCGGTTGATTATTGGTGAAAACAAAGTCAATAAATAGGAGGAAATTACTTCACCGTTAATTGACCTAAAAATTCATTTCACGATTATAGAAAAATTGGATCGATCAATGGTCGATAAGAGGTCAAATCGACAGCTTTTTTAGGTCGAATACCGCCGTCACAAAATCTATTTAACGTGTCTCTAATTGGTCACACGCTACTCACAAATGCTCACACCTTCTTTCCAAACTTTTCCCGCTCCCATATGAACATAGTAGACTCGAGCCCTCCCCTCACATTCTTTGAACTTGGTCTTCTCATTGACGGCTTATATTAGGAAGATTTAACAAAGAGTTTTTGAAAAAAATCATGCTTGAATTTTTTTCCCCCTTCATAGTCACCCAATTTTTGCATACCCATCTTTAGTTTCTCTCCGACACATACATCAAATTTCACCATTCATCAAATAACTCTCGCCGATGACTTCCCATCCGTCCAAAACATCATTCTCTTATCTAAAAGCAGCAAATTTACATCCAAAGCATCTAAAATAGATTTACCATTAAGCTCATAACCCGAGTAAAGTCAAGTGCTTGTAAAATGAAATATGATTAAAAAAAAAAAAAAAAATGAATCAATTCTGACAAACCAACAGTTGTCTCTATTCATACGGTCAACGTTGTAGAACCTCATGAATCAATCTCTAATCCAATTAATGATTTCCATTCCTTCAGCACCAAAAAGTTCTCCTGGAAATTTGGAAGCTCCTCTACGAGTAGAGTAAATTTTTCGGTACGGGCTCGCGAGATGAGCTTCCAATGATACCACGCCACTCCCACGGCAAAAAATTTCCAAAACGCCGTTTCTAGGGGGAAGTGATATTCAATTATCCCTAATCACCAACAGTGACATCATCAATTGAAACTCTTACCCAATTGAAGTCGTTTACTGAGGTCTATAGATCCACTCAGGACCTAAAAAATCCTACAGAAGTCGTTGGAATCCATTTCTTCAGGACACTAGATTATAATTTCCGAGTGTATTTCACAGAGACTTCCTATACCTAATGCCAACGGAAAGAGAAAAGCGATTTTTACAATGGATTTTCAAATTTTCTAGCCACTAACCTCTGGATACAGATATTGCACAGGGAAATCTCCAAAATGAATGCATCAAGTCCATAAATATCTTGAAATACACCTCAAACCTCAATCGGCCTACGAAAATTTAGCACAGAACTCTACAAGCATAACATCTCTTGCCCTATTGTGTACCATCCAAGCAGGCCCTGAGAACATTTTGCACGGGCCTCAGACTTCCCCAGTCAGTGTCAAGCAACTATGTACCACATAAAATCAAGATAAAATCAAGTAAAAATAATTTTTACAATTCACTTTGCATCTTCAATTCATCATACTTTCAGTGATTTACGAGTATCTAAAAAAATTACTATCGTTCACTTTTTAAATTTAAACTGAAGTTAAATGGACATAAATAGAGTTAGGATTTCCCTGCAGCAAAAATTGGTCGGACGTCGCCACTGCAGCCAACGGACGAAAAATGTTAAACCTCTTCTCTCTATCATAAACAAAGGTTCTTTCAAAGAGAAGTTTGCTCGAACTGAAAGAAACCTGCACGACAACCATACGTATTAATGACAGAAAACGAATGTGACGTCACCGCTCGCGCTCCTCCATGACACACAATGCAATTAGGAAAGCACTGACGTCACAGCGCCTTGCGAAATCATGAATAAAACTGCATACCTTGAATGTAATCAGTTTTTTCCAAACCACAAAAATTCTCGACAAATTGATAGGATGGCATCGATACTTCACTACTAGACGATATATGAAGAAAAACTTCCATCTTTTGCCAGTATTTTAGTCTCTTTTTTTATTCTTTCTTTCTTTCTTTCTTTCTCTGGTGGCGACTTCGGGGAGGAAAAGTGTTCCCGTTTCGCCTGATTTTGTTCTGCGGTTGAAAGGAGGGAAGCGACAGCGACAGTAAGACCTTCGTCGAAAAACAAAGTTTATACCACGCCATAATCCCTTGCTTATGATTGTAAAATTAAATGAGAAATTTAAACCATAATTCATTTTCAATGTAAATACTCTACGTTCTTTTCAGATAGTCCCACGTCATAATCGAAGAAAACTTTGAGAAAATTTTCGGAATATTTAAGCTATACTTCTAACCGCAGGCGGTTGAAACTATTGAGAAAATAGGTGAGTCTTTGGCTCTCTCGTCTTTTCTTTCTTTCTCACGTCCGTTTCATATTCTTCAGTAAACTACATTATTTCTAAATTTTTTGAATAATTTACTGTTATTTATAGCGCTAACGTCATTAACAATAGGGCTGGGTTGCTCTTTACTTTTAAGGTTTTAAGAGTCGTTATAATTGCACTTTTTATCACTTATAGTAGTCTGGTCGTAAAACCGAACGAAAATCTGGAATTGTACTTGACGAAAGAATGAGAAAAAATAAGAATAAATTTGTAAGTTTTACGATTTCAAGAGGTCTGTTTTAATTTATGTAGATGTATGTAGGACTGTTTATTCCTGTTTTCTCTTTCCTGACCGTATTTGAAGATAACAGTAAAGGAAGAGGCTTAGACAAGGAGGCTAAAAGATGAAACTAATTGAATGAATGAGAAACTGAAAAACTACAGAATAAAAAAGATCGAAACAAATAATCCAACTTAAGAATAATCTCTGTTTGTTTAATCTGTCAAATGTTTGAGTCATTAGGGGAGAAAAGAAGCCGTCAGATTCCAACCATTCAGAACTTGACATCACTTGTCAAGAAAAATCTCGACGGTAGAATATGACTAGAGTCCTTAAACGGGAATCAAAGCTGGAAGAATACTTTTGGCTGTTGGAAAATCTGAAATAGGAAGCATCCTTACAGAGAACCAGACTCTGCGATAAGATCAAGAATGAGTAAGCGGTTCTCAGTGGGAGGAAAATTCGCTAGCAGATAGTTCAATCATATATTGCAAAGAACAAATAAGTACTTCTAAGTGAAGGAGAACTTGACAGTAGCTGGGACTCACGTATTACAAGACTTTCAAAAAAAAAAAACTACTCCCCATGGCATTTAAAGTACAAGTTGGAACCGGCGCAGACCATAAGAAACCACCTAAAGCTGATTAAACTGGAAAGTGTGGAAATCAGAAACAAGAGTATTGCTTTCCTTTGATTACCAAGGCAGGATACCAATGGGGAAAACTTCTCGCACTGTTGGATGGACATAATACACAAACAAGGTGTTGAAGGCATTCAAAAAATTTGAAAATTACAACCCATTAGAGATGAAGAGGATCAGCAGCAATGATTAGTAGAGAAAATCAGGAGAAGTGGGCTCTGTAAAGCTGGTATAGAATGCGATCAGGTTCTATAAGTCTTCAAAGTAAGTCATACTTCCAAATTTACCAGAGGGATGACGGATGGCAGACATTTTCTCCAATTAAACATCCATAAGACAAGTCCCCAGTTGAAATTGTTCGATCTATTATAGATAGGATGAGACCTCGAAAGATAGGAACGGTGCCTTGTTACAGGATAGAGCAAGAAATCAACATAAACCAATCATGAGTCAAATGCTGAACGCCCTTGATTCAATCAGAATGCAGTATGAGCGAATGGGGTCAAAATACATAGAAGTGTCTCTTGATTGAAAGGAGAATGAAAACTCACGTCACCATTGGATCAATCAGATCACACTATTAGACAATTTGAAAGATTCATTTTCTATTTATTGCTTTTAAAAGCTACCCAACTGATCATTATGTGAATTTTCGGCCATCGGCATTTAAAATCAAAGATTTCGGCATTATTCTGCAAAAACAAATTTCAATTCATGACACCACAAATTTTAAGATATAAAAAAAATTACAAAAATCGCTTGTTGAACAATACTATTAAATGTTTTTCAACGTTATACTGCTACGTAGTATAATTTTTGGCTACTATCAGATAAACGATTTCCAGTTTTACTGGCCCATTGTTTTATCATAAACTCCGTTAGGTCACTGATTTCATGAGTAATGTTGTACTATACGTACTTCAAGTTGATTATTAGAGCTCTATTCATGAATCACAAAAGTATGAATTGTATTCCATTTTCGTATGAAGATTGCTATTTCGGCATTCATTTCCTTTCGACAAAATAAAAATTATTTTCCAACCTAATTCGTGCTTATCATTCATTTTTTGTCATCTGCCCTCAAACAAATTCATTCGGCAAATGCCAGCAAATCACATCTCTAGTAATTACAATCCTATATAAATAAGATATTTTGAACAAAATGTCCTGAGATTGAATTGACAAAATCCTCACTGTTTACTAAAGATTTTTCGGCGAGATTATCGTGCGACCCACAACGAAAGAAGGATGAAGGAAAGATTTTTCAAGTCACGAAGTGAAGAGCAGCTGAAGAGAATACGCGCCCACGATGAATTGAGACCGTTTCCTATAAGACATCGAAATGTACGAAAACTTCTATCCTGCAATCTAAAAGGTATGATGGAAAAGCTGCCGCATGATGCAATGAAAGAGTGAGAAATGTACTACATTTGTGAAAAGCCTTTGAAAGGATCACGCTGCCTGCGTTATTCTCCCTCTTTCATGCGAGCTTTTCTTTTCATGCCTCATATAAGAGTGCTACCTACGTGAACTTAAGCTGATACATAAGGCAAATAATACTTCTTACCGCACAATTTTTCGTTGCCTTAGTAGACAAAGCGATACAAAACCTATTGACAGCGAAAACGTACCATTCAAAAGCAGCCAGAGTGTAAAGCCTATCGACATTAATTAACTGCCAAATACTCGTTTGTTATGTTCGCGGAATTGGCGCTAAGGACGCATAAATTTTTACACGCTATTCCTCGCCGCGTCGCGCACTTCTCTGTCAAGAATGCTGCATCAGTAACAATTTATCACGATTTTTTCCCCTTTTTTTCTTTCACCCCCTTTCCTTTCCTCCAGCATACATGTTTTAAGTCGACGAAAAACGTGCGCAGTCAAAAAGTATACAGATTAACCGACATTCAGAAAGGAGTATCGGATGTCGTTCTCCATTTCTCCTATTTTTCTTGTTTCTTTTTAAAGCACGAAAAACTAATCCCACACACATTGAAGAAATATATATTTCTTCGACATACGGCATTCGATATGATGCAGCTAAATAAATTGCCGAACACATATTTTTGAAGTAAAGTCTAAAGACAGAAAAATACAACGCGTGTTTCTCTTTTTCCAGTCGAAAGCGAGCAGAAGAAAAAAAATTCGAAGCAGACGTAAATTTATAGCCAAATGCTGGTATTAGCGAGGCTACGTTGTTTCTTTTTTGTTATTAGGATTCTTTGCTATTTTTGTATCGCGATATTAAGGCCTGCTCTGTATTTTATATAAACGACCTATAATACATTTTATTAAAAGGCCTCGGGTAGGCGTATATATACCGCGGCGAAAACTTTCTAAGCTCTAGGAGCCGTTCCAAAAATTAATCTCCATCTAACGTGGACAGTGTAGTCTCACTAATTACCCGCAGGTCAAGAAAACAAGAATTCTAGGTTGACTGAATAGATTTTTATATAAAGTTACGTTTGGGCACTTTCGCTGATGATGAATGGAAAATCTTTTGGTGAAAATGTTTATTTTAGCTTCTCAAAAGCACCAGAAAGGATCAAAAGGAGAACATTTTTAATTTGGTAGCAGACTAAAAATTTAGAGCGGAAAAAAGAAAAAGAAGGATTTTAAAACTGTCTACATAAAAGGTACGCGCGATATGCCCACATTCAGAAGTAGAGGCACGCACAAACAAAATTTTAAATTGAATGATAAAATCGAATACGGCCTATATGCCAATTTTGAAACGAATTCACATTTTAACTTCTATAGTATTAAGAAGTATTTCCGCAAGTTCAGAAATTTTGCACCCGTAACTCATTGTAGAACTATCGAGGTCTTCTATGACTAAAGAAATCTCCGAACATAGACACGGTACCTATTCAAAATTATAATTTTCTTAATTTCGCTAAAAAAATTGTCAAGAAGTTCCAAATAGGTCTATTTCTTCTGTCCTCCTTCAAATAAAATGTTTGGAGATAAGTTCGAATATGATGAATAATAAAAGTAGGAATTCTACAGTTGCTGAAGTGTACATCCACGACCCTGGTGGATCTCATCCAAAATCATTATCAAACTTCTTACATTGTTTTAATCGTTGTTTTATTTTTCTCTCCGTACCCAGCGTCGACAAATAATCGACGTCAAAGTGTCCAAGAACTTTGCGTCGATATATTGCTGAATTCAACCTCACGTCGACGTCAACATCAGGTCGATTTTGAGTCCTTTTCTCCAAAATTTTTCATCAACCTGAAATCGATTACTATACTTTATTGCGTTGATTTCGAGTCAATTTGTAATTCTCTGGTAATGTACACTGCACTGGTCGGATTTATATCGACGTCAATCTAGAGTCGAGGGGAAGTGCCCCATATATTTGGTGACTTTACTACTCACAGACAGAATGTGCGGTCTTAACAATTATATAATGAGCGACATTGAGAGTCCAAATAATGCTTAACGAGTACTGCAACGGTCGAATCGACGCAAGACGACGATTTTTGGTCAACGTAAAAATCTGTTTCCAAGAAGTGTCAAATCATTTTTGACCGCGATTCTGAACCCTCATTATGTGCTTAAAATCAACGTCGATTGCAAGTTTTTGCCAATGAGTGACATATAATCGACCTAGAAGAGACGTCGATTCTCAGTCGAAATCAAATTTAAAATACCAAGAGTCAACTCAATTTCTTCACCACTCCTTTCATTCGCGGACCCACCATAGTATGATGGTAATTAAAATAAGACGTCAATATCGTCATGTTTTTTTAACGGGGAACCCACTATCCCTTTTGTTGGGGGTACTTCCAGAAAATTTTCGTCCACGAGCGCGAGCGAAGTTGATGACGTCACGAGGGGAGAAGGGAGGAGAAAAATTTTTACCTCCGAGCTATATATGATAGGAGGGGGACTTGGAAAAATTTCGACCCTCTAGCCATATTGTATGATAGGAAGGGGATTTGGAAAGACGACGGCTTCTTTGAAATTGCAGCGCGTTCAAGTTGTCACGTCATGATTTTCAGGACTTGGAAAAACTTCAGGCTCTAGGGGACTCGGGACAGCGGATTCCCCGCTGCCATTGCATTCCTGCAATGGCATCCTAATTCTTTTTTTTTTTTTTTTTCTTCTGACGTAAAAATCTATTGATGACTACATTAATAACGTCATGCGCACAATACCATCGTACATTTTATAGGAAGAAAAAATCAGGTAAATTCGATCAAATTAGTTTCTACTCATAGAATTTGAAACTTTAATAAGGCGACGACATCGCGTTTCTAAGCGAGCTCCAAAACTAAAAGTTAGTTACGAGAATTCCCTTGCGGGTAAACAAAATAAACCGAGTAAATACGAAATAATCGCCCGATTTTGGTCACTTAACAACTGATAAACTAAGTTTAAATTCCGTATCTCTCATCACGTTTTTCGTTAAAACTCGCCCTCGGGTGTTTCAAGCTTATGCTCGTATGATGGTCGAGTTTACCATATTTTACGCTGTGTCGTAGATAGGAATTTCAGGAAAATTTATCTGAAGAATACTTACAGTAAATATGAAACAAGACTAGCATCGTTTTTGAAAATTCCATCGTCCTTGGATTTTTTTTTTTTTGTTTTCAATTTTACGAATTGTACGTTTTCATCTTTTTTCCATCTCTGGAACTGCAACAGAATGAGAAGACAAACTTCAAATTAGTACAGATAAGTAGAAATTATTGCTAAGTCAGAATTCATTTTTGAGCACATAAATACTCGTATAAATAAGAATCCGAATGTTTACGTCACTAGTACAATAACTCTGAGGTGACCTCTTACACGGGTATAACTACTTATGCAGTCGTAGTTTTGAATATTATCAGCGAGTTTGGTGCAACGTCAGCGACATAAAATTGTGCATAAAATAGTCCTAATAGTCATGAGAGGGCGTGCATTCTAACATCTCCCACCTGGTGAGCCCACGACCAGAGAAGAATGCTTGTTTGATCGTTCAGCTTCATGTTCAGAAGTTCAACGACTCAACTCTCAAGTATTCAGTTTTCCCCAACACCAAACTCTTAGTGGCGTGATCAGTGTTGCCAAATTTGAAGTCTGCCTAAGCGCTAATTCAAATATCAAAATATGCTAGATCGTTCTAAAAAAAAAAAGTCGATACGAAACCGGCTTCAAAGCAGAATGAAACAACTCTGGGGTATTATGAAGTGGCTCCGGAACGGTATGGAGGCGAAAACTTCGCTAATTATACTATATTATGCTGCAGCGAAGTATTAAGCAAAAAATGGTCGAATTAAATAGTAATGCTAACTCTGCTAGACATAATTTTCAATACTGTGGTACTGTAAAACTTCACCACACCCGTCCACGTTAAGAGGCTGATTGCAGCATTGATTTAGTCTACCGGTATGAAACTAAGTAGAGACGAACAAGGATGTGACCCATAATCTTCTGTTTACACGCCTAAATTGATGAGCACTAGCACTACGATTATCAGCCACTTATATATTTGCGATTTGAAACATTATCTGCGAGTTTAGAGCAACACCAGGGACAAAAAATGGTCGTGAGATCACCTGCGTTCTTACATACAGTCGATGCCGACTATAACGAGGCCGGTTGAAACGAGATTTCGGGTATTGCGAGCAGAATCCGTGGTCCCTTGCACTTGACCCATATAGGCTATGTAAATTACACCGGTTACTACGAGGAGTGATGCCGGTCTTAACGAGCTTTTCCTTATCAATTAGGTGGTATATTTTCGCAAAAATGTTACATCTCTTATCATACGAAGATTGGTTACCCTTGAATAGAATGTTGGAAACACCGGTTAGTCTGTTTTGGCCTCGCGGGAAAAACTTTTCTCCTTCTCCAAGATTCGAATTCTCTCCCCCCCCCTCCTTTTTTCAAGCGTCTTCTACATCCATCAGCATTCCTCCCCTACCTCTATCAAAAACTTGTCTGGGAGGAGACAGTTCAAAAGCTTCAGATGCACCATCAAGTATCAACAGTCGACTTGTAACATTTGAGCTACGATGGGTGGGCCATTTTATTTTGACAAGTTTTTCCAGCTTTTCACTTATGAACAGATTGTCCGAATAGCCTTTGAACGCAGCTACAAGAGTTCTTTCTATTCATTGATTACTCTCAAGTCAACCTTATAATTATAATTTGCAGTCCATCTTCTGGCAACCGGACATTCATTTTCCAGACCTGAGAATGTTCACGTTTTATATGAGGAGAGGCCTAAAGACAACGCTGGCGCTCTGGAAACAGTCGAAATAAATTCTACCTATGAAATACGTAAATATGTACAAAACTCCTTCATTCGTTTTTCTCTACTGCATTTGTGTAAGTTTTTCTATATTTTCGATATAACCGGACATAACGAGAATCTCGTTATAACCGGGGTATGTCTACTGCGAGCTTCCGGGTAAAGCGAGAAAAAGTATCAGGCCCTTGAATCTCGTTATAGTCGGCATCGACTGTACATGAAAATTATTATACGAGGTACGCGTAAAACAGTCGATGGTTGTGATTAACGAGTGGGGAGGGGAACGGCGATCAGAGAAATCGAAATCTCTCCTCTAATAATCAGCTAAAATAGCAATAAAAAAGAAAAAAAAATTGTGAAAGGTGTGAGGAGATTATTTGTTCTCAAGAGTTGCTTTGGAAACTGTCATCGCCCAATCCAGCAGCCCCTGGTTATTTTAAATCCAATTTTTGAAAAAATTGTCAAACTTGGTACAGACGATTGAAAAATGCCCCGTTTTGCTTGAGTATTGTTTTTCAAGTTTGATATTCGGCGATCAGTAATACGTACTCTGCTCCTCGTGGTTTCGTCTAGGCTTAGTTTTTGAGTATAATTAACAGAAATTAATTTGTGAAAGTGGTTGTATACTGTACCATAATTAATGTTATCTCATCGAGTGCTCAGTTTGAAAATTCAAGAGATATTACGGATTCTTGCAAGGTCTTCTTCGTGTGTGAACTCGTGATTACAATAGAATAATATGCACGAAAAGTATATAATTTACGATGTACGTGGAGTTTTATTGGAAAGAGTATTGGTGCTCATCTTTCGACTCGCATCTTGTCAAGATCTCTAATTCGTATTATTTCCAAGTATTTTCAACGCGATATGTGTACTCTTTTGAAATAATTACTACACACAGTTAAGTGTATACATAATGCCTTCAAACTTTCCTGTTCTCCTTTCACCCTGAATGTCACAGCACGAGACAAATACTTGAAAATATTACATTCTATATCAATCTATTCAATCTTGTAGATCGACCCGATCCGCCCCTACCTTTTATCGACATATTCCATTTAATTTTCAAACCTGTCGGAATGTATATTCGTTGTCTTCTGTCATTGATGTCAACAACGGGGATGGCCCCGAGCACTCTATGTGCAGTAGACAGGCACAAACCTAAAACGGATTCGAACATTAATAATTAAGAATGAGAGATAGTTAGTTCGGTAAAATAATTACACATTCGACGCGCGTGATTTTTGTTAAATTAAGAAACGCTCAATAACAATACGAGTGTTTTGTATGAAAATGCGCTTTGAGGTAAGGAGCCTTACGTAGATTTTTACCAACTGCTGTCACGCGGGGATTACATGACTGTCACTGTTTTATAGTCGTGAATCTGACTGCGGGCAAATTTTGCGATATTACGATAATTATTATTTAATCCGTAATTCGAACCCATATCAATCATCTTACGAACGGGAATTGAGATTTTGCTCTCTTCAGATTTACCTTCTTAATCTAAGAATCCACTTTCAGAAGTGTTGACGGGTGTAATAATTCGGTAAGTCGGACATTAAATGAAGTCCTTAAAATGTGGAGTTTGTAAAAAGAGGCGTCAAGCTTAACATAGTTATTTCTCTTTAGTTGGAAGTGACCCGAACGAGACTGGCATGGGTAGCAATTTGAGGAATTTCTCCGGGGTTCGAGTATTCTTTGAAATTTTTTAGAAACACTCGAAAAGTTTCCTAAAAAAAATCCACCTTTCCTATTACAATCGTCCTTTTTTTTTTTTTTTTTTTTTTGTCCATTATTTGTTCGAACATCCCTGGGGAAAATTGTGAGTTGCTGCCTCTGAAGACTAAGCTTGAAGATGTAGCACGACTCCAATAATGACTATGACTTTAATTTACATTTCGTTAGAGGCGAATCCTCCGGTACATCTCGATGTACCACCGAAAATGGGAAAGAAGAAGAATAATAATTGACTCTAGGATTTAGATAATCAGACTCGAAAAAAAAAAACGAAGGGAAAAAGTAATTAGGGTAATCCCATTTTTGAGATATTTCCTTCGTCATTTCGGGATTTTAATGATCAGACTCGAAAAAAAAAATTGAAAAATGGTCAAGGTGGGATCTCATTTTTGAGAGATTATACCCTTCGTTATTTCAAGATTTCGATCATCAGATTTCGAACGTCAAAAAAAAAAAATAATAATCAGGGAAATCGAAAATTTCAAATCCTGCGATGTACCAACAAAAAATGAGGACTCGCCACTGCCTTTCGTATTTCTATCTAAGGTGCAACACCTCTCGATGGCCCTAGCTTAATTAAGGAAATCGTTATCAAGTTGCGGATAATTTTTCCACCTAAGGCGTAAATCAACAGTCGCAGTCTGATAATAAGCGTTTATTCGGTAATATCATTCACTTACAGTCGAATATATGAATTACTCCCACGGTACGAGGTTTTATAATTAGGTCGACGAAATGATTCATATAATAACATTCAAAACTTCATTCAAGGTGCGCAAATCGTAAAGCTTATGTTAACACTGCACTGTCTCGTGTAATTGGTTTTATTGAAAAGTAAACTTTTGAATGATCTACAAATTTGTTTACGATATCAATTATGTATCAAGCTTTATGAAATATTTTGATCCAGTTTTGAGAGCACTCCACAAATCTCATCATTCGATCGACCTGCTTCTTCTAATAAAATTTTTTATGCTCACTGTTGAAGGTCTTTATACTTCGCAGGGGTATTTTCGTATAACCTCTCGAGAATTTATGCTGAGACAATGATTATTATGCCTCAGAGACATCAATTTTTTTCTCAAATTTCTATTCCATTCCTAATAGCTATTACAATTTACATTCGGCCTGTTATTATCAATTATTTTATTTTTTGTTTAACGAGCCATGTTGAGCTGAGATGGCTATCGATACGGAGAAGTACCAATATTGATAATATCTAATACCCATAGAGCAGAGAGACGGGTGAGCGCTTCTGACTTTTGGAGGTCGAACTTTACGAAAAGCGAAGTAAGTAAAAGTTTGTCACAAAATACATTGACCTGTACCTAGTAAAGTACGTAATAATTTTCTTCTCCTAATGGTACAGGAAGACTAATCCTCCCACGCACTTCAAAAGCTTTTGAGTACATACTGTATCTCCAATAAAATTCAAATTTTAGAAAGGTATCCTGAACTCTCAAGAATCTTCCTCTTTGAAGTGTAAGCAACCATTTTTTGTATGTCCATTAGGTTTAGCTAGTCTCGAATCAACTTAAGGATCATGAAAAAACTTGCCCACGAATCGATTTGCGAAGAGTGAGAGCTCATTTTCCTGGATTTCGACTGTTTCATGCTAACCAAGACCAGAGTGCTAGTGACAGATCCTGTACACTTTCGCCAGATTGTATTATCATGAAACAGATTCCCTCTCGGTGAGCCGATGACTTCGATTTTAAGTTGCCACCGAGCGTCGATCGGAAACCGAGAATTTACATCTAGATTGTGTCGATATATTGTTGAAAACGACCTCATCAACGTTGATATCAGGTCGATATGAGGTCGACAAAATGTCGCCTCCTTTTCGACATACTTGCCACATCAATTTCGTGTCGATTTTGGGTCGACTCGTCCAAATTTTTTATCGACCATAAATTGACTGCCTTTTTGTGTCTATTTCGATTCAATTTGTAGTTTTCTGGTGTTCTAAACTAGTCGACTTCAATTCGACTGAAAATTATCGTCATTCGTCAATTTTTGATAAATGGCGGTCAATCTTATAAGACTTTTCTGAATAAGCACCCTCTTAAAGTTCTAATTCGCACAGAGAGACAAATTACGAAATTGAAAATATGGGTGTGCTAAGGTTCCTCGGGCGTTTGTTGTAGACGTTTCAAGGTCGGTAAAATATCCATGTAAAGAAGGATAGGTATAAAAAAAAAACGATAACTAGGTACGGTATGCAAAAAATAAAAACTATTCTATTACTATACGAAATTAAGAGCACATGTACACTTTGACGGAGACGGAATCATTTGTCTTGTTCCGGAAAATTTATTGAAACATAAAAAGACGTTTGGAATTCATTGCTCATGGTGATATTATAGAGTTTTTTTTTAATTTTTGCTCGGTTATAACTGCAATAATTTTAAAATTATAAAATGATCCAAAGTAGAAAACAAACTTGATTTATGAATAAGAGGGATTAGGTATCGTACAATCTTACGATTCAAATTCCTAAAAAAAAGAAAAATTAGCTTACTACGCTGTTCTCACTTACAACTGGGCGTCGTTTGAAAACTTGTAGAAACAAAAAAAATATCTTTAGATCTCCAGGATAGACTCGAAGGATGTCGGTTAATTTCAGAGGACCAAAATTATTGATTAAAAAATTCATATAACCGTATACAATTTCTGTAATTTTTCAGACACTACCGTGCTGTAAATCTAAAAAAAATGACGATCGATGAGTCGAAACAGTAAAGATTTGAAATTCACCTCAATCAGGGTCTACAAAAGAGTCCCAGACCCCTCCAACTGTTCCACAGCCCTACAAACTTTCACAAAATTCATAACCGACTCCGCAGAATCTTCCATACCGCGCTCTTCAGGAAAAAAGAAACCAAATCAAGTTCCATGGTGGTCAAATGAGATCCAACTAGCCATTAAAAACCGCAAAAAAGCCCTCCGCACGTACAACTCCACTCGCACCCAATCCGACTTGATCCTATACAAAAAAGCCCGCGCGAAAGCGAGAGTCCTGGTCCGTTCCGGTAAGAAACAGTCCTGGAGTACATTTGTAGCGGGGTTGAACCATCCTGTGTCTATCTCCACCATGTGGAGAGATATTAAAAAACTCACGGGTAATGGTTCTTTTCGTTCTATCAGTCAACTAAAAACAGATCACTCAATAACCTCAGACCCCCTACTCATCTCCGAAATCCTAGCTAAACATTATACCTCAGTATCCTCCAATGCTAACTACGACTCCGACTTTTTAGAATACAAACTCCAACAAGAAAAATTTGATATATCTTTTGATCCTCCTTCAAATGAACCTCTTCCATACAACCTCCCCATCTCCGAAAACGAACTATCGAATACTATAAATAAAAATCTGAGAAACGCCTCCCCCGGACTTGACAACATTCACGCGGCCATGATAATCCAAACTCGCTCACTTATCTTCTTTCTTTATTCAACTCTATTTTTTCACAAAACACCTATCCTATCTTCTGGAAAACAGTCATCATTCTTCCCATATTGAAACCTGGCTCGGACCCTCTCCTCCCTGCCTCATATCGCCCCATAGCTCTTTCTAGCGTTCTTGGCAAATTATTTCAAAAAATTCTGAACAAAAGACTCTTGTGGTATCTAGAATCCAATAACATCCTCTCTCCCTTCCAATATGGCTTCAGAAAAGGACGAAACACTATACAACCCTTGTATGATCTCCAATCTCAAATCAACGATGTCACCAATAACAAATCCTCCCTATACTCTATCTTCTTTGATCTCCAAGAGGCCTTTCCCCGGGTATGGAGACACCTCGTCTCTACCGAACTTCACGAAATTGGTCTCCGAGGCCATAACATCCTACAAACTTTTCTCAACGACAGAACCCTTCTAGTAAGAATCAATAACATAACCTCCCCTCCCCTTCCGGTCCAAAATGGAGTCCCTCAAGGAGAAGTCTTCAGTGTCTTACTTTTTCTAATAGCAATAAATGATATTACCAAATGTGTAACCCCCCCCCTCACCCAGCGTCTTTTCGCTGATGACTATAACATCACTATCCGTTCAGCAAATCCGCAAAGAGCCCACAGACTCCTACAGGATACCCTTAACTCAATCACTACATGGACATCAAAAAGAGGATTCAGATTTTCTTCCTCAAAAACCTACTCAGTTATTTTCAAAAAAAGAAATCCTATCCCCTCCTTACCTCCTCTAATTCTACAAAACTTCCAAATCCCATCTCGTAACTACGGCAAACTTCTCGGCTTACATTTTGACCAAAAACTTACCTGGGCCCCCCACATTAAAACCCTCAAAGCCAAATGCACACGCGCTCTAAACATGATAAAATACATATCTCATCCATCTAAAGGCTGCGACAGAAAGTTACTTCTTCTTCTATACAAAAGTCTTATTCGCTCAAAATTAGATTATGGTTCCCCGATCTACAACACAGCAAAAAAAACCGTCCTTGCCTTACTCGACCCCATCCAGACATCTTCTCTCAGGATTGCCCTAGGAGCTTATCGCACCAGCCCCAAACTTAGCCTATGTGCAGAAGCCCCAGATCCTCCCCTTCACTTTCGAAGGCTCATCCTAACCTCCAACTTTTCATCCTCTGTAGCACAATTCCCACAACTTCCAATCTTTAACCGAATCTTTCACCACAATCACAACCAATCCTCCACCAAACATATTCGCCTTCAATTCAATCACCTGATCAACAAACCGTTCATAGCACATCCCCTAGAACCCATATACACAACCTTCCCCCCTTGGACCTTCCCTCAACCTAAAATACGCCTAGATCTCACAGAATCCCAAAATCTGACAAACCTGGTTTTACCCAACATATCAACCAACTACTTCAAGAATACCCTGACCATTCACTTTGCCTCACCGATGGGTCGAAAACATCTACTAAAGCAGCTTACGCATACTCCATCGACGGGGAAATATCTTCTCATCGCATCCGAAATATAGCCTCTATTTCTACAGCCGAACTGATGGCCATTTTTTCCTGCCTTTCCCACCTCTCTCAACTACCCCCAAACGGTAAATTCATTATTCTCACTGACTCACTTTCTTCACTCCACTCCCTTACAGACGCATACAACTCTAACCCTATAATCCAACGCATCTTCCTCACACTACACACTTTGGAATCAATCAACACTCAAATTATCTTCATATGGATCCCTGGACACACCAATTTCCCCGACCACGACGCAGTTGATCAAGCCGCTAAACAAGCTACCTCCCTCAGTCAAATAACTCAAATAACTGATAATTCACCCCTACCAACTCTAGATTACAAAAATTACTATCGTTCTCTCATCACACAATCATGGAACACTCTTTGGGAAAATCAAACAAATAATAAACTTCTCAGTATCAAAAAAAACCCGGTTCCTTGGGTATCCTCCATTCAAAACACAAGAAGAGAAGAAGTAATTCTCTCTCGTCTCAGAATTGGTCACACAAAAATTACTCACACCCACCTCATCAGTCCCTACATCCTAACCCCTCCCTCATGTCCCCACTGTCAAAAAGACAAATTAACAGTGGAACACTTTTTTTCATGCCCCAGACTTTTACCCCTTCGCTCTTCTTCGGATACCCCCTCTTCACTCACCCAAGCACTCAAAAACAACCAGACAAACTGACTTTTACGCTCACATCTGAACACATACATCGACTATACCTCTACAACCTTCTACATATACACATTGTAAACTTTTACACACCATTACCTGGAGCAGTTACACTCGACATTATATTCCATCCTCTTATCTTTCCTCACTTTTCGTTACTCTACCAACTTCCTTAAAACCTCCCTTTCTTATGTGTTACTTATAATATTCATAACTTTTGTAACGCCGAGCCAATAGCCCTCGTGCAGCTCTAGTGCTCGTAAAAATAAAAAAAAAAAAAAAAAATAAAAAAGAGTAAAGAAGGGGAAAAACCTCGATATTTTTAACCTATTCGGTCGCTTAAAGAGACTCTTGGAAAATGTTAAATTTCTGCTCCTCTCTAATAGGCTTTGAACAGCTAAGAGGCCGTCGCCAAAATCATTCCCCCTCTAAGAGGAAGATCGATCCTCGCTTTTCTTTGTTTAGTACAGTCGTGAATGTGTACCGACCTCATAAATTTACTATGACGCCATTGTAGGGCTTTCCGGACTTGACCTTGGACTAGAATGTAATTTCGCAGTAACCTCACGATGTGGTCTTTATATGCTTTCTCAGAGTTGAAGAACTCAATTAAAGTTCGACTATAATAGAAACAAAAGACGTCCTGAAATTTTTGCACACTTCAGTAACGGGGATGGTTTTGGCGACTGTCTTATACGCGAGCCTGTAGAGATGTGTGCGCTCTCCCTTCATTTGCTCTCATAGATTCATTAACGTATTTTTTGGGGTAAATCTTCCAACTTTTTTTGTTAATGTTATAACTTTGAGAGTCACACGTATGTGTTTATGAAAGCTCGATTAATCGAGTTTATAAAACCTTGACGATTTATTTTTGAGTTTGTTCCTCTTTTTCGCTGCAATCTTAAACATTCTTCCAAGCTTCTGAAGTGGTCAACAATGAACCAAAATTTCTTTTTCAAGAAGTCCTACTCCGAGTCGAGGCCTAATTTTTTTCAATATCGTTCAGTAAGGTTATAATCAACAAATTCATTTATCTCCTATCAAGATCATTTTGTTATTATAGACTCATTCTTGCTCAAACAAAAAATATCTTCTCGCGGGTCTAACCTTCGTTACATACGTAAAGTGTAGCAAACGGATGTATTTCTACAAGTGTTGGACTATCGACAGACCTTTAAAGTCTGTCTTAGAGGGTCGCATCCGAATTCAATAATTAGTATGTACCGGCAGACACTTGCGGTCGTGTTGCCACCCTTGTAATGTAAACTTTTAGTTATAGTAGGTGTGAACTGTTATTAGCAATCAGTCAGAAGCTTATCGTTGGCACTATTTACTAAACAATTACCGTACTGTTTCGGAGAGTCATGCTCTTACGCATCGCCCATTCGCGTACATACCGCACCGTTTACCACTTGAGCGCCACTTACCGTCTCCATTCGTATCGCAGGTCTGTGTAGTACACGGTGGTGCCGGTAATTAAAATATTTGCAACTGACAGTCAATTATACCGTATAGTTGTGATAAAGCGATGCGTGAATACTGCGAAATTCGCCTTTTGCCCTCTGTTTGAGTACAATCAGATACTAAGTTCCATACACCTAATTGTTTCGAGCTCCATAAATTGTTCTTTCGTGATCCTATTAATCCTATCCAGATCGATTTCGCAAAACGCATCTATACACGAGCTTACCGTCTGAATCGATACGACCGACTAATGCGAGAGTCGATTACTATATCATGTGCTCTATTCTACGTGATTTGGTTAAGTGCTTCGGGCGCCTTTGAATTTTGCACTGGGTACATTTTATCATTTTTTTCTTCTAATTGGCAACGAAGAAAATATTATAATAATTGGAATTTGTTTTTCTATACTGTCATTAAGATATCGCGAAATTAGATATCATGGAACATTATCTTTCACGTTAAATGGTTTTTAATTATGATAGCCTTTATTGGCGGTGTGTACACGTAATCTTAATTTCATTCTTCATTGTAGGCCTAGGTGATTATCGTGTGCGTGTACGTGCACCCATGTTCGGTCGAGTCAGTAGCGCAGCGAGAGTTGTCCATAATGAAGAGGAGGTACTTACTGGCGTACTATTGCACCCCCAATGTCCGTAGGTTGAGAGCCTCTTTCCGCCATAGGATCCATTATGTTTAATATTCGTTCTCAAATAATGTGCAAGACGCTAATTTACACATTTAAGACCCCGACTCAGCCAATGAGAAGAGTAATGACAAGAATTGACCTGCCTTTTAAATTGGCGAGACTGAACTTCAGACTTGATTTAGGTTGAAAGAACATATTGAGAGGAACACGGCTTTGATTGAGAACGACCACGAGTTCATCCGTGGAACTGAGCTCCTCTTGCACGTTTATACCGGAGAGGGTTGGCTGTTGAGAACCATGGCATTGCTCGCCACTATCGTCTTCTTGATGACTTATTCTTCGTCTAGCTACCCTGGTGGTGGTAGATCATTTTCAGTTTTTTTCAAAGTGAGTGCCAAAGTGACTGATCAATCTGATCCGACCGCATGTATTACACCGGCAACGCCCTCTTTCGCCGTCCTCTTTCGGCGAATATTCCTGCATTGCTATTATCTAGAGCGCGCCATAGCGTGCGATTCTCACAAGATGTTTCCCAGGCTTTATCAATTTTAGCTTGTTTCCTCAGTATGTGATACTGGTGCTTGTATCTTCGGCGGTTTCCGCCGTCGCTCGGGCACCTTCTTGCAACTCTCGTACAAGAGGTGTCATCCATCCGCTAGGGTTCGAACCCCCAAAAAAAAAAATTAGTTTTTCGCCTATATCGCGCGAAATTGAAATTTTATTGAAAAATGTTTCGAGCAAAAGTTATTCCTCGTTAAATTTCATACCAAATAACATATACAATTTTCAGCCTATACAAATTAGCGCCTTTGCAAAGGCCGTTCAAAAGAGGACCAAAATCAATTTTTCCATATAGTATCTCACAAAATTGAAATTTTATTGAAAAATGTTTCGAGCAAAAGTTGTTTCTCGTTAAATTTCATACCAAATAACGTATTTAATTTTCAGCCTATACAAATTAGCGCCTTTGCAAAGGCCGTTCAAAAGAGGACCAAAATCAATTTTTCCATATAGTATCTCACAAAATTGAAATTTTATTGAAAAATGTTTCGAGCAAAAGTTGTTTCTCGTTAAATTTCATACCAAATAACGTATTTAATTTTCAGCCCATACCAATAAGCGCCTTTGCAAAGGCCGTTCAAAAGAGGACTAAAATCAATTTTTCCATATAGTATCTCACAAAATTGAAATTTTATTGAAAAATGTTTCGAGCAAAAGTTGTTCCTCGTTAAATTTCATACCAAATAACGTATTCAATTTTCAGCCTATACCAATTAGCGCCTTTGCAAAGGCCGTTGAAAAGAGGATCAAAATCAATTTTTCCATTATAGTACCGTATCTCACAAAATTGATATTTCATTGAAAAATGTTTCGAGCAAAAGTTGTTCCCCGTTAAATTTCATACCAAATAACGTCTTCAATTTTCAGCCTATATCAATTAGCGCCTTTGCAAAGGTCCTTCAAAAGAGGACCAAAATCAATTTTTCCATATAGTATCTCACAAAATTGAAATTTTATTGAAAAATGTTTCGAACAAAAGTTGTTCCTCGTTAAATATGCTATAAAAAGAGTTATTCAGCCTTTAGGAGATTCTTTTTTAATAGCGGTTTAAACACTCCAGGATTCAGTCTTTTATTTATATCTTGTTTAATTGAAATTTGATTAAAAAATGTTTCAGACAAAAATTTTTCCTCGTTAAATTTCCTACCATATAACGTATTTTATGTTCAGGCCTAGGTCAATTAGTGCCCCGGAAAAGCCTGCAAAGGCCGTTCAAAAGAAGACCAGAATCAGTTTTTCCATATATTTCTCAAAATTGAAATTTTTTATGAAAAAATGTTTCAAATAAAAGTTTTTCCTCGTTAAATTTCCTAATCAAATGAGCTATTCAGCTTTCAGGATAGAGCAAATAGTCTGCAAAAAAGGGCTTTCGATGTTGAAAATAATATAAGGATGTGCTATATTTTTCTTATGTTCAGATAGTTTTGTTGCTGATTAATGGAAGTCTTGCATTATTACAGATTGTAAGGATTTTTTTGTACCAGTAATAGAAATATTGAAAATATGAAATAATTGAATGAATATTTTTCTCATATTCATGACTCACATTGTACCTAGGTATTGAAATACAAGCAATTAAAGTCGCGTCGTATCAAAGACTCTGCAGCAGCTGCAATATACTCTCTGATCTATGGTAGTACAAGAGCCAGGCCACTGAACAAATTTCGGTTTCAAGTTTTCGTGAAAAAAGTCCTCCGGAAAGTAGACTTGGCCTCTCTACCTCCCTCTGAAGACCGTGCACGGTTTCATTTATACTGAGTTTGCCACCCAAGTACAATTTTGGCTTGGTCATGAAAAAGATCCATTAGAATGGTAATGGAAGGTAATCGATGTGATATTGGAGCCTACAACAATGAACGAAGCCACAGCGCCGCGCCAGACCACCTTCTACAACTTATTTCTAGTAGGTGCGCCAAAAGATGTAGAAATGCTTGTAGCTGCCAAAAATCAGGTGAACAACAAATATTCCATAGATGAAAAAGGGTAAAAAAGAATACTTTAGTCATTCCGACCTCGATGATGAAGAGGTACTATTCAAAATGTTGGTCAGTTTTTCATCAACGGAAGAACCAAATTCACCTCGCTTATTCTTTTCTTATAGTGTTTAACCATCTACACTATACTTCTCCAATAACATAGTTTCATGCCTTAACCATAAGTTAGTAGCCTATTGTTTGAATTTTTGTTGAAAATAGTTGTTTTTTTTTCTTCCTAGGATTGAAATGTTCACCAAAGTGTCTTGGGCAGACTTGCCCAATGCTGGTGGAGTATTCGAGGTAGTAGACGTCATTTACGACGACTTGTAGGATGTATAGCTGACCATGAGTCCAGTACTGATGACAATCCCTCAGGAATCACAGGCAAAGAGTATGAACATTGAATACGTTATTTGGTATGAAATTTAACGAGGAACAACTTTTGTTTGAAACATTTTTTAATCAAATTTCAATTTCGCGCGATACAGGCGAAAAGCTAATTTTTGAGGGGTTCGAACCCCCATAAAAAAAGAAGCTCCTGGGAGAAAACGTGGGATTTTTAGTATGTTGTTCAGGACCACATCCTGAACCATTTTCAGCGAAGAAACGTTTGCTCTAGCTAAATATTTTTTTTTTTCTTATTTGCCTACTCTAGAGTCATCAACATATATTCTGGTTAATGGTCGAACCCTTTTATCCGTTACAATATTTAAATCGAATCCTGCAAAAGAGCAAAAATAATTAGTGAGTAAAACAGAGACTAATGAATTCTGGACGGATGGACTTTTTAACGTTGTGAATTACGACGAGTTTGATGTCACCTATGAACTCAGAGTAGTACTGAACAACATTTCGAAATACTTCATTTTTCACGCGAGGAATTCTATAAAGCTTTACAGACAGCACTGATAACATATGGACCGTAAACCTTTATAATACGATTCTTATAACCTTTGAACGTTATACCATGAGTTTCAAATTCTCGACAACATTTAATGAGTGTATGTGTTTAATAAAGTCTCAGATTCAAGATACGTGTACAATAATCGTCGTATTATCCGAGAATGAAACCTATCAAGCGAAGAACTCATGTATAATTACACGTAGGTATACAAGATATAAAAATCTCTTAAACACGATCATTTCTCTCTATTGAAATTCTCATGCATTACAATACTATATAGGTACGCGGCAACAATAATATATATTTAATTTACAATATCGTAATCTCTAATTTGAATAATACATTCTCGGCTGTCAACGTATTCGTGGACATTCAAAGCCACCGCGCCTGTAAAATACACGTATACGTACGGCACGTCGTCGGACGTCATCGTAAACCATTATACATATATACGAAAACCACTTTTCGAACCGATTATTCATAAAAATTGACAATAATATATCCTCGCGAGGAATGCGAATATACGGTAAAATACTCGTAATTTCTGTAAATACCCCCTCGTAGGGTATTATCATTCCCGTTACCGTACAACGCCCGACTACGTGATCGGATTTCCGAGCAAAGAAGTTGCGCTAAAAGTTGAAATTATTTCCCAATTCGCTCTAGTATATTCGTCGGCGACTTAATCACGTGAAAAAAATCGTTTATTATTAATAACTCGACGATTAAAGGTTACGGTTCAGATTATTATTGTATCGCGTATCAGAAGTTCGTCAACGGCGATCGGGGCATTTGACCTATTGGTCAATATCCGATTGAAATACGCGGTACGTTGACGTGGACCGCCTTGCATCGCACCAGCGTTTTATCTACTGTTTATATGGTAGTGCAATAAAATGCAGTAGAATGAAATAAGATTTGAGGGTGTACCTAGAATCGGATTGCAAAACGTGTTCGCTGGCCTTCACTACGATCAGTCATGATCACGCTTTTTCAGACGTGTAGGAATACAATGTCGAGACTCGGTACTCCGAGTGTATTCCATCTCACCTGCCTATAGTATGGGATAACTAAATAGAAGTAATGAACTCTATGAACCGGTTATATTTGACGATTGAAAAACCAAAAAAAAAAAAAAATCAAAAATAATATTTGCGGACTTCGTACAGTGTTTGTGAAGTGCACGCACTAATTAAAATCGTATTAATATTATAACGAGTTTTATTCGGATTCGTAGACGCGTGCGCAGCAAACTATAGGTATTTAAAGTGTGTACAAATATAACTCGAGTGCGTTAACGAGCCGAAGTATACTGTAACCGTATTTTGGGGCAAATGTTAATCATAATTCACGAATATTTGAGAGTAAATAGGGCAAGAATGACGTAAATGTGTGATTGTGTTTACTTCTCTATAGGTGAAAGTTCGTTAGGTAGAATGGCGTGAGAAACACTTTTTTGGCCCCGGGGTTGATAATTGTCTTAGTCATTTTGGAACATATAGTTAACGAAATTCGAGTTAAAAATTGTCAGCATACACAATACATTATAATAATATTCGTCACGAGTTCGGCTAATGATCGTTAATGGATGTCGAACTTATCTCTAGATGGTTTTTTTGAAGACTGGAATTGTAGAAAATGCTAATATTACCTAATTTTCTTCGAGCTTGCCGCAAACTGAACTGTGTTTAGTATCGCCAAGGCGAACGACGAAAAGATAATTCTAAAAATCGTCGATTGCAACACTGTGTGAGGCGTTGATGAAGAAAATTGTGTCTTCGTGCGGGAGTTGACGAAACTTACGAGTACAAAATGTGATTTTTGCTGAATACTTGGAGGGTACACTCCGAAGAGTAAACGAAAGAAACACTGCAAAACCGCAACATTTTGAAAACACACGAGCGCTTTTTGCTAAACAGCCATTCCAAGAGACGGAAAGCAACTGAACCCAACACCAACAAGAACAAGTAACATGGAAAGAGATCATGACTGAACTAGCGAGTCATCAAAATGTAAATCATTCTCATAGGCTAATTCAATCAATCCCTCCTCAGGAATATACGTACCTGTTCAACACGGTGACGTCTTATTATTCCGGTGTCTAAAAATTTCAATTTCCTCCAGAGCCATTCGTTTAAAGTACGAATTTTCACCATTGGATGAGGAGTTCGGACCCCTCTTTAAAACTATGGCTTTTTTTGATTAAATGGTCAGCAAAGGCCGACTCACCCTCTTTTCTTTTAATCCACGCTTTTTTGTGCTCATCGACTCTAATTTGGAGTTGGCGGCTAGTCATACCTATATAAACTCTAGGGCAATCATCACAGGCTACCCTATAAACACCCCCCCCCCCCCCAAGCATCGGAATGGGGTCTTTTAATTTGACAAATAAGCTCTTGACCTTATTTATATTGTAAAAAGCTGATCGAAAGCCAAAGGGACGGAGGACACGGCTCGACTCCGAAGAAAACTTGCCCAGGAACGGTAGCCTGATCCACCGTTTCCTACTATCAAGGTGCGAATCCCGGAGAAGTGTGGTCATAGAGTCGAGACTTTTTCTTGTAAGCCTCCTACTAACCATAAGATGAACGTCCAACTTGACTTGGTTCACTCGGGCGAGGTGCTTTATAGTCACGAGTTTCTTTTGGAATGCAGCCTGACTCAGGAGGATGTGGGTCAAGCGAAATATTAGGCTATTGAATGTAGCCATTTTGTGGGCAACAGGCACGAAAGACGACCCGTGGATAGCGATATCGGTCGATGTATCTTTTCGGTAAATCCCGAATTCTTGGACACCGTCAATGACGGGAATAGTCAAGTCCAAAAAATTTATAGAAGAGCCACCAACTTCCCGTGTAAATTTGATGGAAGGGTATAGGCTATTTAAATAAGCAACAAACGCAGTAAGGAGTTCTGCGGGAGCGGTCCACGCACACAAGATGTCGTCAACGTACCTGTGCCAATAGAAAACGTTGCCCAAAACCACCCGGCCCGAAGAGAATAAGTCAAGCTGAAATTTGGACACTAACACCTCCGATATGAGAGAAACCAAATTGGACCCCTACCTCTTCGGGAAACTCAAAAACTTCCCATCAAATTTACAAAAGTTAGGGGACCAACAGATTTTCAATAAGTAAAAAAATTCACTCATTTCCTCATTGGAGGCACCAGATTTAACAAGCAAGTCTCCTATCCGTTGGATAGTGATAGCCTTAAGGATGTTGGGAAACCCGAAGGGGGACATACATCCTTCAATTTGTCCGCTAGGATATCCGATTTCAAAACTGAATCCCTGACTCCAACTCCACTCGAGATTTAAACCACCGGTCTAAGAATTTAGCGAGAGAGTAGGAAACGAACGAGACGACCGGCCGCATAGGAATATTTTCTTTATGCACTTTGGGTAACCCATAAAGGAGGTGAGGAACCGGATTAGGTCCCAGAATGGCCTTCTTTGTGAGAGGGCTTTTAATGATGACTTTACTATCGTTAATGAGACTCCGGACTTCTTTGACAAACTTAGGAAAACTGAATAGGGCATTCTCCTGAGCCCCACATTGAACAAGCACATCGTAACCTTGGAGATATAAAAGGATTTCTCCACAACTACGACGGCATTCTCTTTGTCAGCCTTTGTAATAATTAGACTCTTATCTTTGATCTTCCTCCTCAAACAACTCCCCTCATTACTTATACTGGGGAGGGGAGTGCTGCGGACCATTTCAGCACATTTTTTCTGGATATTAACTCCAGGCCTGATTTTATCGGCCACAACATTGGCCAATGTCTCCTGATTTTTAAGAGGGGGTAGCCCGAAAGAGGGTTACCTCATCACGACTGAACTCAGTTTTGCTGTGATTTATGATGCGTGGCTGGAACTGATGGATAACAGCATCGTCAACACGGTCTATTTCACTAACTTTAGACTTCGAACTCTGGAGGGAGGAAAGTTTACGATTTTTCTTAGCTTTCAAATTTTTTTTTTTTTTCAACTTACAAAAACGTATCGATTCAATTCGAACGTTGATACCTTGAGTCTTTGACCGAAGGACTCATAGTTCAGCAGACTAATTCACAGGAATGGAAGCTTGTTCGCAAGTCGAAACAAGAATTTATGCGTCCTTTGTTCTTCCATAATCTGCACTCTCAACAAACATTTGTATAAGAGACACTTTGCAAAAGGAAAATAGATCTAGTGTTAGTTTGACATTTTTCTAAACGATTAAAAAAATTACCTAAATTTTGTGTATAATTTTTGACACATTTCATGTTAGGGTGGGTTTACATGTTGAGTCCATTTTTGGTATCGTTAATATCTTGAGTTCCTCCTCCCCCAACCCTTGACTTATCCAGAAATCATCGAGTTCTTCAGGCCTTGCATATAGCATGGCTTGGCATGTGTTAGGCTATATTAGGCTATACTAGGCTTAAACTATGCTTAGCTTATAATATACTACACTAGATTAGCTCTATACTAGGTCAAGGCATCCTCATTTCGAGTTCCGCAATCCAGCATATCGTCGTCTTCGGATACAAACCTCGTAACTCCAATTTTTGTCGAAAATAAGATTTTAGCACCGCCTGGTGGAGGAAAGGAACACGCATCGTTAACAGTAATCTTCTAACTAATTGAAAGATTAATGGTTAGGACAAAAATTGAAGAAAACCAAACTCGTAACTCGGTTTTTCTACATTCTTTGCATACCCTTCGGTAAAATCTTGAAAATTGGGGTCACAAGGTTTGTCTAACAGGAAAAAAGAAATGGAGTTACGAGGTTTGTATCCGAAGGCGACGATATAGTAAGGTCTAAGGCTGGGGCCTAGCTTATATTATACTAGGCTACACTGGATCAGAGCTTACAGTACTAGATTATATTAGCCCTACTCTTGGCCTAGTATGGCTTAGCATATAGAATACTAGGCTTAAATTAGGCACAGGTTGCCACCTAATCCATAAATCTGCAAGTTCCTAAGAGAAAAAGAGCAGAATATCGATGACGTCACATTCAGATTCAAGTTGATGACGTCACAGACAGCTTCAACGGATATTGATGACGTCACAAGGAGGTTTAAACTATAGTTGATGTCTATAATTATTGTGCCTTTATTCACTACCAAAAATTCGCTAGTTTGGGACTGGGTTTCTTCTTTTTAATGTCTTCCTCTGATGGAAATCTGCGAGTCTAAGTCCGAGTACCGAGTCGATCTCTTATTCAACACAGCCTACGTGATCAAATTTGGAATAAAATTTAAACATATAAAAAAGACAATAAAAATGATCTTCATTCATTTGGCTCCGCCAGAAGGAAGAGAAAGAAAACAACGAAGACGAACAGAAAAGGGAAGAAGAGGCGAAGAGGAGAAATTAACAGAAATTAAAGAAAGGTCAAAAAGGTTTGCTCACAAGGAACGTGACCCGCATGACAATCATAAGATAGCAGGAAACCAAATATGTCGTCATTCCTTCTTACGACAGCATGCACTTGAGAAATTAGAGACGTCACTGTGCTTTGGGAGTAAACAAACCTCTCTTTGAAACAGTCTTGAAGAGAGCGCTGTCTAAAAAAGGGCGGAAAGCTCACGGACGCGATGAGGCAAGGTGGCGTCCTGGCACCTTTCCTTCCTTATGAGTACCTAACAACCGAGCTGATAAGACAAAAATTTGTGTGATCGGGGCATCGGTATCAAATATGTTCATCGTACTGATAAGGGCTTGTTCGCGCCTGAAATGTGAAAAGGGAGTGTGATTGCAATGAACTAGTCCAGAGAAATTGATACGCGCAAAACTAGGAGTCTCCAATCGAACAGTGGAGCGAACCAGGTGACCCCATTACAAACTATTCGCATGGAAACATAGACGATGTGAACAAATTTAGTTACTTTGGCAGTATTGTCACTTTGGATGGCTCACACCCATGCTAAAATCATTCACCGATCACGCAAACCACCAGTTGCTGTATTTAAGCTCGGGAAAGGATCTTCAACAATCCGGACTTAAGGAAGGAGAGGTACGAAATTTGGGTATCGCCTACAAGAGTATACGGTTCCCAGACCTGAACGCTATACATATGTTAGAAATTCCTTCAGCTTCACCTACGGAGAATATTAAGGGTCTAATGGACGGATTTTTAAGCTGGTAGACTGCGAATCGATTGAACATTTGATAACGCGCTCGATGAGATGTAAGTGGAGCACTAATATTGAAAAAGGGTTTTCCAATTGTACAAATGTCTGTCACAGACTATAATATTCAAGCGATATTGATAGACTAGAAGTCGATATACGCTGAGTGTTGACCGACGTCAAATGCCTCATGGGGATTTCTTTTGACGTTCAATTTCGGTACACAGTACACCCCCAGATAGATACCAATTCGAAACTTGATTCTGCTCCTGGAGGAGTGCAGTCATTGCTTAATTTATGCTCTCAAGACAAGAAAATCTGCCTTTCAATTTGCAGAAGGAATGCATGGAATGCCAATAGAAAACCCACTATCGCCATTGGTGACAGACTTCAACGTTCAAGCCTTCGGAGAAAAGTTGTCGACGGTGACTTCTATTTCTGGAATGAACCCGATCCTACCATCTACCAAGTCGATCGGTAGTACGCTTCAATTCATTCTCAAAACTAATAGTAGACACTTCGATGTTATTGACCTCACCATTACCCTTCAGGACATGACTGGTCTCAAACCCCTTACAAGATCTAACGGAAACCTACTTACACCGCACCGGTCTCACCATTCATGGCGTCAACCCGGCGCAAACATAATTATCACCTTACCTATATATCATTTTCCCTTTAACTGAGCTCAAAAGGCATGCGGTCATATTGATACGTATCAAAAATAAGATCCACCATCAACAATTTCTCGCCTTTTCTTCTCTCGCTCTCTCAGCCAGGATGGAAGAAATGGGCGAGCCTCCCTTTCTTGAGACAAGTCTTGTAACAGTTGACTGGAATATTTTAGAACGCGGGCTTTCAGACCTTAAAGAGCTTCTTGTGTGTCAAGGATCCAATCCACCTCCTTGAGAAAACAGACACGTCTAATATAAATCCTAAATATTGCGAAGTTCATTTTGTTCGGACATACCCACAATGAAGAGAGGAAAAAAATGTAATACAAATCGACCACAAAATGTCAAACTTGTTGTTTCTTCGTAATAAATGATTACTTCATAAAGTTATTAACTGTTGAGTACGAAATTTATCGATGAGTTCAGCAACCGCAGCCACACTCGAACGCAGAGAGAGTCCGGAAGATCGACGACCGGAAAGAAGTAGACAGAACAAAAGAATACCGCACGTGAGACGAGGAAAATGGAGAGAAAAATATTGCGGACATACTTTCCATAAACTTTCAATATTTCTATCGGTAGGAGTTTCAATTAATTTATCGTCAAATACTACTAGTGATTCACGAGTTCGAGATCACGACCGACACGAATTTTCGTTACGCACTCTTCTGCAGGCTGCACAATTCGGAAGTTAGGATGTACTGTTGCGACGACCGGAGAAGCTCTATTTCAAATTTTATCTCCGACTTCCTCGACACGTACACGGACACTCGGGTATAGAGTTAATTGTGTATAGGCTACCTTTGAATGCGATTAGTTGGAAGTCTTTTACCTTTAAAAACAATATCACTTTGTAAAAGAAAAGGAAAAAAAGAATGTTACGTCAACGATGAATTGCAGATGAAGAAGATAAATGGGACTTCCTTCCTCTCGGTGCGTCGGTCGGATAATCGAGAGAAAGTTGATTAAAAACTTGGTACTTTTTGAGAAAATAAATTGGCGAAAAATGATACGAATAGAATGAATTCAGGTATCCAATAAAATATATTCGATAAAAACGTAGTCGAGTGCGAATTTCAGGATCGTGGTAATAAATAATTTTCTCATCGATAAATTCGCGGAACCTGTTCGAGACGAGAACACGTGTTAACGGGCTTACTTCACATCGAAAAGATCGATGATGCGGCTCAACTTCACGCCGCTGTAAATAGCCGAAGTCATTAACGCCGTAATGTTGATTAAATTGTCTGAAAAGCAGAACGTCATGATATGGGTTTTTAGTACCACAAGGTAATACAGGAAACGTGCAATACCGTACAGGTAAAGTCATATACCTACCTGAGACAGCGCGCGTATAACTTCTACATTCCGTATCGTTTTATATAAATGGTAATTATAGAATTACGCGGACGCCGTACATCATTCAGCTATTAAGAGGCTCGCAATTATGTAGGTCCGCGTAAAAACATTTTCATCAATTTGTAATCGATTAAAGAATAAATTTCTCCGTTTAAAGTAAGTATTATAAAATTGCGTTGCCCAATAGATATGCCATCCTTAATCGATCACCGAGTTGTTTGACGTTTTGAGAGAAAAAAAAAATGATTCGTTTTAAGATTGTGAATTTTAATCACATTACGGTAATATGGTATTGCGAAGCCTGCGCGCGTACGTACCTAAAAATTTCGTAGTGTTCGATCACGATTTGATAATTAGAGGAGTGTGAATATGGATTTTAAATGCACGATTTTAATGCGCGAATATAACGTGAGAATGAACTCTGTCAGTACATATCTTTGCAGAAATCTTCGATTGTTTCATCAGAGGGCATCTACTCAAAAAGAAGATCCCGCGTCCGCCCAGAAACCAGTCAGATTACAAAAAAAAAAACGTCACTCCTGATCAGTAAAAACGGTTTCGCAAACAAGGGTCATAATTTAAACTGATTTGAAAAAACGGGAATTTTTTATTGTAGTCCCGATGTTACTCTCGATATCGCTTTCAGAAATTGGTATACACGTGCGCTTTCAAGTCAGTTTGAGCGATGTGGTCGAGAATACGTGTTGGCCTATAAAAGTCGAAAAATGGGCGGGCGACGCGACGGGGGCCCTTTCAAACCAACCGGTGTACTTGTCTAGCCTTTGGATTTTGAAAATAATGGATTCTCTCACCCGGACATCGGCATCTTTCTTCCAGTGGTTCATGAATAGTTTCGATGCTTTTACAAACGTTTTTTTGTCACGAAAAGTCTGTATATCCGCTTTTAAGGGACCGCACTTGTTTCCTTTTATTAGTGATTTTCGAAAAACAGGGAACCTATTCTATGGGGCATTTTTTGAAAAATTCACCGTGCGCCGTCCAACTAAAAACTTGACGACGCATAGTGGAATGAAATGCTATTCTAGCTGGCCAAAATTTGAAAATCGAAGGTATGTAAACAGGTGCAAATTATCTTGTTTACATTTTAGAAACGTTCCGACCCCCCTAATTCAATAATGAAACCGGTTTTTGTGGATGTGCATTGGTATGAGCAGCGTGGCAGATGTACAAGCCAACAACCATTTGTTCTTGTTATTTCAACAGAACACTCGGTCATTTTATTCCGGAAGCACGTACAGTAGAACCCCGCTATAACGTATCTCAAGGGACCGGTAAAATTGCTACGTTATAGCCGAACTACGTTACAACCAAATTGCGAAAAAAAAAAAAAAATACGAGAAATGTATTTAAAGTACAATGTAGGCTAGGTACTATATGTATAGCATATTATTATGTACTACGCTTACACGAAGAAGTCGGTAATTTTTTTTGTTTTCGCGAATTTATATACTGAGTTGAGAGAGAAGATGCAGTCCTATTGTTGAGATTTCTATCTTCTTCGCAAGTCTGACTTGAAAAAACGTGCATTTTTCGACTGATTTTAGCATGAATTTTACGTGATACCCGGGTTTTGACTATGTTATTTCAGACTTTTTTAAACATTAGTTTAAATGCAAGTGTCAAGGGATCGGGCACTTTACTACGTTATGACCGGGATTACGTTATGTCCGAGTACGTTACAGCGGGGTTCTACTGTAGTTCCTTCCGTATTCTCTACGAAGTGATACGAGTCTTTGTGATTTCTATAGTATTTTGATTGAACTTTTGAAATTTTTACGGCATTTGATGATTGGACGACTATTTCTCCTCATAAAATACTCCGCAAGTACAATTGTAATACATTTATAGTCAAAATTTCATAATATTGTACTTATTAGCCATTTAAAAAATTTACCAAAACTTACCAAGGCGGGTGGGACAAAAATGATTTCTTGAACCCTTCCTCTCTCAACCCACATTGACACTTTCTGCGCCTTTTCGTGATTTTTCAATATATTTCTCTCAGTTATTTGAGCATATTAAAAGCTATTTATTGGGATAGCAGCTATTTAATGGAATAGCTCAATTTACAAAAGTAATTTAACTTGAGTCAATGATAATAATGAACTCGGTAACACGATTGTCGTATGATGTAGAACAGGTTTTCATACTTCGCTGTGTACAGAGTTCGCTACCCCCCCCCCCCACACAATGGATAAAATTCTATTTATACCTGTAATATTTGAAATATCTTTTGTTGCTTTGCATAATTAGATTTAAAAAAGTATTCTATCTGTCTAAGCGTGACTTCAGCTCATTCCAAGGAGATGGGGCCCCTTTATTTCCAGCCTTTGACTGAAAAAGAAGAAAATATCCAAGCCTTTCGCAAAAGAAGCTGAGAAACTTTTCATCATCAGTCAAACTGAGGAAGATGATATAAGCGAAGGAGTGGAAGACGAGAAGCGAATTGGAAGAAAAGGAAAATTTCTTCAATTTTGAATTGAATGATACTTCATTCTGAAAATTTTGAATTTTCTTAGAAACTAGAATTTCTAAAAAATAATTGGATACTCAATATTGCTTGTTGAAATACATTTCTTTTTTTTTGTCATAATATTGAATTATCTAGAAGTAGCTTTAGAGATAAAATCTAAAATTATTATTCCTATTACGTAGCAGGTGACTTCAAGGAAAAATATTTGAGTTCTACAGTCTTGGTCACCCCTTATTCTATTTTCATAATCTATTGATCTTGATCAGTAAAACCTTTGTCCACAAACTCGAAATAAAAGCTTCAGAAATCAAGGAAAAATGCTGTCATCATAAATCTGACTGAAAATTTGAATTCTACGATCTCGATTAACCCTTAGATGATAACCATAAACTTTTTCTCTTAGTCAGTATACTTTTTGTCCACGAACTCCAAGTAAAACCTTCAAACTTGGAGCAAAAATGATTCAAAACTTTGAGAAAAAATGACCCAATCATGAATCTGACAGGAAAATGGAATTCTACGACCACAAAACCCCTTAGTTGATCTTCATTAGGCATTCAATCGAAAATTAGAATTTTGGCCACCTAGCATGGCGTTTCATCCCACTATGCGACGGCTCCCTTGACGATGTTAAACAAGGCTGCAAAGGAACCTGTTCCATGGCGGTTGAAAAAAATACATGACATGACCCGCATTAGGTAGCCCCTTCAAGGAACTAGACATGCAATTCTTCGTACATTAATTGGGTTGGCCCTTTTAATGAACCACATATGCAATGATTCGAACAGCATAAGTTTCCCTTCTATCATATACGAGTATTACGTCTCGCGAGTCATAATTTTTATGAGTTTTTGGGTTGACGGCATGCGGCGCACGACAAATTTTAACTGGGAACCTGTTTTATCGGGGGACATCCACTGTCTGCTGTCTGGCAAAGCTCGGAGCTCGAAAATTTTCCAAATCCCCCTCCTATCATAATAGCTTAGAGGGCGAGGTTTGTGACCTCACAGTTTGATGACGTCATAGGTCAGCCTTGTGACATCACAATCTGATAATGTCATAGATCAGTTTTTTAACAGGGAACCTTTTCTATGGGTTTTTTTTTTGGGAAATTTGCCGCGCGCCAAAAAACTTGAAAAAATTTCGACTCTCGAGCTATATACGATAGGGGGGGGGGGGGGGGGCTTGAAAAAAATTTGGACTCTCGACGTATATATTTCGAAGTCCCTAAAATAGGTCCAGGTCACTGATGACGTCCTATTTTATACTAGGTTTATACAAGGTCTAGCCCTCCTTCATACTAGCTTTATACTAGGTGTAGACTTTCATGAATATTCTCAATACCAAAAACCAACTTGAATCATAAAACAGAATCCCTGCGTTCGTCGTTCAACTTTAATAGGGAGCCATCGTATTTCCTAAGTCGAGCTGTAGTATGTGATAGGAGTAGGACTTTAAGAAAATTTGATTCTCGAGCCATATACGATGGGAGGAAGACTCAGAAAAATTTCAACTCGAATGATAATATAATAGGAAAGGGACTTAGAAGGAAATTTTGATTTTTAAGCCATAATATATGAGAAGAAGGAAAGTGACTTCAAAAAATTCTTACTTTCAGGCTACATACATCATGATGAAAGGAATTCAGGAAAACTTGAAGATCTTCAAGATCTCGATTTGAATTCTCAGTACCAAACCCAATTCAACCCATAGAGCAGGCTCTCTGCGTTCCTCGTTTAACTTCCTCAAGGAAGGTGTAATTAGGTCTTTCCCGGAACAATCAATGAATAGGAAATCAACAATCAAATCAAATAGCCGAGCAACTGATTCTGATTTGCGTGAAAAATCAAGCGGATACAGCTCTAATAGAATTTTTTCGAACTCCCCCTCTCATCATACCTCGAAAGCCGAAATTTCTTCAAGTCTCTTACTATCACCCTTAACTCCAAAGTCGAAATCCTTCTAAGTCCCTTTCCTGTCGTATACAGCTTGAAAATCGAGATTTTTCTGAGTTCTCCTCCAACTATATGTAGCTCCGAGATCAAAATTTTTCCAAGTCACACGTTTTGCCGGACGACGCCCGTCATTTTTCTTCAATTTACCTCCCCTCCCCCCCTCCTCAATAAAACAGGCTCCATGAAGAAAAACTCCAATTCTGTTTAGGAAAGAGAGACAAAATAGTGTAGGATATATTTGTCGGATTGATTACCAGATCCGTGAAGGCGGGGATAGGGGGTTGTCATAGAAGTTTTAAACAATAAAATAGACCCTTGCTAATCGGTAAAGGATTGTTGACAAATAAGCGTTTCAAGTTATCCAATTTCTGGCCTAACCCTGAAGATGAAGCTCTCTGTCTCTCTTCATCGGATGGTGAAATATAGATCAATAGATCACTAAGCCACAAGTAGGCGTTGTCTTCTAAGCCATTACTTTGAAAATGACTGCAGAAGCCTCTATAACTCTCGCGCGCTCTGTCAAATAATCCAGTCGTGGATTTCAAATGGTAAGTATTCAGCTTGCGGCGGAAAGTTGTGGATGAAATTTTCAAACTAATGTGCATGCTTTGCATTGTAATCTACGAATCGACAAAGTGCTGCAAAACAGTGCGAACAAAAATAGATTCCAGTTCAAACATAAACCCAAAAGTCATCCAACATATTATAAGGTTTTTCTATCCTTTCTTTTGGCTGAAAGTGCAACGATATATTCTTGCACAGAACGACGTAATTTCGTCTGCCACCCGTTAGTCATGATATAATTTGATACGGTTCGCTGTACCGAAGAACAGAACTTAATTCACATCAGTCGGATCCTTAAGCTAGGAAATTCGTGCATTCGTGTTAACAAAATTCAAGATGAGTACCGTCTCTATAAGCATTATATTGTTGAAGTTGACGTATTCGGTCACTGTCGAGATGTAGAAAGTAAGCGTTCCATCGCGATGTTGAATCATTGATGTAATTTTTCGGTCGATGGATCACGAGCTCGAGTACACAATGAGAGTAAAAACCTCAATAAAAGCCGGCAAAAACTAGTAAACGCGGCTACTCGAGAATTGATGATGATTATAAATACTGTACCGTATTACTTACTATCCTTCATTGTGGAAAAACGCTAAATAAAGCAGCAGGTTGCAGCCATACTCTTAAGTACACAATTTTAGCATTTATTACGACACGACTGTAGAAATATTTTTTGTCCTCTCTCTCTCTCGCGTAAAAAAGGAAAACAAGAAACAGATTTTACTGGATATACGGGGACTGCACGCTGCGAACAGCTCTCGGCTCGCTGCTCTGGGAGATCTGCGAGAGCAGCAATTAGAAGGTAACGAACCATTATGAAAATGTCGACGATATTGTAATAAAGTACGGCATAGTCGTGCCATTGTGTCGTATAGCAACTCTTTTGCGCACCATTTAACGCGTCCAACTAACCACATTTTTATCGATATTTTTTTGTTCTTCTAGATTTTTTTTCATCTCCTTCCACTTTGCTTTAGTCACTAGCCTTCATGCGAAGAAAAGAGGAAGAATGCAACGAGTATGTAACGAAGTAAATTCAATAACCCTGTTGAGATGTTTTTTTCATTTCAGTTTTAAGACGCGTAAAATGAGGATATTTTTCGGAAATATTTATCTATAAAAAATGTTTCAGCACAAACATGCAAATAGCCTATCAATTTACTCAAAATCGCGATCCAGACAGGATTAAAAAAAACTAATTACGCTCGAGTAACACTCGTTCGACATTATATGAAAGTTATCAAAATATTATTTGCACACTGTATACTATAAAATGATTAATTAAATGCAGGACAGATTCATTTGTAATTCTATGTCTCGGATTATGTCACCCTATAGTACAGCTCGGTAGCCTGTTTATCATATTTAGCATTTAATTATCCGTTACATTCACCCCATTTCAATTTGCGATACCTCGTGTAATCGAACAGCGCGTTTGTCGACCAGTAATGTAAACGCGATTATACCGCCATCAGCGTCGAGTCGCATCCGGAAGACGCTCAATATGCACCTGCCACCCATCAATCTCTAGGTTAATCGGTTATGTCGCTTGTCGTAAGCGACCGCAATCGACTTATCCGCTAATCCTTTCAACCAGTTGTTATGTGTATGTATGAATCCTAAACCTGTTTTAGCGGGTATTTCCGCGACCAATTACGCATCTCGCCATCTCATATCGCAACACGATCAAATAATAATTTGTCGTATAACAGTCACGTCTCCCACTAACAATTGGCTAGAGACATTCGTGAATGCTATAGATCTATTTTATATACAATATCTTGCGTAGGTATCTTAGGCATTAATTAATTTCTATACGTATAGCGTATAGGCCAAAAGTATTTATCGGAAAGACTATAGAGTTAATCACGAATATTGGTCGAGCCATAGTCTGTATGAGTGGTCTCTTTGGAAATCATTGCCGACGCGCCACTGTTCTCCGCTTACAACATTTGGCTCTTTAGTTATTGTGATAAAACCTACTAACGCATGTTTGCTGAACGAACACTATACGTTTTAGCGACAAAAAACTTACGAAATGATGCAAATTGTCGAGCTCGTCGTTTCTTCGCAATAAAAGATTGTCGAAAGAAGTCGCAATCTGTTTAGAATAGAATGTATCGAGAGTTAGCTCGATGAGTTCGGCTACATCACAGTCAACCACGCGAGCACACAACGAGTTCAGAAGATCGACAACCAAAAAAATACAAGGGACAACCGGCTCCATTTTTACATAGAGATCAGCTGGTCTAGCGCCTTCTTGTTTACAATCAGCTGGAAACACCTCCTTTTAATCACCTCGCACTTTCCCATAGCCCCGTTTAAAGATTGTAGCTCGAAATAACGTGGATGTCGCGACTCGATGGCTTGAAATTAGTCTAATAAAAAAAACATGGTCATATTGTAGTATTATTAAATTTTCTGGCATAGCCAAATAAATGAAAATCATGTTCCATGTCTTTCATATTTTATCAGTCATCATGAAATATTTCAGTCTAGGCTTCTACTAGGTCAAGTGTTCGTGAGATATTATTCGTTTACCCCTTTACCTATCTCGGCGTCGTATAAGTCTTATATGAGAAATATTTTGAGGTAATTGTGGGTGTCCTATATTTTGAGGTATCAACTTTCGGTGGGGCGAACGAGCGATCTCGCTGTTGTATTGGAATGGTATGAGAAAATTCAAGTCTTTTTTGAGAAATATGAGGTAGCGCGAACTCGCTCCGCTCGTTCGCCCCCTGTCTCGCTGTTGTATTGGAATGGTATGAGACAATTCAAGTCTAGGGGACTTGGAAAAATTTCGACTATCCAGCCATATATGATAGGAAGAGGGACTTAAAAAACTTTACCTATCTTGGCGTCGTATAAGTCTTCTATGAGAAATATGAGGTAGCGCGAACTCGCTCCGCTCGTTCGCCCCCTGTCTCGCTGTTGTATTGGAATGGTATGTGACAATTCAAGTCTAGGGAACTTGGAAAACTTTCGACTATCCAGCCTTTATTTATTTAATTGTTTAATTATTCAATTATTTAAATATTTAATTATTTAATTATTTAATATTATTTATTTATTTATTTATTATTAATTCTTGTACTAGGTCAAGTGTTCATGAGATATTATTCGTTTACCCCTTTACCTATCTTGGCGTCGTATAAGTCTTGTATGAGAAATATTTTGAGGTAATTGTGGGTGTTCTATATTTTGAGGTATCAACTTTCGTGGGGCGAACGAGCGATCTCGCTGTTGTATTGGAATGGTATGAGACAATTCAAGTCTAGGGGACTTGGAAAAATTTCGACTATTCAGCCTTTATTTATTTAATTATTTAATTATTCAATTATTTAATTATTTAATTATTTAATTATTTAATTATTCAATTATTTTATTGTTTAATTATTTAATATTATTTATTTATTTATTTATTTATCCATTTATTTATTTATTTATTTATTTATTTATTCATTTATTTATTTATTATTAATTCTCCCACTAGGTCAAGTGTTCGTGAGATATTATTCGTTTACTCCCTTTACCTATCTTGGCGTCGTATAAGTCTTGTATGAGAAATATTTTGAGGTAATTGTGGGTGTTCTATATTTTGAGGTATCAACTTTCGTGGGGCGAACGAGCGATCTCGCTGTTGTATTGGAATGGTATGAGAAAATTCAAGTCTTCTATGAGTAATATGAGGTAGCGCGAACTCGCTCCGCTCGTTCCCCCCCTGTCTCGCTGTTGTATTGGAATGGTATAAGACAATTCAAGTCTAGGGGACTTGGAAAAATTTCGACTATCCAGCCATATATGATAGGAAGAGGGACTTAGAAAATTTTCTAATTATCAATTATATTAATTATTTAATTATTTATTTATTTAATTATTTAATTATTTAATTATTTAATTATTCAATTATTTATTTATTTATTTGATTATTTAATTATTTATTTATTTAATTATTTAATTATTAATTGATTAATTAATTATTTATTATTATTACGCGGGGTGTACTCGCGAATTTCTGAATCATCCAAGGGGTAGAGATTTTCTAATTATTAATTATATTAATTAATTATTTATTTATTTAATTATTTATTTATTTAATTATTTAATTTTTAATTAATTAATTATTTAATTTTTAATTAATTAATTAATTAATTATTTATTATTATTACGCGGGTGTACTCGCGAATTTCTGAATCACCTACGGGGTAGAGATTTTCTAATTATTAATTATATTAATTATTTAATTATTTATTTATTTAATTATTTATTTAATTATTTATTTATTTAATTATTTAATTATTTAATTATTTATTTATTTATTTATTATTAATTATTATTATTACGCGGGTTGTACTCGCGAATTTCTGAATCACCCACGGGGTAGAGATTTCTCTTGACAGGGGGGGGGAGGGGGGGTGTACTCGCGAGTTTCAAAATCGGGGTCTGGCGAGAGAAAAGACATGGAACATGTCAAAAAGGAAGATATATTATGTCATTACAAAGGAGACAACAACACTTGATTATCATCGACAAAAAAGTCAAGATCCGAATCTCGTAAGTCCTTTGGAGATAGGAAACCGAGCAGGTAAAATGATGAACTTTCGAGTGTACCTCATGGGCGAGGTGATCACCAGAATCATACTTCCCTCGAGTCACCTTTGCTAAACGGAAATGGTCGTCATTAGTGAGTTTCTTGTCTTACTTGTAACATTTCTTCGGACTTGAGAGTTATGTCATACCCATAGAAGTTCGTCAGGAACGGTGCAGATTGAGGGTAAAATTGATCTACACTAATTAGGATTTGTCGATATCAAGTTCCAATTTATACGTCCACTGGATCGATTCTTCGGTAGCTTGTTGCATTTCTAAAGTGTTTCCCATGGGGGGGGGGGGAAGACCTTTTGAAAAGTAAACAAAAGTCAAGCGGGAGAAAGTCGGCGTAGAACGAAAAACTGTAGCGCAAATAATGGAGACCATAATATGTTTCATGTCTCATACTGGATGACATCATTGATATTTTGCCTCTTCAGTAGATGAAGGCCATGTATACCTTATGACGTCATCATCGGGTTAAAATCTTAGCCTATCTCGTGTGCAGTCGACAAAAAATCGACGTCGAATCGACCGAGAATTCACTTCTTCGAGGACACAGAGCCGATCGTTTCGACTTATTTGCCACGTCCATTTCAGGTCGATTTTGCGGTCAACTTTTTCAAATTTCCTACCGAACTGAAATTTACCACTTTGTCGCGTTGTTCGAGTCGATGTAATTCTCTGATAGAATGTACGCTGGTCAACTTCAAATCTACCTACTTCAAATCGACGTTGTTTCAGAGTTGAGTCGACTTCTGCGAATCTTTCTATCGACCTGAAATCGCCTGCTCACTTAGGTCGATCTCGAATAGACAAGCGTAATTGGAAAATTTTCGAAGGGGGTGTTTCGGACAAGAAAATTTTCCTAAGGTAGAAAATATCCTCTTGAAATAGTTTTGAATAAGATTCCGCAATATTTCAAACTTTCTGTTTCTGTCTGTTTGTTGACCTCGCTACTCGCAGACAGAATGTGCAATCATACTTATACTATGAGGGCTATTGAGAATCTTAATTATACTTTACCAGTCAGTGATGGTCAAATTGACGCAATTTCGATGTCGATTTTGGGAAATTGGATATACAGATATCCAAGGGGATCAGGGGATCAAAATTTCAATCCTTAAATCCAATATATCGTTGGAAGCGATAGGAACTATGCTTTCTCCATAGCCGCTGGGACTCGCTAATTTGATTGTTGGAAGCGGTAAATCGCTAAAAGCGGTGTCGTTATTCGCGATTTCTACTGCCAAAAGTCGACTCATTTTGACCTCCACTCAGAAACGCTCTTAAATTGTGCACTCAAAATCTTGAAAATTTCAACGTCGTTGCAAAATTTTTACCGATGAGTGACGTATAATCGACCCGGAAGTCGACACAATTTTGACATTGACAATGAGTCCACGATACAAAGAAGAGCTCCTTTTGCAGCTCCGGTCAACTTGCAGTCTGCACTCAATTTTCTGTCGACTTTTGGTCGAAACAGCGAGTCGATATGGTTTATGAGGTTCTCTTTACTGGGTTATATATTATTGACTCGAAACAGCGAATTTTCCAAGTCTTGAAAATAGGTCAAGGTGTAATATACTGTATATAGGGCCAACTAGCTAACAGGCTTACTCGCTCTGAGCTCGTTCATCTTTCCCACTCCGCCAGTATTTCTTAGCTTAATATGAGTCTCGCATACATCTATAGCTGACGAGTTCTTTTGCTCTGAGCTCATTAGCCTTCTTCCTCCACCGGTAACTCACTCAACTCACTCGTTCCGCTCGTTTGCTTTTGAAATTTTTCCAAGTCTCCAAGACACTGTTCTCCTAGTTAATAATACACATTACTAGCCGCTGTGGCGCTTCCATTACTGGATAAGATCAAGAATTCTACCGGTTTGTTCTGTAACATGAATCTCATCATTTTACACTTTACTTCAAAGCAGGGATAAACTTAGCCAATGGCGTCGGCTACGAACTTAGCTAAAAACCAACTCTTCAATAGAATCCATGTTTTTCAATTTTACGGCCGTCCATCATGAAAAAGTATACTCGCGATGAGCAAAGAGGAAAATACAAAAAGCGCAATAAAATCACACTACCGAGCGCTTTCGGCTAAACAGCCATTCTCGAGGTATAGAAAGCGACTGACCCCAAAACCGATACGAACGGATGACAACGAAGAGGAGGTCATGACCGAACCAACGAGTCATCGAAATGTGAATCATCCTCATAGACTAATTCAATCAATCCCTCCTCAGGAATGTACCTGTTCAACACGGTAATGTCTTTAACATTTCGGTGACGATGAATTTCGATTTCTTCTAAAGCTAAGCGCCTGAAATATGACTTTTCCCTGTGAAGGAGAACTTCAG